>JAEMOT010003399.1:222-132658 GCA_019297695.1 Apostasia ramifera | reverse complement strand
CCGCCGATCGCCACACGCGTTCGCCTCCGCGCGCACCTGCCTCCACGCCCGGCACGGGTGCGCCCGACGTCTGCTGCCGTTGGAGCCCTTTTTTTTTGGAAAATTACATCGTGGTCCCTGAATTATCTGACTCAGGTATAAATTTCAGCAATCTTTTAACCTGATTAAATCGAGTACTCTGGATCATTCTGCTCACTTGTGATTTGCTCGAATTTATTCCGCTTGTGTGACCTTTCATTATTGAGTGAATTTAAATTAATGTTGGTTAAATATTGTGAGACCCTTAATCCTGTTCCCTGTTTTTGATTTGTTGAAAACCAGATCGCACCCTAATTTGAATTGGTAATTTTTCAATTACCTTCGATCTAATTTAATTAAAATTTTGAAAGAAATCAGTTTTGCGGGTTTAATTAATTTCCCAATCATTACAAAATTGTTCTATGATATTCTAGCATTAGTTTGGGAATAATCTGCTTTATAAAATTACTGATCCCTAAACTACATCGTCATTCGTCCATCTCGCATCATATATGGTTAGGCTGAAGTTAGTCCTCAAGGGTCATAATTTCCATTATAGTTTGCACTAACTAAAGCATAAGGTGGACACTCATTTCCTTCATTAGAAATCTAAGAGTGAATGAATAGGAAGATTGACCAGATATTTTTAAGATTTGGGGTTCTACAAGTAATATTGAAATGTTGTGAGAAGACTAAAAAGTAATTAGCAAGATTTCAAGAGTTGATAGAATTTTGCCCTAATAAACAAATGCTCCTTCTTTCTGGTTCCCTAACAGATCTGAAGGCGTATTTTGTCGAATGCAAGTAAATTTCACTAAACATGCTAATGAAATAATTTTAGAATAATGATAGACGAAAAGTGTTTGTCGATGCAGAACAAACCTGCTGCAAGCTACACACGAACTTGTGGGCATTTGCTGCCTCTGCAGCTGATATAATTTCAGACTCAGTGGCTTTCCCTTCCTTTCCATAGGCTATGTTCACTCGAATTGTATCATTGAACAAGACTGGTTCTTGACTCACCAAACCCATCTGCTGCCTTAACCACCTAAGCTGGAACCTTTGAAGCTCTATCCCATCAAGCAGTATATGGCCTGAATCTGGATCATAAAATCTCTGTAGAAGTGCTATTGCTGTTGATTTTCCACTTCCACTCTCACCGACCAATGCAACAGTCTGCCAAGTAGAATTAAAGATATGAATTGCAAGCTTGCTTTAATGATTTTATGGCTGTTGTTTTAAGTTTTTTTTTTTTTTAGTTCTTTAAAAGATTTTTCCTGAGGCAAGAAACACACTACCTTTCCGGATTGAATAGATAAGCATAGATCTTGAAATATTTGGACATCAGGTCTAGTGGCATACTTGAAACTAATATGTTGAAATTCAATGTTGCCTTTAAGGGTTTCTAAAGTCACGCCAGAATCATCATCGGGGTTGATTTTAGATTTACGGTCCAAAATTGCAAACACAGAAGATGCAGCAGATTTAGCTTTGCTAGAATCTGGTGCTAGGGAGCTTGATTGTGAAATTCCCATGGCTGCCATTGACAATGCAAAGAAAACCTGCATGGAAGATCAAAATAAGTATTAGCTCAAGAAAATGTAAACTTGTAATCATCAAAAATCTTATTCCAACTGCTTGAAATAAGCTTAGGATACACCATGTGCTCATTGACAGAATAAAGAAGCAGGCATGGACTTGTTCAAACTTCATCAAACCAAACAATTACTATCTGCTGTTAATTCAATTTTTTTCTTCTTTCCTCCTCCGACTTTCTAAATTATTCAAAAAAAGAGTTCTACACATCCACCTAATCGCAAAAAGTGGTGTTACAGCAAAGTCAATATAATAATGGGAGCAATTTAAAAACAAAATTACTATTACAAGTTCAATGCAGAGGAGTTTGGCTACTAGAGACTACAGATCTATGATTATGCATTTCTAAAAAAGATACACATCCTTTTGTGACAAAATCTGTGGAACAAGAATGCTTTATTAATATTATAGTGAAACATCACCAGCACCACCACAACGAATGAATACTTTCACCTACCAAGCATAAAACGAAAATGGTTCTATGATATTCTAGTATCGTGACGTAATTTATGCCTGACCACTATCTCTAAATGTTTTAAACTATAGCTCAATAATTTAATTCCTCTATAGTTAGCATAATTGTATAAATCACTTGTATTTTTGCAAATAGGTAGTAATTCTCTGTAATATCAGCACAATGAAAAAAAAGTTGAAGGATGTACAGGTAAACTACCCAACTTAAAATTTTTGTAAAATTGGCTTTTGTGAAAACTTTAATTTAGGAAATAAATAATTGTCAATTTTGCAGAGGTTGAAAAAAAAGAACAAAACTAGTACAAGCATTATATATATATATATATATGAAGTCCATACTATGCATAAATTCAGTTAGCTAGTATGGAGAATGAGAAGCTATTGCACATGAGATGGTGTGCATTGGTTTTGAATCTTTCCAAGTAGGAAATTACTAGAGTTTGAAGCATAGTTTAAAATTTGAAATATGTACATAAGAAAGCTAAATGGTTAAACTAGAGTTTGGTGACTAAACATATAATTTATTGTATGCATTTTGTAGGTTAACACAGTAACATTTTAATAAACTTACTCAGAATTAGTCACAAAATTCTGTTCTAAATAGGAAGTAACATTTATTTTATGATACAATAGACTATACTATTACAAAATATTTAATGTAGTTACTCACATGTGCGTGAGTAAATTTATAGAATCATATTAACCTTCTCAATACTTTGATTTTGGAGAGTATTATTCCATCATAATAATTTCCAGTTTAAACAAACCATAAAACTACACACTATTTTTAACCTATCACTTTTCTTCGTGTATCTTTCAGGGAAAATCCATAACATGCAGACATTAGGAAATAATATTTTGTCAACTCTCCACGAAGCTAATTATTGCCTACATTTAATTAAGTAAAGGTAAATGACAAATATACTGTGATTTTTATTCAAAATATTCAAACAAATCATTCATTAGGAAATACATAAACTCAAAAACATGATGCAACATTAACTTAAATTGAAAGTGATGCTTACCCGAAATACTTTGCCAAATGTTGTCTTCCCATCTTGAACTAGGTGAGCTCCAGCATAAAAACTTGCAGCATATGCACAGAAGAGCAAGAAGAAGGAAATTCCAAAACCAATGCCACTAATCACTCCTTGTCTTATTCCAACACTCATAGGAACTTCACACTTCTTCTTATATAAATCCATAACTTTCTCTTCAGCAGAGAATGAAGCAACTGTCCTTATGTTCCCCACTGCATCATTAGCCACTTGACTTGCTTCCTCATACATCATCTACATGAATTGAAGATCTAATTTTATATCCAAATTGAAATAATAACAAAATTTCAATATTGAATTCGAAATAAAAATCCCTATACTACAAGCTCACTAAGCATTCTGATAAATTTGTATAAACAAACCTTTGCATCAGCACTAAATCCCATGATGAACTTCAATTGGATCCATCCATTAAGGCCTATGAGAGGTATCATTGCTAAAATTATAAGCGAGAGTTGCCAATTAGCAATAAAAGCAATTACCAAACCAGCAGTTAAGGTGGTGATATTCTGAACAATCAGTGCTAGTGCATCACCAACAAGACTTCTAACTGCAGCTGCATCTGTTGATAACCTTGCACCAACTGCTCCGCTTGAGTTCTCAGAATTATCAAACCATGCTATCTCCATGTTGACAACCTTCTCAAAAGTCATTAATCGAATCCTTCTAATCAATCTAGAGCCAGCCACACCAAAAAAATATGTTCTTCCTGGATTTGCTACAAAAGAAACTACTCCAAATATTAAAAACATTAATGCCCAAAACTTAGAATCTTTCTTAAGCTTAGGTGGTGGTTGATAGAAAGTGTTTATGACACTAGACAAAAGCAGTCCAAATGCAGGGAAGACAAGCCCAGTTATGATAGCAGAAATCAAACCGAGTAGCAAAATCGGAATCTCCGGTTTGTTAAGGTAGGCAAGGCGCCGAATTGGCACGTCCTTTGTATGCTCAGGATTATTATTGGTCGGCTCCTCAAAAGTACTTCCTTGAACATCAATTCCTATTGGCAAACCAAGCCCCATTGAGAATGAGTGGCGGCTGCTATGTCCTAAAGAAGAACCTCTACTAATAGAACGCCTTAAGGATATCCGTTGACTTGGGCGCTTTCCTTCAGCTGAAACAGTAATTTTATCATTATCATATTGAGGCATGTGACCTGAACTTCGGTTCATTTCCTGTAGACGAATAAGTTGGCTGTATGCTCCATTTGGATCTTGCACCAGCTCCGAATGTGAGCCTATTCAAATTAAAAAAGAAAAAACAAAAAGAAGAAAACATAAGAATTACTTCAAATGAATAATAATAATTCAAAGAAAGAATGCCATGCAAAAATATATAAACTTCATTTCTGTTTTCATTCTCAATCATCTTTCAAGGCCAAAATACTAAATAAATTTACAAGTTTGGCTAAAACATAGTACCTTTTTCAACAATTGATCCTTGATGTACGACAGCAATGGTATCAGCATTTCTCACTGTGCTCAATCGATGAGCAACTATTACAGTAGTACGGTTCATCATGACTCTATCAAGTGCCTCCTGCACAATTCGTTCAGATTCTGCATCAAGAGCACTAGTTGCCTCATCTAGCAACAATATTCTTGGGTTCTTGATTATAGCTCGAGCAATGGCAATTCTTTGTTTTTGGCCCCCAGAAAGTTGAGTACCATGCTCACCTACCATTGTATCAAGTCCCTGAGAATCATGAACAAATCCAATTTAACTTATATGCATTTTGTGTTTACACATACACAATTTGATAAAATAAGTCATTGGAGGTCAATACGAACTTGAGGCATCTTGTCAATGAACTTTGAAGCATTAGCTAGTTCAGTAGCAGCCTTGATTTCTTCCGTGGTTGAATTATCTTTGCCATAGGCGATATTCTCTCTAATGCTTGAGGTGAATAGAACAGGTTCTTGACTAACAAGACCAATTTTAGCCCTAAGCCATCTAAGTTGGAACTCTTTGATATTTATACCATCAATGAGGACTTCACCATCTTGTGGATCATAAAATCTCTCAATCAAACTAATCACCGTTGACTTCCCGCTTCCACTCTCTCCAACTAATGCTGTAGTTGTACCACTATTAACTAAAAGAGAGAAACCTCTAAATATTTGTTCATCTCGTCTAGTTGGATAACTAAAGTATACGTCTCTGAATTCAATATCCCCACAAATATCATCAAACTTTTTCCCATTTGTGTCATAAGCATCAATCTCTGGCTTTCGATTGATAGTCTCAAACATTTTGTATGCTGCTGCTTGGCCTGCAGCAAAAGCTGTCATGCAGGGTGATGCTTGGCCTAAGGAGCTGGATACATAAATCAAAACATTCACATAAATTCCAATGTAAATAAATACTAAGCCATATCGTATCACTACCATAATTATAAGTACCAATATTTATGTACAGACACAAACATATGTATATTTTTATTTCAGTTGAATTTATAGGGTACCAGGTAGTTTGGTTCCAATATTCTGAAGAAAACTATAATTTGAATCTTTGGATTTCAAATTCACCATTTTCAGCTCTATTGTATTGATAAACAGTAAGGATAAAAATGGTGAATTCAAAAAAAGGGATCAAATTATAGATATCTCAAAACATAGGACCAAGTTGCTTTTTCCTTCATCCAAACCAAGTGAAAAGTATTGTAGTGTTTTACTAGCACAATTACTTTAAAATACCATATCAATTATTAAAGCAAATAACAAAAGTGATAAATTTGAAAAAATGACAAAAAAATTGCAAATTTCCGAAAACATAAGAACAAAATCACCTTTTACCCTATACTTACATGATTAGTAGATCTTATCCCTTCCCTACTTAATTTTATAATCAAAAACATACTAGAACACTTCAATCAAGAAATTAAAATAGGCAAGAAACCATTCAAAAGCAAGACACTTACAAGGAACCGGTCAAGATTGCAAATATAACATTAATGACATCTCCCCCACTATAACCTTTGCCTTTGTCGAGAATTAATTTTGCTCCATACCAAATGCCTAAAGAGTATCCACAAAACATAATGGAAAAAACAGTACCAATACCCAACCCAGCAGCCAGTCCCTCATGAACGCTCGACGTATATGCCTTCTTTAGTGCATTACTATATTTCTTCACCGAAAGCTTTTCCCCGGTGAAGGAAGCTACCTATAACCACAAGTTCAATATATAAGCATAAGTGGATACTTACAGCATGCATCTATACTTAAAAAAGCTTTTACAACTTACTGTTCTTATTGAGCCAATTGTTTGCTCCACAACAACTGCGGCATCACCGTAAGCTGCTTGACCTTTTGAGGCCATCTTCGACACTACTGTGGACATTACTGCACCAGCAATCACAAGGAGCGGAATAATGGATAACATCACAAGGGCTAAAAGCCATCCTTGTATAAAAGCAACTATAAAGCCCCCAAAAAATGTTGATGTTAACTGAATAAACTTTCCAACCTGTAACGTAGTTTAAAGGATATCATCAAAATAAGCATCTTGCCATTTTTGCGTATAATTAATTGCATTGGTGTTATACACACCTTCTCACCCATAGCATCCTGGATTAGAAAAGTGTCCCCTGACATCCTTCCGACAACTTCACCAGTGTTTGTCTCTTTATCAAAGAATGCAACTTCTTGCCTTAATATGATTTTTAGGTATAAATTCCTTATCCTTGAAGCCTGCCTCTCACCAGTAGCCATCCAGCATGCCACCTCTGTAAAGAAGAAAGTATTACCCACACTTCTCAAAAGAAAGATCATTTATTATAATTTAGCAACCATCGAATCATTAACAAATTATGTGGAAGGATATACTTACGAAGAAAAGATGCCACAGCTGAACCAATTGCTAAATAGACAAACTCAAGTGATACCTGCAGAACATAAAAGGACCAGAAAAAAAAAGTCACATCAATTAGAATGGAGAAACTTTTGTACTAAACAGATGGCTTTAGAATACCTAATTCTGAAAAATATAAGGTGATGGATAAAGGGATCGAGCAAAATCATTTTATATGCAATATTTTTCCAATTATTTGATGGAATGAGGACATGAAAACATCGATCAGGGGAGCAAACCTTTGAAACTCTGTGAACAACATCATGGCGGCTTGCTGCTCCTCCAAAAGAATCTATCAAATTGCCAAACAGAACAGTCATCAGAGGCAAAGCTGCCCCATTTGCCATCCCCCCGACCGACCCAAGAATCATCAGAAAAATATCGGTCGAATTTGCAAAAGAGAACAGCTTGTAGAACGGGACTGTCTTTTGATTCTCGTCCTTCTTCCCACCATCCCCTTTCTTTCCATCCCCTTTTACCACAGAGCTGCTGGATGATGAAGCCTCAGTGTTCGTTTTTGGATCACCGAGCCGCCCATTCTCTTGGGTTGTCACCTCCACCGAAGGACTAATGTTGTCCTTATGCTCCATGCCTTTTTAAGGACTGAAGAGATTGATCAAGCTCTCAACAACGCTTGCCTATGATATTTAAATGCAAGTTAGTGTCGGCAAAAAGAACCAAAATATATACCTAAACGCTTCAATAGATCCTGCAAACTTTCCAAATATAAGAAAAGAGGGATTCCTGGCTAAAATCTTCAAGACAAAAAAAAAATAGAAACAGCAAAACAACATATGATCTGAGCCGACAGAAAGTGAAGAAGAAAACTCATCTTCCAACTTAATTAAGAAGCAAGATTAATGACTAAAACCAGAGACCCAAGCCATAATATCTGTTGAAAGAGAAGTTTTAGTTAAAAAAAAAAAAAAACAAATTTGAATTTTTCCTTTGTATCAGAGGAAAAAAAAAGAAAAATCCGAGACGTCAAACAACAAAACATAAGGCCAGCAAAATGAAAAGGGAAATAAGCTTGCGTTCAAAGGGAAGATCATGAACTCCTTGAAATTAGCAAGCAGCTCCCCACCACTAACTTTGTCCCCCTTGTGGCCTCATGCAAGCCACAGGGAAAGATAACAGAAGAAGAAGCGCTTTATTTCAAAATCCCGTGATTCACCATTTCACCACTGACGGAAAGTTCGAAAAGAATGGAAAACAGCATGGCACCCATTAAAGAAGAAGATGATAGCAATGGAACTCACCTTGAGAAAACTGCTTCGCACATTGTGATAGCTGTTGAGGCAGGAATTTATACTTGGAATCTCTCTTCTGTGCCGGGCTGTTGTCTGTAAAATTTAATTTAATAAAATTAAATTTAAATTTAAATTAAAGTATTTTTTATTAAAAATTATAAATAATATAAAATAAAATTAATTATTATATTAAAATATGTAAAAAAATATCATATAAAATTGATTATAATGTTAAAATATGTGAAAAATATAATATAAATTTCATATTATTTTAATAATATGAAATGTGAAATAAAATTAATTTTTATTATTAAATTTTATATGTGATGTGATAGATTAATTTAAAATTAAATTAAATTAAATTTTAATTTTTAAATAAATAAACAGACCTTAATTAATAATTAGATTGAAGTGCAGTCAACCTCAAGAGCCAGGCCCCCCAGAATGCCAGCATTTCTTGGCGAGCAAGCTCATTCCGGACCCAATAATATTGACAGATATTATTTTCAAAAATAATAATTATTATAATAACATTTATAAATATTTATTCAAAGTGACAGATTTAGTTCAAGAAAATTGGTGTTTTGACTTATTGCAATCTCGATCTTTCGTTCCGATTTTCTACGTAGAAGGGTAAAATACATTTTGGTCCCTTTATTTTCAGATTCATAATATTTTTATTCTTTGACTTTCAAAAATCAATAATTTGATTCATTTATTTTATAAAATTTTAACATTCTAAAGAGATTTTTACAACTCCTCTAAAAATATTTGTATTAATCATTTATATTTATTTCATATTTTATCTATATTATAATAAAATAATCAGAACTATTTAACAAATAGTTTTTTTTTCCTTTTCATCCAAAAAAAAAAATTAAAATATCGCAAAATATATTCCAATTCAAATCCAAAATAATGAAAACTCATATTCACAATTTCTAGTGATAGACCAAAATGTAGAATTTTTTTTTTTACGGTGATTAACAAGAATATAACTAGAGTTGTGAATAGGCCTGTCAACGGATCGAATTTAGATCGGATCGACCCCAACCCGGATCCAAATCCATGAACCACGGATCGGGTCAATCATCGGATCGGGTCATAGTCAACCCGGATCCTTTCAGATTGAAACCCGGATCGGGTCGGAACTCGGATTTTCGGATTTGATCCATTTACTAAAATTACAAATAATATTCACAATCACAAAATTCTCAAAATTAAGTAGAGAAAAAGTTGAGATAATGAGATAACTAGCTTAAAAAATTACCTCAAAGAGATTATGAAAAATAAAATAAAAATAAAGTCAGTAAGAATAAATAGTTATTCAAGACAAACTATTAAGAAAATAAAAAAATAGATGAGCAGACAGAACAGATGAAGGAAAAATAGATAGAATAGATAAACAGAATTCATGGTTTCTAAACTACTAAATTGACGAAGCTATATTTTCAAGCTAATAAAGATATTCATATTCATAGCAATCTAAAATATGATCAAATACTAATACTTCTGAAGATGATATTAAATTAAACTAGAATAACGCAAAAAATATTAAAGCATTATGTCTAAAAAAAACTAGAAAAGCTCTTATATTGATAGCAATTTCAAATAGTCTTAAGCATCTTTAATATCTTCAATTTTGGTCTTCCATGCCTTCCTTCATGTTCTTTTCCTTTTTTAAAGTTTGTTTCTTTACACCTTCAGCTTTGCTATTAATTTAATTTTATGTGATATAAATTTTACTTAAATATATGATCAATAAAAATAATGATATGCAATAGTTAATATATGTTGAAATTTACTTAATAATATGTAATAATTAAATATGTAAACGGGTCAGGTCATTAACGGATCGGGTCAATAGTAATCCAAATCCAATCCTTTTAAATATAATCGGAGCGGGTTAGTAAACGGATCGGATTGACGGATCGAAAAAAACTCCATTTGGGAGGTTAATTGGATCGGAACTCGAATCGGATCGGATCATGATCCGATCCATTGACAAGCCTAATTGTGAATGAGTCGAATAAGTTATAGTCATCTTGTACTCGAAATTTTTTGAGTCTAGTATGGCTCTATCCAAAACAGTTTAAGCTCGAATTAGCTCAAAATGATTTTTGAATAGGATCAAAATTAGTATATATAAATTTTTAAAAATAATTATATTATAAATACATATAAAATACATATAAATATCAAAAAATATATAAATAAATAGTAATCTATAAATTTAATTATTTGTTTTGAGTCATCTTGAGTTTATATTGAATGAGTTTGACTCAAACTCAACTCAAAATAATTTGAGCCAAGCCTAAACTCAAATAAATTTCGAGCAAACTCTGAGATTTGAGCTATTTAAAAGAAATTAAAACAAATTATTTGACCAATCAACTAATGCAATTTTTTAATTTCTCCTAAAGTTATTTAAATGCCAACAGTCCTTTAAATGTGATGACTAGATTGATGGTTCTAGAAGTCAAGAGAATAGCTGATCAAACTAACAAAAAATGTTAAAAAAATAGGATGTCAGGAGCATTAAGAATCACGATCAGAGATTCTCTTATTCTCATTATATATTTTTTTATTAAATAATAAATAAAATAAATTATATTTAAATTTTTATATATATAATATAATTTTATGTGATTTATATTTTTAAAATTTTAATATCTAATTTTTGACTATTATATACTTCTTGTCAAACGATGCCTTATTACTCCACAAAGCTCCACACAGAGGATCTTGATGCTCCCACTACTATCCAAAAAAAAAAATGCTCCCACCGAGTCACGACTCACCGGTCATGCTGTGTTGGAAGCTGAGCCAGCTCAATTTTAATATGCAAATTAATGAATGAAATACATTGATTTTTTATATCAAGAAACACGTTGAAATCAAAACTCAATAGTTTTTTTAGATCGATTTATATTTAAATTTAAATATAAAAAATTTAAATATAGTTTTTTATATTTACATTTTTTATATTTATGATATAATCTTATGTGATTTATATTTTTAAAGTTTTAATATCTGACTTCTGACTATTATATGCTTCTTGTCAAATGAGGCCCTATTGCTCCACAAAGCTCCACACACAGGATCTTGATGCTCCGACTACTATCCAAAAAAAAAAATGCTCCCACCGAGTTACACTCACCGGTCATGCTGTGTTGGAAGCTGAGCCAGCTCAATTTTAATATGCAAATTAATGAATGAAATACATTGATTTTTTATATCAAGAAACACGTTGAAATCAAAACTCGATAGTTTTTTTAGATCGATTTTGAATCAGTTTTCACTGAATTCAATTCAAAACTAGTGAAATTTGACCATTTCAGCCGAATTTTAAAAACTTAATCTCCGCATTAAGGCCTCGTTTGATTTAAATTTTTTTTAGTCTAACACAATTTTTAATAGTGAAAATTAAATTTATTTCACATCAAACACAAATACAAATATTATAATTAATTTTACTTTACATTTTATTTAATATTAAAAAAATATTTTTTATTAAATTTTAAAAATAAAATATTTTTTCCTTATTTAAAAAAAACTTGAACAAAAATAAATTTAAAAAATAATTTTACTTTCATATTTTATTTGTAATTCAATCAAAAAAATTTATTTACATTCAATATTTAATACTTAATTAATTTTATTTTACATCATGACTTTAAAAATTTAAAATATTTTAAAAATATACATCAATAAAACGAAATTTAAAGCTGACATTTTTTACATGTAAACTAAAAGTCGAGAAAAACTATGAAGTCAAACTCGATGACAAATGGTTAGTAATGGAGAATGCGCTTAAGAAAAATAATAATAAAATTGATGAAAATTCTTTTCGAAGTTCTGGATAGCAGAAGTTTGATATGGAACAGTGAAGTTGAATAGCAATCTCTTAGTAGAAGTGTTAGGATTTTAACTATTTTGGCTTTGTTTGATTAGAGGAAAAAAAATAATTTGAAAATTTTTTATGAAAAATTTAAAAAAAATGTGTATACTAGTGAAATAAAGTGAATTAGTTATATTAAAAATTATGTTAAATGTGAAATAAAGTAAATTTTAATGTTGAAATTTGTGTAGAATAATATATAAAAAAAAATTTAAAGTTTTTTTTTTAAATAAATTTAAAATTTTAACTATCGATAAAATAAATTATTTTTTTAGTCAGTTGCCAAACAGAGCCTTTAAAATTAATCTTGAATTTTTTTTAAAAATGACAAGACATACTTTTTTTTTTGGTTAAATTGTATTCAAGCTCCTCAAATTTAGAAAGATTTACAAATTAATTTTAATTTTACAAAAATATTGACTTTGCCTTTACCTGGTTGGAGGAAAAAAACATTATTAAAAATTTTAGAAAAATATATATGATATGAAATAAAGTGAATTAATTATATTAAAAATTATATTGGATGTGAAATAAAGTGATTATTTAATATTAAAATTTGTATAGAATGAGATATAAAATAAATTTTAAAATTTTTTTTAAAATAAATTAAAATTTTTGGTCATACCTAAAATAAGCCATATTTTATAGCCTATTGTAAATCAGAGGCTAAGATTATAAAAAAGGTGCAGTTTTAATTAATTTTTCAAAGTCTTATCATTTTTGCTGAACTTTTATACTATGAATTATGAACTTTAATTTTTTTTACTAATTTGAACTATTTATATATTTTAAAGTATCATTGTATTTCTATCTTCACATTTCTTAATTAAGAAATTTAACAAAAATCCCACCCCCCGAATCTCCAGCTTTTTTATATTCTAAAAATTTAAAATTCTAAAATTTTTAAGGGGCATGTTTGGCAATTACTCAAAAATGGGCAAAATAATTTTTTAATAATATTTTAAATTTATTATAAATTTTAATAATTTTATTTCACATCAAATGCAAATTCTAATCTTAAAAATTAATTTTATTTCACATCCAATATAAATTTTAACTTTAAAATTAACTTTATTTCACATCCTACACACCTCCTAATATTAAAATAAATTTCTTTCTCATTAATTCTATAAGATAAAATATTTCTCTTTCGTTATTCAAATTTATCCTTCAACCAAATAAGCCCAGTAATAATTGAGAATAATCATTCATCTTTTTACATAATACTTTTACAATCTTACGAAAAAATTTTAAAACATGGATGCAATTAATTGTTTTTTTTTTATAATGATAAAAAGATATACCTTTTTTTATCTTAGATAACAAGATATACTTTTTTTTTATCATAGATAACAAGATATACTTAAACGGTGGGGAAAAAAATGCTTGGATGGTGTGGTTTAGTCAATTAACAAAACCATCAAAATTTTTAATTGCGATCAATTAACAAAACTATCAAAAATATTTGAAATTTTCATTTGATTTGAATAAAAGCTAATTAATGGGATTTAAAGGCAAAAATTATGTAAAAAAATATTAATTTTCATTTGATTTGAATAAAAGCTAATTAATGGGATTTAAAGGCAAAAATTATGTAAATTTTTTTTTATATTAAAAATTTTATAAAATGTGATTTAATATTAATTTTTATTTTCTTTTAATTTGAGCTTTAATTTTTTTTCTATATACTACTAACCATAGTTTGGGTCTCAAAAATTCCAAATATTTTTTTATAATTATTTCAAATTTATAAGAAACTTGAATAATTCTATTTTCCATTTAACATAATTCTAATATTAAAAATCAATTTTATTTAATTTTCAACACAATTTTAAAATTACAATAACCTTAATTCACATCTTACCTGTATACTTTTTAATATTAAACAATTTCAATTTAAGTTTATATAATAATATAATTTATTAGTGAGGCTTTTATGTCAAAATTCTAAAATTACGTTTTTTTCTCTTTTATAGCCCCTCGTTTATATCTTTTTGGAATACATAAGTAAAGAATTAAATTACGAGCAATTGACAAATTTATGAATCCAATTATCTTCACGTAATAGTGATTAATGATAAAATGACGTGAGACACAGATCTAATTCACCTATAATAGCTAATTAAATTATAAAATGATTAGTTTCAGGATTAATTTTGTAGTTTGCGTCGAGAAATGCATATGAGATATTGATAAGCATGGTAAAAAGTATTTTTTAAATTAAAATTTAAAATAAACCATAAAAAGAATAGTTGTGATATAAGATTTTTAATATTACATTATCTTTGTTTTATTATATCAATATCTTCAAACTTTATGAAGATTAATGTGAAAAGAGCAGTGATATGTATAATACATATAAATATCCAACTTAAAATATACAATGGCAGTTTTTTTGGTTTATCATGACATTTATGGCAAAAAATGATTAATTGATTACTTCATGGATGATGTCATTTGATGCAGGTAATAGCAACTTTTTGTGGAGCATTATATTAAAAACTTTGCATTAAAGTCCTACAAATATGATCTGCATTGCATATAACTACAAAAAGATATATTCATTCATATAAAAAATTTTCTATTAAAAAATTTCCCTTACAGATCAATAAAATTATAGGATCAAGTACCTTACATAGTACAAATCATCTAAAATATTGAATATTATTTAAATATCCCTCTTTACAAAAAATAAAATTAAGAGGTGATAATTTTTTTCATAATCGAAGTAAAGATCTGGCTCTTTCCGCAGAAACCTTCATGCATCCGTTTCAATTTTCGTCGTTCGAACTTCTGAAATTTTTGGATAAATTCAATTCACCTACGAAAACTTACCTGATAGATAATATTTCATCTAATTCACTTTTTGTATATTTTAGTCAAATACTTTTGTCATTTTCATCCAACTAGCTAGAATATGCCTAATTATTTCAAAGTGCAAATGACCCTTTTATCCTAATATTTCATGACCAGAATCCTCCCACAAATTTTCTATAAATAAATAAAGGTCTGTTTGTTTGTAAGATTAAATTTAACAAGATTAAAATTAAACTTAAATAGAAATATTTTTTAATTAAAAAATTATGAAAGCTGTAAAGTAAAGTTAATTATTATGTTGGCATGTGTGAGGGATGTGATATAAAATTCATTATTATGCTGGGATATGTGAGAGATGTGATATAAGTTAGTTATTTTTTTAGTAATGTATGTAGGATGTGAAATAAAGTTAATTTTTAATATTAAATTTTATATGTGATGTGATATGCCAAGTTAAAATTAAACCAGATTAATTTTTAACTTGAAAACAAACAGGGCCAAAGTTTGAAAAAAATCTCCACTATGCTGCAACCATCTGTTGGGAGTACTAATTTGCGAGTTATTAGATTTTCGGTGTTTTTTTACACAACTATTCTCTCTCTTTTATCTAAATTTGTTTTTCTTAAAATGCTCTTGGATTTATTATATTACTCATTTTAGCTTCTAAGAACTACTACTATATCTGATAAATTTGTTTAAATTTTTTGATAAATATATTTTCTCTGTAAAGTTTTATTTATTTTTTTATTTTTTATTTTTTGTACATCATACAAATCTAAGAAAATTTTGAAATTTGTATCATAAATTCCTAAGTTATTTATACACCTTTGAAAAACATTGCAAGCCTTTTTTAAGAGTATCTCTCTCTAAAAAAAATTTGAAGTCAATACTTACTAAATTTTAAGTTGTTTTGAGATTTTTCATTAAGTTTGAACTATTTTTTCACTGGCTTAAAGTTCAAAAATTAATTCATGTCATAAAAATATATTTCAACTGAATTGTGATATTTTTACAACTATTCATTACATTAATATTGAATTCAAGCTTAATACGGGCATTTAGAGAATGATTCATTGCATAATAAATTATTTTAATAGTATACTAGTAATTACTTATACTAGTATTCAATTATTTTGACTATATTTAAAGATAATACAAGAAATTTAATTTTTATTTTGTATATATGAAGGTATTTTAATATAATACTCTGATTAAATAATTAGTATTTGCTATATCAATGTATTTTAGCCAAAAGCAGATATTTGGAGATCTATTAGGGACATATAACTGAGTTTTAATATAATACAGTTAATTACATAATTTTTTGATAGTATATATATGTATTTTAAGTTATTTGACACTTTGAGAGATTGATTTATGCATATCAATATATTTAAATTGAATAGTGATATTTTTATAACTATTCACTAGGTTAACATTGAATTCAAGTCGAATACAAGTATTTAGAGTATAATTCATTGCATAATAAGTTATTTTAACTGAATACTATCAATTATACAAGTATTCAATAATATATCTTTAAAACGCTAAATATTTATTTTCGATTAAAATATATCGATATAGTAAATATTAGTTCTCAGAGTATTATATTAAAGAGCATTGATATAGACAAGATCAAAATCAAATTACTTGTATTCTCTTCAAATTCAATAAAAAAAAATTAAATACTCATATAATTTTTAGCATCCAGTTAAAATATTATATTATGCAATGAATTAATCTCTAAATGCTTGTATTCGGCATGAATTCAACGATAATGCTGTGAATAATTATAAAAATGCTATTATTCAATTTAAATACATTGACATGTCATAAATCAATCTCTTAAAAGTGTGAGAAAAGTTAAAACGCATCACTACACTATTAAAAAGATGTGTAATTGCTGGTATTATATTAAAACTCAATCATATGTCTCGAATATATCATTAAATGCCTGTTTCTGCTAAGATACTTTGATAAAGCAAATATAAGTTGTTTAGCGCTAGTACTATGATAAAATGCTATGATATAAATAAGTTCAAAGTTCAATTACACGAATTATTTCAAAATACATTAAAAAATTATTGAAAGATCTTATAGTTGTGAGAATTCTGTCAAAATAACTTATTATGTAATGAATTATGTTTAAATGCTTGTATACGACTTGAATTTAATATTAATGCAGTGAATAACAGTAAAAATATCACAATTTAATTGAAATATATTAATATATCGTAAATCAGTCTCCAAAAATACCTAATAAGTAGGCCTAGTTATTGGACCAGGCCGGACCGGTTCCAACCGGTTCCAGATCCGGTCCGGAACCGGTTACCTTACCTTGGATCCGGTCCGAGTCCGGTCCGGATCCATATATTTGGGTCGGGTCGGGTCAACCGGGAAAATTAATTTAAATTTTTTTTTATGTATTTTATAAAAAAAGTATATATTTTATAAAAATTAATATATATATATCTGCAGCAGCTGGCAGCATTAACGCTGCCAGCTGCTTCTCATGGGCGCACACGCGGGCCGCGGGGCGCTGCGCCCAACATTTTAAAAAAAAATATGTAAAATCGGTTCAGTACCGAACCGGATAACCGGTTCAGCATAATTTTAATCGGTCTGGACCAATTCTGCGGCCCAGAATAGGTTAGAACCAGTCCGGTTGAACCGGTTCTAGACCAAACCGGTTCTTACTGGACCGGTTCCGGGTCGAACCGGTCCAATAAGCAGCCCTGCTAATAAGTCGAAATATATCGATGTGCTATAAAAAAAAGTGTAATTGTCGATATTACATTAAAACTCAATCAGATCTCTCTAATAGATCGCAAATAATACTTTTCGACTAAAATATATCGATATTGTTAGTTTTTATTATATTTGAAGAGAATATATGCAATTTGACTTTAATCTTGTCTATATGATAGTTTTTTAACATAATACTATGATTACACATCTAATGTTTGCTATATTATTGTATTTAAGTCAAAAAATGATATGTGGTATTCTATTAGGGACATTTGATTGCTTTTTAGTATAATACCTATAATTATACATCTTTTTATTAGTATATCGATCAATTTTAAGAGAATAAGCTCTTTTAGGGGCTGATTTATGACATATCAATGCAGTTGAGTTGAATAGTGATGTTTTTGCGGCTATTCATTGCATTACGTTGAATTCAAGTGGAGTACAAGTATTAAGAGTACGATTCATTGCATAATAAGTTATTTTAACAGAATATAAGCAATTGTGTGAGTATTCATTTAGTTTTTAATATATTTGAAGAGAATATATGCAATTTGACTTTAATCTTATCTATATGAAAGTTTTTAAATATAATACTCTGATTACACACCTAATGTTTGCTATAATGATGTATTTTAATCTAGAATTGATATTTGGCGATTTATTGGGGACATTTGATTGCATTTTAATGTAATACCTATAATTATATATCTATTTCTCCGTATATTGATCCGTATATCGATCAATTTTAAGAGAATAAGCTCTTTTAGGGTCTGATTTATGACATATTAATGAATTTGAGTTGAATAGTGACGTTTTTGCAGTCATTCATTGCATTACGTTGAATTCAAGTGGAGTACAAGTATTTAGAGTACGATTCATTGCATAATAAGTTATTTTAACTGAATACAAGCGATTGTGTAAGTATTCAATTAGTGTTTAATGTATTTGAAGAGAATATATGCAATTTGACTTTAATCTTATCTATACGAAGTTTTTTTAACATAATACTCTGATTACACACCTAATATTTGCTATATTGATGTATTTCAGTCGAAAAATGATATATGACGATCTATTAGGGATATTTGATAGTGTTTTAATGTAATACCTATAATTACACATCTATTTATCAGTATATCAATAAAGTTTAAGAGAATAGGCTCTTTTAGAGTCTGGTTTATGACATATCAATGAATTTGTGTTGAATAGTGAAATTTTTTCAGCTATTCATTGCATTACGTTGAATTCAAGTGGAGTACAAGCATTTAGAGTACGATTCATTGCATAATTAGTTATTTTAACTGAATACATGCAATTATGTGAGTATTCATTTAGTTTTTAATATATTTGAAGAGAATATATGTCATTTGGCTTTAATCTTATCTATATGAAGGTTTTTTAAAATAATACTCTGATTACACACCTAATATTTGTTATATTTATGTATTTCAATCGAAAATTGATATTTGACGATCTATTAGGGACACATGATTGCGTTTCAATGTAATACTTATAATTACATATCTATTTATCAGTATATCGATTAATTTTAATAGAATAGGCTCTTTTAGGATCTGATTTATGACATATCAATGCAGTTGAGTTGAATAGTGATGTTTTTGCTGCTATTTATTGCATTATGTTGAATTCAAGTGGAGTACAAGCATTTAGAGTACGATTTATTGCATAATAATTTATTTTAATTGAATAGAAGCAATTGTGTGAGTATTCAATTAATTTTTATTGTATTTGATTGCATTACGTTGAATTCAAGTGGAGTACAAGCATTTAGAGTACGATTAATTGCATAATAAGTTATTTTAACTGAATAAAAGCAATTGTGTGTGTATTCAATTAGTTTTTAATGTATTTGAAGAGAATATATGCAATTTGACTTAAATCTTGTCTATATGACGATTTTTTAACATAATACTCTGATTACACATCTAATGTTTGCTATATTGATGTATTTCAATCGAAAATTGATATTTGGCGATCTATTAGAGACATTTGATTGCGTTTTAATACCTATAATTTCACAACTATTTGTCAGTATATCGATCAAGTTTAAGATAATAAGCTTTTTAGGGACTGATTAATGACATCAATGAATTTGAGTTGAATAGTGACATCTTTGCAGCTATTCATTGCGTTACGCTGAATTAAAGTAGAGTACATGTATTTATAGTACAATTCGTTGCATAATATGTTATTTTAACTGAATACATGCAATTGTGAGAGTATTCAATTAGTTTTTAAGGTATTTGAAGAGAATGGAAGCAATTAGATTTCAATCTTGTCTATATGTAGGTTTTTTAACATAGTACTCTGATTACAAGCCTAATGTTTCTATAATTTCACATCTATTTATTAGTATATCGATCAATTTTAAGAGAATAGGCTCTTTTAGGGCAGAATGTATTACAGATCAATGCAGTTGAGTTGAATAGTGATGTTTTTGCGGCTATTCATT
Organism: Apostasia ramifera; assembly: GCA_019297695.1. NCBI lineage: Eukaryota > Viridiplantae > Streptophyta > Magnoliopsida > Asparagales > Orchidaceae > Apostasia > Apostasia ramifera. Next base: position 112,468 of record JAEMOT010003399.1, on the reverse strand, counting down.
GCATTATGTTGAATTCAAGTGGAGTACATGCATTTAGAGTACGATTCATTGCATAATATGTTATTTTAACTGAATACAAGCAATTGTTTGAGTATTCATTTAGTTTTTAATGTATTTGAAAGAATATATATGCAATTTGACTTTAATATTGTCTACATGAAAGTCTTTTAACATAATATTCTGATTACTTACCTAATGTTTGCTATATTGATGTATTTCAATTGAAAATTGATATTTGGCGATCTATTAGGGACATTTGATTGAGTTTTAATGTAATACCTATAATTACACAACTATTTGTTAGTATATCGATCAATTTTAGGATAATAAGCTCTTTTAGAGACTGATTAATGACATATCAATGAATTTGAGTTGAATAGTGATATTTTTGCAGCTATTCATTGCATTACGTTGAATTAAAGTGCAGTATAAGTATTTAGAGTATGATTCATTGCATAATAAGTAATTTTAACTGAATACAAGTAATTTTGTGAGTATACAATTAGTTTTTGTTGTATTTGAAGAGAATATATGCAATTTGACTTTAATGTTGTCTATATGAAGGTTTTTTAACATAATACTCTGATTACACATCTAAAGTTTGCTATATTGTTGTATTTTAGATGAAAAATGATATGTGGCGATTTATTAGGGGCATTTGATTGCGTTTTAATGTAATACCTACAATTATTAGTATATCAATCAATTTTAATAGAATAGACTCTTTTTGGGAATGATTTATGACAAATCAATGCAGTTGAGTTGAATAGTGAAGTTTCTGCAGCTATTCATTGCATTACGTTGAATTTAAGTGTAGTACAAGCATTTAGAGTACGATTAATTGCATAATAAGTTATTTTAATTGAATACAAGCAATTGTGTGTGAATTCAATTAGTTTTTAATGTATTTGAAAAGAATATATGCAATTTGATTTTAATCTTGTCCATATGAAGGTACATAATACTCTGATTACACACTTAATATTTGCTATATTGATGTATTTCAACCTAACATTTATATTTGGCGATTTATTAGGGATATTTCATTGTATTTTAATGTAATACCAATAATTACACATCTATTTGTTAGTATATCAATCAATTTTAAGAGATTAAGCTCTTTTAGGGTCTGATTTATGACATATCAATGAATTTGAGTTGAACAGTGATGTTTTTATAGATATTCTTTGCATTATATTGAATTCAAGTGGAGTACAAGCATTTAGACTATGATTCTTTGTATAATAAGTTATTTTAACTGAATAAAAGCAATTGTGTGAGTATTCAATTAGTTTTTAATGTATTTGAAGAGAATATATGCAATATGAAGGTTGTTTAATATAATACTCTGATTACACACCTAATATTTGCTATATTGATGTATTTCAATCGAAAATTAATATTTGGAGATCTATTAGGATTATTTGATTGCGTTTTAATGTAATATCTATAATTACACATCTATTTTTCTGTATATCAATTAATTTTAAGAGATGAGGCTCTTTTAGGATCTGATTTATGACATATCAATGAATTTGAGTTGAATAGTGACGTTTTTGCAGTTATTCAATGAATTACGTTGAATTCAAGTGGAGTACAAGTATTTAGAGTACGATTCATTGCATAATAAGTTATTTTAACTGAATACAAGCAATTGTGTGAGTATTCAATTAGTTTTTATTGTATTTGAAGAGAATATAAGCAATTTGTCTTTAATCTTGTCTATATGAAGGTTTTTTAACATAATACTCTGATTACACCTAATGTTTGCTATATTATTATATTTCAATCGCAAAATGATATTTGACGATCTATTAGGGACATTTGATTACGTTTTAATGTAATACCTACAATTACACATCTATTTATCAGTATATAGATCAATTTTAAGAGAATAGGCTCTTTTCGGGTCGGATTTATCACATATCAATGAATTTGAGTTGAATAGTGATGTTTTTACAGCTATTCATTGTATTACGTTGAATTCAAGTGGAGTACAAATATTTAGAGTACGATTCGTTGCATAATAAGTTATTTTAACAGAATACATGCAATTGTGAGAGTATTCAATTAGTTTTTAATGTTTTTGAAGAGCATAGAAGCAATTAGATTTCAATCTTATCTATATGAAGGTTTTTAACATAATACTCTGATTACAAACCTAATATTTCTATACTTGCACATCTAATGACAGTATATCGATCAAGTTTAAGAGAATATGCTCTTTCAGGGTCTGATTTATGACATATCTATGAACTTGAGTTGAATAGTGATGTTTTTGCGGCTATTCATTGCATTACGTTGAATTCAAGTGGAGTACAAGCATTTAGAGAACGATTTATTACACAATAAGTTATTTTAACTGAATACAAGCAATTGCGTGAGTATTCAATTAATTTTTATTGTATTTGAAGAGAATATATGTAATTTGACTTTAATCTCGCCTATGTGAAGGTTTTTTAACATAATACTTTGATTACACACCTATGTTTGCTATATTGATGTTTTTCAGTCAAAAAATGATATGTGATGATCTATTAGAAACATTTGATTGTGTTTTAATATAATATCTATAATTATACATCTTTTTGTTAGTATATCGATCAATTTTAAGAGAATATGCTCTTTTATAGACTGATTTATGACATATCAATGAATTTGAGTTGAATAGTGATGTTTTTTGCAGCTATTCATTGCATTACAATGAATTCACGTGGATTACAGGTATTTAGAGTACGATTCATTGCATAATAAGTTATTTTAATTGAATACAGGCAGTTGTGTGAGTATTCAATTAGTTTTTATTGTATTTAAAGAGAATATATAAACTTTGACTTTAATCTTGTCTATATGAAGGTTTTTTAACATAATACTCTGATTACAGACCTAATATTTGCTATATTGATGTATTACAGTAGAAAATTGATATTTGGCGATTTATTTGGATTATTTGATTGAGTTTTAAGGTAATGCCTGTAATTACATATCTATTTATTAGTATATCAATTATTTTTAAGAGAATAGGCTCTTTTAGGTTCTAATTTTTGACATATGAATGAATTTAAGTTGAATAGTGATGTTTTTGCAGCTATTCATTACATTACGTTGAATTCAAGTGGAGTACAAGAATTTAGAGTACGATTCATTGCATAATTAGTTATTTTAATAGAATACATGCAATTGTATGAGTATTCATTTAGTTTTTAAAGTATTTGAAAAGAATATATGCCATTTGACTTTAATCTATATGAAGGTTTTTTAACATAATACACTGATTTCACACCTAATGTTTGCTATATTATTATATTTCAGTCGAAAAATGATGTTTGGCGATCTATTAGAGAAATGTCATTGCATTTTAATGTAATACCTACAATTACACATCTATTTATCAGTATATCAATCAATTTTAAGAGAATAGGTTTTTTTAGGGTCTGATTTTTGACATATCAATAAATTTAAGTTGAATAGTGATGTTTTTGCAGCTATTCATTGCATTACGTTGAATTCAAGTGGAGTACAAGCATTTAGAGTACGATTCATTGCATTATAAGTTATTTTAACTGAATACAAGCAATTGCGTGAGTATTCAATTAGTTTTTATTATATTTGAAGAGAACATATGTAATTTGACTTTAATCTTGCCTTTATGAAGGTTTTTTAACATAATACTTTGATTACACACCTATGTTTGCTATATTAATGTTTTTCAGTCAAAAAATGATATGTGATGATCTATTAGAAACATTTGATTGCGTTTTAATATAATATCTATAATTATACATCTTTTTGTTAGTATATCGATCAATGTTAAGAGAATATGCTCTTTTAGAGACTGATTTATGACATATCAATGAATTTGAGTTGAATAGTGATGCTTTTTGCAGCTATTCATTGCATTACAATGAATTCACGTGGATTACAGGTATTTAGAGTACGATTCATTGCATAATAAGTTATTTTAATTGAATACAGGCAGTTGTGTGAGTATTCAATTAGTTTTCATTGCATTTGAAGAGAATATATGCAATTTGACTTTAATCCTGTCTATATGAATGTTTTTTAACATAATACTCTGATTACACACCTAATATTTGCTATATTGATGTATTTCAATAGACAATTGATATTTGGCAATCTATTAGCGACATTTGATTGCGTTTAAAGTAATAGCTATAATCACAAATCTATTTGTTACTATATCGATCAATTTTAAGGCTGTTTAAGGGTCTAAGTCATGACATCAATGCAGTTGATTTGAATAGTGATGTTTTTGCGGCTATTCATTGCATTACGTTGAATGCAAGCGGAATACAAGCATTTAGAGTATGATTCATTGCATAATAAGTTATTTTAAATGAATACAAGCAATTGTGTGAGTATTCAATTAGTTTTTATTGTATTTGAAGAGAATATATGTAATTTGTCTTTAATCTTGTCTATATTTAGGTTTTTTAACATAATACTTTGATTACACACCTAATGTTTGCTATATTGATGTATTTTAATAGAAAATTGATATTTGGCGGTCTATTAGGGACATTTGATTGCGTTTTGAAGTAATACCTATAATCACATCTACTTGTTAGTATATCGAGTAGTTTTAAGAGAATAGGCTCTTTTAGGGTATGATTTATGACATATCAATGAATTTGAGTTGAATAGTGATGTTTTTGCGGCTATTTAAGGCATTACGTTGAAGTCAAGTGGTGTACAAGCTTTTAGAGTACGATTAATTGCATAATATGTTATTTTATCTGAATCCATGCAATTGTGTGAGTATTCAATTAGTTTTTATTATATTTAAAGAGAATATATGTAATTTGACTTTAATCTTGCCTATATGAAGGTTTTTTAACATAGTACTCTGATTACACACCTAATGTTTGCTTTATTGATGTATTTCAGTCAAAAAATAATATGTGACGATCTATTAGGGACATTTGATTGAGTTTTAACATAATACCTATAATTATACATCTTTTTGTTAGTATATCGATCAATTTTAAGAGCATATGCTCTTTTAGAGACTGATTTATGACATATAAATAAATTTGAGTTGAATAGTAGTGTTTTTATGGTTATTCATTGCATTACGTTGAATTCAAGTGGAGTACAAGCATTTAGATAACGATTCATTGCATAATAAGTTATTTTAACTGAATACAAGCAATTGTGTGAGTTTTCAATTAGTTTTTATTGTATTTGAAGAGAATATATTTAATTTGACTTAAAGATAATAGGCTCTTTTAGAGTACGATTCGTTGCATAATAAGTTATTTTAACTTATTACATGCAATTGTGAATGTATTCAATTAGTTTTTAATGTATTTGAAGAGAATATATGTAATTAGATTTCAATCTTGTCTATATGAAGATTTTTTAATATAAATACTCTAATTACAAGCCTAATATATCTATAATTACATATTTATTTGTTAGTATATCGACCGATTTTAAGAGGATAGGCTCTTTTAGGGTTTGATTTATTACAAATCACTGAATTCGAGTTGAATAGTGATGTTTTTGCAGCTATTCATTGCATTACGCTGAATTCAAGTGGAGTACAAGTATTTAGAGTACGATTCATTGCATAATAAGTTATTTTAACTGAATACAAGCAATTGTGTCAGTATTCAATTAGTTTTTATTGTATTTGAAGAGAATTTATGCAATTTGACTTTAATCTTGCCTATATGAATGTTTTTTAACAATATACTCTAATTGCACACCTAATGTTTGCTATATTGATGTATTTCATTCAAAAAATAATATTTGGCGATCTATTAGGGATATTTGATTGCGTTTTATTGTAATACCTATAATCACACATTTATTTGTTAGTATATCGATCAATTTTAAGATAATAAGCTCTTTTAGGGTCTGATTTATGATATATCAATGCAGTTGAGTTGAATACTGATGTTTTTGCGGTTATTCGTTGCATTACGTTGAATTCAAGTGGAGTACAAGCTTTTAGATCACGATTCATTATATAATAAAATATTTTAACTGAATACAAGCAATTGTGTGAGTATTCAATTAGTTTTTATTGTATTTGAAGAGAATATGTTTAATTTGACTTTAAGATAATAGGCTCTTTTAGAGTAGGATTCGTTGCATAATAAGTTATTTTAACTTAATACATGCAATGTGAATGTATTCAATTAGTTTTTAATGTATTTGAAGAGAATATATGCAATTAAATTTCAATCTTGTCTATATGAAGATTTTTTAACATAAATACTCTAATTACAAACCTAATATTTCTATAATTACATATTTATTTATTAGTATATCGACCGATTTTAAGAGGATAAGCTCTTTTAGGGTTTGATTTATTACAAATCACTGAATTCGAGTTGAATAGTGATGTTTTTGCAGCTATTCATTGCATTACGCTGAATTCAAGTGGAGTACAAGCATTTAGAGTACGATTCATTGCATAATAAGTTATTTTAATTGAATACAAGCAATTGTGTCAGTATTCAATTAGTTTTTATTGTATTTGAAGAGAATTTATGCAATTTGACTTTAATCTTGCCTATATGAATGTTTTTTAACAATATACTCTAATTACACACCTAATGTTTGCTATATTGATGTATTTCAGTCAAAAAATAATATGTGACGATCTATTAGGGACATTTGATTGCGTTTTAATATAATACCTATAATTATACATCTTTTTGTTAGTATATCAACCAATTTTAAGAGAATAGGCTGTTTTAGAGACTGATTTATGACATATCAATGAATTTGAGTCGAATAGTGATGTTTTTTGCATCTATTCATTGCATTACATTGAATTCACGTGGATTACAGGTATTTAGAGTACGATTCATTGCATAATAAGTTATTTTAACTGAATACAGGCAATTATGTGAGTATTCAATTAATTTTTTTTGCATTTGAAGTGAATATATGTAATTTGACTTTAAGCTTGTCTATATGAATGTTTTTTAACATAATACTCTGATTACACACTTAACGTTTGCTATATTGATGTATTTCAATCGAAAATTGATATTTGGCTATCTATTAGGGACATTTGATTGTGTTTTAATGTAATACCTGTAATTACACATCTATTTGTCAGTATAACGATCAATTTTAAGAGAATAGGATGTTTTTAGAGACTGATTTATGACATATCAATGAATTTAAGTCGAATAGTGATATTTTTTTGCAGCTATTCTTTGTATTATATTGAATTCACGTGGATTACAGGTATTTAGAGTACGATTCATTGCATAATAAGTTATTTTAACTGAATACAGGCAATTATGTGAGTATTCAATTAGTTTTTATTTCATTTGAAGTGAATATATGTAATTTGACTTTACTCTTGTCTATATGAATGTTTTTTAACATAATACTCTGATTACACACACTTAATGTTTGCTATATTGATGTATTTCAATCAAAAATTGATATTTGCCTATCGATTAGGGACATTTGATTGCGTTTTAATGTAATACCTATAATTACACATCTATTTATCAGTATATCGATCAATTTTAAGCGAATAGGCTCTTTTAGGGTCTGATTTATGACATATCAAAGAATTTGAGTTGAGTAGTGATGTTTTTGCAGCTATTCATTGCATTATGTTGAATTCAAGTGGAGTACAAGCATTTAGAGTATGATTCATTGCATAATAAGTTATTTTAACTGGATAAAAGCAATTGTGTGAGTATTCAATTAGTTTTTAATGTATTTGAAGAGAATATATGCAATTCGACTTTAATCTTGTCTATATGAATATTTTTTAACATAATACTCTGATTACACCCCTAATGTTTGCTATATTGATATATTTCAATTGAAAATTGATGTTTGGCGATCTATAAGGGACATTTGATTGCGTTTTAATGTAATACCAATAATTACACATCTATTTGTTTGTATATCAATCAATTTTAAGAGAATATGCTCTATTAGGGTCTGATTTATGACATATCTATGAATTTGAGTTGAATAGATGTTTTTGCGGCTATTCATTGCATTACGTTGAATTCAAGTGGAGTACAAGCATTTAGAGTACGATTCATTGCATAATAAGTTATTTTAACTGAATACAAGCAATTGTGTGAGTATGCAATTAGTTTTTATTGCATTTGATGAGAATATATGCAATTTAACTTTAATCTTATCTATATGAAGGCTTTTTAACATAATACTCTGATTACACACCTATGTTTGCTATATTGATGTATTTCAGTCAAACCATTATATGTTATGATTTATTAGGGACATTTGATTGTGTTTTAATTTAATACCAACAATTATACATCTTTTTGTTAGTATATCGATCAATTTTAAGAGAATAGGCTCTTTTAGTGACTGATTTATGACATATCAATGAATTTGAGTTGAATAGTTATGTTTTCGCAGCTATTCATTGCATTACGTTGAATTCAAGTGGAGTACAAGTATTTAGTGTATGATTCATTGCATAATAAGTTTTTCTAACTGAATACAAGCAATTGTGTGAGTATTCAATTAGTTTTTATTGTATTTGAAGAGAATATGTGCAATTTGATTTTAATGTTTTCTATATGAAGGTTTTTTAACATATTACTCTAATTACATACCTAATGGTTGCTATATTGCTGTATTTCAATCAAAAATTGATATTTTGCGATCTATTAGGATTATTTGATTGCTTTTTAATGTAATACCTATAATTACACATCTATTTATCAGTATAACGATCAATTTTAAGTGAATAGGCTCTTTTACGGTTTGATTTATGACATATCAATGAATTTGAGTTGAGTAGTGATGTTTTTGCAGCTATTCATTGCATTACGCTGAATTCAAGTGGAGTACAAGTATTTAGAGTACGATTTATTGCATAATAAGTTATTTTAACTGTATACAAGCAATTGTGTCCGTATTCAATTAGTTTTTATTATATTTGAAGAGAAAATATGCAATTTGACTTTAATCTTGCCTATATGAATGTTTTTTAACATTATACTCTAATTACACACCTAATGTTTGCTATATTGATGTATTTCAGTCAAAAAATAATATTTGGCGATCTATTAGGGACATTTGATTGCGTTTTAATGTAATACCTATAATCACACATTTATTTGTTAGTATATCGATTAATTTTAAGATAATAGGCTCTTTTAGGGTCTGATTTATGATATATCAATGCAGTTGAGTTGAATAGTGATGTTTTTGCGGCTATTCATTGCATTACGTTGAATTCAAGTGGAGTATAAGCATTTAGATCACGATTCATTGCATAATAAGTTATTTTAACTGAATACAAGCAATTGTGTGAGTATTCAGTTAGTTTTTATTGTATTTGAAGAGAATATATTTAATTTGACTTTAATCTTGTCTATATGAAGGTTTTTTAACATAATACTCTGATTTTTTTTTTTTTTTGGAGAGGAACAAATAAAACTTCTGCATGCACTACAAAAATGGTAAGGGCAACAATCTCGAAGGAAGAAGAGACAGAGCTGGATACAGATATCAACTGGCAAAAGAAGTAGAAGAAAAACCAACAGAAAAAAAAGAAACTCAGAAAACAACTTAAGGACAGACAACACTATTAGAAAACGCACGCCATCCAAGAAGACGCTGTCAATTTGCCGCCAGAGAAATTACTTGGCTGCTAATGGCATGTCAGAAGAACTGACGATGGAGGAAATGAATTCGTCAATCCTCTCCACACTAATCGCTACAAGTCATTAAAGGAGAAATATATGCAATTTGACTTTAATCTTGTCTATATGAAGGTTTTTTAACATAATAATCTGATTATAAACCAAATATTTGCTATATTGATGTATTTCAATCGAAAATTGATATTTGGCAATCTATTAGGGACATTTGAATGTGTTTTAATGTAATACCTATAATTATATATCTTTTTATTAGTATATCAATCAATTTTAAGAGAATAAGCTCTTTTAGGGTCTGATTTATGACATATCAATGAATTTGAGTTGAATAGTGATGTTTTTGCAGCTATTCAATGAATTACGTTGAATTTAAGTGGAGTACAAGCATTTAGAGTATGATTCGTTGCATAATAAGTTATTTTAACTGAATACAAGCAATTGTGAGAGTATTCAATTAGTTTTTATTGCATTTAAAGAGAATATATGCAATTTGACTTCAATCTTGTCTATATGAAGGTTTTTTATCTTAATACTCTGATTACACACTTAATGTTTGCTATATTATTGTATTTCAATTGAAAATTGATATTTGGCCATCTATTAGGGACATTTGATTGTGTTTTATGTAATACCTATAATTACACATCTATTTATCAGTATATCGATCAATGTTAAGAGAATAGACTCTTTTAGGGTTTGATTTATGATATATCAATGAATTTGAGTTGAATAGTGATGTTTTTGCAGCTATTTATTGTATTGCGTTGAATTCAAGTGGAGTACAAGCATTTAGAGTACGATTCATTGCATAAAAGTTATTTTAACTGAATACAAGTAATTGTGTGAGTATTCAATTAGTTTTTATTGTATTTAAAGAGAATATATATACAATTTGACTTTAATCTTGTCTATATGAAGGTTTTTTAATATAATACTCTAATTACACACCTAATGTTTACTATATTGATGTATTTCAGTCGAAAAATGATATGTGATGATCTATCTGGGATATTTGATTGTGTTTTAATGCAATACCTATAATTACACATCTATTTATCAGTATATCGATTAATTTTAAGAGAATAGGCTCTTTTAGGGTCTGATTTATAACATATCAATGAATTTGAGTTGAACAGTGATGTTTTTGCCGCTATTCATTGCATTACATTGAATTCAAGTGGAGTACATGTATTTAGTGTACGATCCATTGCATAATAAGTTATTTTAACTGAATACCGTTCTCTAAATCCTTCTGCTTTGCTTTAATTCAGTATTAATGCAATGAATAGTTATAAAAACATCACTATTCAACTCAAATACATTATCATAAATCTATCTCTAAAGCCTAATAGCTTAAAATAGATTTATATACTGTCAAAAAGATATATAATTGTTGGAATTATATTAAAACTCAATCAAATATCCCTAGTAGATCAGTAAATATCTAGATTCGGCTAAAATACATCGATATAATAAATATTACTTATTTAATTAGAGTATTATGTTAAAATTCCCTGATATAGATAAGATCAAAATCAAATTGTCTGTATTCTCTTTAAACATAATAAAAAATAATTGAATACTCCTATAATTACTAGTATTCTATTAAAAAAATTTATTATGCAATTAATCATTCTTTAAATGCTTGTATTCGGCCTTAATTCCATGTTAATGCAATGAATAATCATGAAAATATCACTGTTCTATTTAAATACATTGATTAGTCATAAATAAGCCTTTAAAAGTGCTTAATAAGTTATAATAAATCGAAATACTATAAAAAAAGATATGTAATTGTCACTACTATATTAAAACTAAATCACACGTTCTTAATAGATTACTAAATATCTATTTTCGACTAAAATACTTTGATATAGCAAATATTAGTTATTTAATCAGAATATTGTATTAAAATGCTTTCATATCGACAAGTTATTTAATTAGTATAGATTGCTAAATTTCTGCTAAAAATATATCGATGCAGCAAATATTAGTTGTTTAATCCGAGCGTTATATTAAAATACTTTGATATAGATAAAATCAAAGTCAAATTGCAAGTGTTCTCTTCAAATACAATCAAAAATAATTGAATACTTATATAATTGCTAGTATTTTGTTAAAATAATTTATTATACAATGAATCATTTTTTAAATACTTATATTCGATTTGAATTTAATATTAATTCAATGAATAATTATAAAAATATTATTATTTAATTCAAATATATTGATATGTCATAAAATCAGTATTTAAAAGTGCATAGAATATTATAATAAATCGATATACTATCAAAATGATGTATAGTTGCCAATATTATTTTAAAACTCACTCATATGTCCCTATTAGATCACCAAATATCTATTTTCGATAAAAATACATCGATATAGTAAATATTAGTTATTTAATCAGAATATTATGTTAAAATGCCGTGGTATAGATAAGATTAAAGTCAAATTACTTATATTCTCTTTAAATTCAATCAAAAATAATTGAATACTCGTATATTTACTAGTATACAGTTAAAATAACTTATAATACAATGAATTATTCTCTAAATACTTGTATTCTGTTTGAATTTAATGTTATTGCAATAAATAGGTATAAAAATATCATTATACAATTCAAATACATTGATATATCATAAATTAATTTTTAAAAGTGCCTAATAAGTTGAAATAGAGCGATATACTATAAAAGAGATGTATAATTGTTAGTATTATATTAAAACTCAATCATATGTCCCTAAAAGATCGTCAAATATTTATTTTCGACTAAAACACAATAATAAAGCCAATATTAGTTGTTTTATCAGAATGTTATATTAAAATACCTCGATATAGAGAAGATTATTTGTATTCTCTTGAAATATAATAAAAAATATATGTAATAGCCAATATTGAATACACGTATAATTGCTAGTATTCTGTTAAAAAATATATTATGCAATGAATAGTTCTCAAAATGCTTATATTCAGCATGAATTCAACGCTAATGTATTGAATTATTGTAAATATGGTATTATTTAATTCAAATAAATTTATATGTCATAAAGCATTCTCTAAAAGTGCATAATAAGTTAAAATAAATCGATAAACTATGAAAAATATATGTAATTATCGGTATTATATTAAAACTCAATAATATATCTTCTGTAGAATGCCAAATATATATTTTTGGCTAAAATAGAACGATATAGCAAATATTAGTTGTACAATCAGAGTATTATATTAAAGTGCCTTTATATAGATGAGATCAAAGTTAAATTACTTGTATTCTCTTCAAATTCTATAAAATAAATGATTAAAACTCGTATAATTACTAGTATTCAGTTAAAATAACTTACTATTTAATGAATCATTCTCTTAAAGTATTCAGCATGAATTCAATGATAATGCAGTGAATAGTTGTAAAAATATTATTATTTAATTTAAATATATTGATATGTCATAAATCAATCTTTAAAAATTTCAGATAAATTAAGACATATCATTATACTATCAAAAAGATATATAATTACTGGTATTATATTAAAACTTAATCATATGTCTCGAATATCAAATGCCTATTTCTGCTAAGATACTTCGATAAATTAAATATAAATTTTTTAACGCTAGTACTATGATAAAATGCTTTGATATAAATAAGTTCAAGTCTAATTGCACGAATTATTTTTAAATACATTCAAAAATCTTTAAATGATTTTATAGCTGCGAGTATTCTATCAAAATAACTTATTATGCAATGAATTATATTTAAATGCTTGTATACAGCTTGAATTCAACATTAATGCATTGAATAGCAATAAAAATGCCACAATATTGTATGGGAAAAATGATCGATTTTACTTATACTCAATTTTGTTTTTGAGTCCCCTAAGTAAAGTGTTCATCCTTTGCCTTTAGTAAAAGGATAGTAGAGATTATAATTGATTCTCGACAAAAAGGATCGGTAGATTAGTTAGACTTTAACCTTAATGAAAAGGTTGCGTGGTTTCGTGCCTTAGCTATAGAGACATATTTTTCCTTCGTATACTATGGCTTCAGTTTGGCATAATAAGTTTGGTATAATGGATTCACTGAAGAGGAACAAATGAGAGTGGATGCATACTCGAGTCTAGCTGAACTAATGTATAACACAACTCTATTTTTTGTTTTATTTATCTCACATAATATATATCATTCATTTTCTAGATTTGAACTGAGATAAGCTTTTGCTTTTTTTAAGTTGCCAAAATTTGAGGATTACAAATTGTTTAAAAGACAAATTTTAAGGCTAAACAGTTAATAAACAATATTCCCCAAATTTATTGGAGAGTATTAATTATTTTTATTTTTTTTAGTAAAACAGATAATTGAATATTAAATTTAAGGGTAAATTGCTTGTGAGCCTATGAGAAGTCCATTACAAATTAGTCTTAATTAAATTTAAATTTAAATTTTTGAGATTATAAAAGTACTGTATTTTAGTCCCAATTAAAACAATACTTTTAAATTTTTATTATTAATTATACCATAAAATTATTTTCAATCATTGACTTTCTAACTTTTTAAAATATTATTTTGAAATACTAATACATTTTTTTAATTTTAAATTCTAGAGATGAAAAAATAATAGATAAGAAAAATTAAATTATAGAGAGGGAGGACACCCGTTGTAAATAATTCAATTTCATGTTTTATATCAAAAAGTGCCGGCCGAAAAAGGTGTGATTCTGAATCATGAGGCGTCGAAGCTACGGCTCTTTCACATTAATCATAAGGACCAAAATCAATATTTTACAAAAGTTTGGATCAATTTACAATTTTTTTTTGGAACCCAGATGTAATTTACCCATTTAAATATTTTGTAACCTTAACACTAACTGAAGCCAATGTAAACAGGAGTGAGTTTTCTACACATACTTTGAAATAAAGGGAGGCATTAAATTTTATTTAATGCAAAATAATTATGTTATGTGATCCGTTAGTCATGAATCTCATGATAAACTTCACGTCCACATAGTTGTTTCATTTTCTCTTCTTTTTTTTTTTTCAAAGAGTTTGCTTGGCTTCAAAGCATAGAATTTGAGCACGTGGTGATGGCAACAGCCAGAAAATCGAGTGATTTTAACATAAATCAAAATTTAATTGAGGTCCTTACATTTATTTGATTTTAATTTAATTTTAATCAGATACAATTACTTACATATCAAAAAATATATAAATATTACCTAAATTTTAATTAGGAGATCTATACGATTTCACTTGATATGATATACTTTTGTACGTATAAAATTTTTTAAAAGTTTTATATAAACTTATGACCTTTAGAAGAAAAAAAAAAGTAAACTTCATCTAAATTTTTAAGATTGGATCATTATTTTATAAAAATTAATGAATTTTAATTCCTTCAATAGATCCTTCAAGTTGAAAATATTGTATACCTCAACGACTTTTGAGCCTTATGAAATAGGAGTATAACGTCAAAACTATTAGAAATTATTCAAATTTATGAATTTATGTGAAATAAATTCTTTAAATATTATACGTTTTATGTTCTGAAATATTATGACTTTTACATTTAAAATGACTTGAACTGAATCATAAATTATGCATTTATCAGTTTATTATTTTTAATAAAGTATGAAATGCAAAATATTTTAAAAATAAGTTATTTCTTACGTAAATTATTTTAAATTTTTTTATGTTTTTTTTTTTAGTAAATAAGAAAACTACGTTGCTTCTTTTGTCAAACCATAAGTGATCTGAGATTTGATACGTGCATGTATGTGAAGCTATTATTTTGATTTTGAATTCTGTAAGTCTGCAACTTCTTTTTCAAACTTACGCATTAAATCCCTAATTTTTTCTTTTCTATTTTTTTTTGTATCGTTCCAATTTTATCGAATATCTTCAAAGAGACATTTTTCCCTTCCTATCTTGACGTCCCACAGTTTGATTTTAATCAATTGATAGAAATTTTGTTATAAATTTAATACTTGTACTACAGTTGTTAAAGTTTAATCAGCAAGATGAGAGTTTTTTATTTATTTGCTCCCATCTAACAAAAAAAAATTAAATGACGAGTTCTCCTAAATTCAGAATAATTTTACTAACAAAATGAAAGAGCTGTTAGATATGAGAAATAAAGGAAGTTCGGGGGAGCATTGTTATTAGATAATTAGAAATTAATTTAATAGTTCATTTTCTTTTTTTTAGTGGCACGCGGATGGTGGTGTGGCGCGGCCGGCCAGCTGCAATGCCACACAGCCCCGTACGGTGCACGCGAGTGCTGCCGGTCGTGCGCCCTCACGCAGCTAGCTGCGCGGTCTTGCGCACACAGTAATCAAGAGAAGAAAGAGAGAGAGAGAGAGAGAGGGAAGAGAGAGAGAGTGGGGGTGCTAAAGAATATAATTGTAATCATAAAAATTTTTAATAATAAAATAATTTAAAAAAACTCATTTTTATAATTATATTATAATTTGGACAATATAGATGTTGACGTGAGAAGGAGGAGTCCCGAGAGACAGTGATATGCAGAGGTAAGTTTGATAATTATGGCTTAAACGAGAGAGAGAAATATCTAGAAGAATATACGGAGATTTAAAGTGGTTCAGAGAGGAAGTCTTCTACGTCCACCGGATCAGCTAGGAGTCTTTCACTATATCTTGAAGAAGGGACCGCAAAGGCCTAGTATAGAGTTGTATAAATCACATAAAGAAAAATGAAGTTCCAGCCATGTTTTGGGGAGAAGGCTCTAAAGGTTCGAAGGACTCTCAGTTGAAGAGATTCCAGATTCCAGAAGAAAGATCCAGCCTTGTTGCCTGAAGCCTTGCTCTAGGGTATTTATAGTTGACTTGCAATGGCAGTCTGTAGGCCGCGAGTATGGGGCAAGCTGGAGCTGTTTCGTTAGGAGAATGACTTTCCCCCTCTGGTAGTTTGACTTTAGCTGTGGCAGCGCACTCCAGGTATAGTAATGTGTACTAGGTATAGCTGCCAGGCTTGTACGAATTGTACGGTTGTCAGTCTAGAGGGGTTTGACAGTTGCGGCTTGGGCCATATGTCAGCGCCGATGCTATTGCAAGATCTGATCTTCGGAACCGAAGGCATATCTCTTCTAGAAGGGCAATGGATGATTGGACTAGCCAATCCTCGTGCTCATCGTCGATGACTAGTAAGCAGAATTAGAGAGACTCTTAGAGGTGACACTTGTATGGCTGGGAGACATTATCACCGATGGTATTAGAAGATGGCTCGAAATATCACAGTCGATGCCTGAGGAGAGCTGGGATAGGTCGTCCTCGATGTTATAGGACTATTGTAGCTGAATCCTCATTTACGAGGTCTGTGGAAGGCTGAATCATCGAGGTCGAAGTTTGAGATCTGCAAGAAAGCAATAATTATAATACATGGTTAGTGTCTCTCTCAAGGCATTACGTGTACGGCTGAGATGCAGCGCTGGAACCACGTGTTAACAATAGATATATTTTTTATTAAGTCCTAAATTTAGAAACTTCTGTGTAATTTACCCTTCTTTTTGGAAACACGTGATATAATTGAGAATTAAAATAATATATTTGAAAATATGGATCTTATCATTAATATAAAAGGCCTCGTTTGGTTTGAACTTTTATTTAGATATGAAAAAAAAATTATTTTATTTTTTAAGTTTAATGATAGAGAAATTTATTTTACTATTAGAAAATATGTAAAATATGAAATATTTTCAATTCTAATATTTGTATTTGTATTGAATGTGAAATAAAATTGATTTTTATAGTTGAAATTTGTGTTGAGCGAAAATCTCTGCTCAACCAAACGAGGCCAAAAACTAATTATGTATGGCAATAACCAACTTTTACAAACAGATATGCTAGAGCTATTTTCAACTTATAATATTATCTGACAGTTATACTTGATTTGATGGCTCTTGAATTCAAAATTTTAATTTTTTTTTAATTACTTTTATGATCGAATTGATTTTCAAAACCTCCGAAAAAATCAATTCTTTAAATTTTTTTAATATAGTAATTTTTATTTTTTAAAAATAAAATAATATTTTATATCTTATTTTATATAAATTTTAATATAAAATAATTATTTTATTTCATATTTAATATATTTTTTAATATTATTAGTTGATTTTATTTCATATTTAATATATATATATATATATATTAAAAAAATTTACAATTTTTTTTTAAAATCATTTTTTTCTTTGCTTCTTTAAAATCAGACAGGGCCTAATGGCTCTCCAATAAACATTCACAGGCGTTCTTTGAATATAAGATTGGATCTGCTATTTAATCCAGAAATCTGTTACTATTAAGTTCAGCATTAGAGTTGATGCACTCCAGGTGTGCAACATCGAGTAGGCGATCCGCGTCGTTTTCTAGGGTTTTGAAGCTGTTCGAGGGGATGGGATGCCGGTTTGAGTCTTTAGCCCTTCGTCCTTATTATTTGCCGTCTTTACATGCCTATCCATACTATACTTTTGTTATCCTTGTCATGTTCTTTGGTGTTATCTTGTATCATGTCTACATTGAACCTTGTATTTGCATGTGAGTTTTAATGTAAAATATTCACTTCTCTGTCATCTGATATTGATTTATTGAAATGTAATTGATGGTATTGTGATCATTGTATATTGTGCGAGTTTGATCCTATGCCCATATGCTCTAAGTCATTTATCCTTCCCTAGTGCCCTCTTAGTGAAATCGAAGAGACCCCTTGCCCCGTGCTTACGTCACTGAAATCAAGAACTACAAGATGAAATAGCAAATTTTTCTTAGGGGCCGTTTGGTTCATTGTTATTTTGATGTCATACCATGTAATGTAGATGTCATGATGTATACATGTTATCTTTTGACTAATAATTCTATAATCTTATAAAAGATTATTTATAGATATCATTAAACTAAACAATTGCTTTTTCTAGATAATATAACATAACATCAAGATAACATTGAACAAAACGCTCTCTTAAGCAAATGTAGAAATGAACAAATATATGATATTAGTCCAAATAAGCTTAAATATGGCAAATGCCTCATCTTTGAACATCAACTCAAAACCTTCAACCTCCTTAGTTTAAAATCCTCAATCAAATCAAATATGTCATCATCTCGTCTCCACTACATCATCAAGAAATGTAGTGTTGCTATGCACGGAGCTTGAGTGAAGGGCTACCAAGGAGGCATAAGCCCCATCTTTGAGGTTAATCAATGCTTCATGTTTTCCTTTCTCTATGATCATTCCATTCTTAACAACGGCAATGAGATCCGCATTCTTGATGGTGGTGAAACTGTGAGCAACCACCACTGTTGTCCGATTGACCATCACTCTATCCAGTGCATCTTGGACAACTCTTTCAGATTCAGCATCGAGTGCGCTAGTGGCCTCATCTAGAAGCAAAATCTTTGGATCTTTCACTATGGCACGTGCAATAGCTATTCTTTGTTTTTGACCTCCAGATAACTGGACTCCTCTCTCTCCTACCATTGTATCATAACCCTACAATTATTTTGCCCAAGACCATTAGTTTGCAATTTAGGATGGCAAAGTTATTTGCCTTCATGTAGTTGTAAGAAAGATGTAAGCAAAATATTCTTGATTGTCTTCCTATGCATGTCAAAATACTCCCAATTACCTGAGAGAAATTTCAAAATTACCTATAGAACCCCGATTAAATAATTGATAAAAAAAAATCAGTGTTTAACTTTTCCATATTTTTAACAGAGCATGACCAAATTATGACATGTTTAGCTAGAATCTGGTGGTCTCCACCAAGCATGGATAGGCTTCCGTTTCCTTATGTTTTTTGTTGACGATCGGAGGGAAGGCAGAGAGGAAATGCCTTTATTTCTTTTAGTTGCTCGTCGAATTTCAACGAAGGACACAAGATTTTGACCATCCAAGGTAGATGTCAGTGAATTCAGTGAGGATATAACTAAGTAAGAGATAGGACTCAAGTCTTTCTTGCGATCTGCAGTTTGCTGCCAACTAGAGTGAAAGCTGAAAGGTCATTTTCTTTATTAGAAATCAAATGGAAATTAAACAGGAGGCTTGATTGATCATATTATTGAGATTTGAGGATCTAAAAGTAATGTTGATATTTTGGGAGTGAAGTTATAGGAAAGGTTGCTAGTGTGGTAATAACTACCACAAGGAACTAATGCTCCTTTTAGGTGGTTCCCGAAAGAGATCTGGAGGTGCACTTTGTCAAATGCCAGAAGAATAGATTTTTGTTGAACAGTTGATGAAATAAATATTCTAAGAAGAATGATTTATGATAATAGTTCATCAATGTGGAACAAACCTGTTTCAAACTACACACAAACTTGTGGGCGTTCGCTACCTCTGCAGCTGCTATAATTTCCGACTCATTGGCTTTTCCTTCCTTTCCATAGGCTATGTTCACTCGAATTGTATCGTTGAACAAGACTGGTTCTTGACTCACCAAACCCATCTGCTGCCTTAACCATTTGAGCTGAAATGTTTGTAGCTCTATTCCATCAAGCAGTATAAGGCCTGAATCTGGTTCATAAAATCTCTGTAGCAGTGCTGTTGCTGTTGATTTTCCGCTTCCACTCTCGCCGACCAAAGCAACTGTCTGCCAAGTAGAATGAAAGCCATTAAAATTTGAAGTTTGCTTCAATGAGTTTATGTTTTTTTTTAAAATTTTTTTATTATTTAAATGTACTTCCTAGGACAAGAAACGCATCACCTTTCCCGATGGAATAGATAAGCATAGATCATGAAAAATTTGGACTTGTGGTCTAGTGGGATACTTAAAACTGATATGTTGAAATTCAATATTTCCATTAAGTGTTGCTAAAGTCGTGCCAGAATCATCACTAGGGTCAATTTTGGATTTACGATCCAAAATTGCAAACACAGAAGCTGTAGCAGATTTAGCTTTGCTAGAATCTGGTGCTAGGGAGCTTGCTTGTGAAATTCCCATGGCTGCCATTGCTAATGAAAAGAAAGCCTGCATGGACATGGAAGATCAAAATAAGAGATTAACTCATGCGAATGTGAAATTGTCATCATCAAAAATCTTATTTCAACAAGTTGAGATCAGCTTGGGAGTTACATCAAGAGGTCATGGAGATAATAAAGATGTGGATATGGACTTGTTCAAACTTCATTAAACCAAGCAAATGTTGTCAGCTTATAATTTAATGTTTTCTTCTTTCCTCCTCTGTGATTTGTTAAATTTTTCCTTGAAGTGTGGTTTTTGTGTTGCTTATTTAACGTAAAGGTAGTTAAAGGTTCTTATATTACAGAGAATGTGTTTAAATGTTGATATTATTGTCTCTGTTATCTAAAACTTAGTGCCATTTTTCACGTTTTAGGAAAGCCAAAACTTAATGAAAATGGAGATCTGATTTAGAGATAAAATGCTCACGAAAAAGGCATGAATAAATAAAATGTCAAAGATACGAAATGTCATGTTCTAGAATGAAAGTTACCATAATTGTGGGTGAAGACTGTCAAAAATGTGCCAAAAAGAGCACTTAGAAAGTAACTCTTGTAAGAAAGAAGAATTATAATAGAGTTTCCGTCAATGCTAATGTAATAATAGAAGAGGTCTAATATGAAATGATCTCAATTTTTTAACTGTTATGTGCGACTACACTTCATAGATTTTATAGCATCATTATCATTATTAAATTCAAGAGAATTTATGAAAATCTATTACTGATAATTTTGATGCCTTATAATATTTTGGTATGGGTGATCTTTAGAACAATGAATTGATATGGGAGTTAGAATATGTTAAAACATATTTTAATGTGAACTTTAAAAGTGAAAGGTTCAACGAGTGTACCAGACATTTCCAAGTTAATAGAAGAAACCCTCTCCAAGGGGGAAATAGGAAACAAATTTTGCTTTGAAGGGGATAATTTTAAAATTTTTAGAGTTCTGGGGATTGATGATTTCCTATAAGTGTTAGTCCTATCGTGGATCACTCATTTCATTTCAAGATAATAGAACTTTCAGTTAAGGGGGTCAACACTTTTCTAAATAAATGATACGATTCAGATGAGGGCAATGAAAGTACCTGGTCAAGATCTTATAGTTCCCTATTGATAATGGGACAACGAGGTTTTCCATTATGTGATCTTTAGACATCTTCAAACCTAATTTATTGAGTTGTGACATAGCCCGTCCAAAGGCATGAGTGTCTACTATCATGGTTAGGGATCGCAAGTCAGTTGTAGTTGTTTGGTCAAAGACAACAATACTTTTTAATTAAGGCTTTAGAGTTTAGAGGAAGAATGTAACAACATAGCAAGGGCATGGATACCTTCTAATAAAAGAGTTACAATGGCATAATGAGCATATTGGAGCATGTTATAAGGGGCTTTTCTAAGTTGTAATATTGTATCAAAGGCTTGGAAGCCTACCGTCAAAGATTTTGATCACAACGTTAATGTCATGGAAGCCTATCATCGAGCTTTTTACTTATGGCTACATATGTAGGGTATAGAATCTTCGTCAAAGTTTAGATAACCTACAAAGTATCTAGGGCATAGAAGTCGGTCGATAAAGATTGAAGTTAAAATGGGTAACAGGGTCATCAATGGTTACCCTAAGATAAGGATAACCATGATATAATTGAGGGACCATGTTTGTAGCAGACCTACTGATTAAAAAGAGAGCTACCTCATTTATGAGGCAAAAGGGTTTATTCTATATACTGTTAGTGACATGTGAGTGAAATATAAAAGACTCCTTAGGGTTGGGTGAGACTCATTGTGGAGTTATTTGATGTGAGGCCTTGGGCTAATTCTTTAATTTGGCTTCATTTGAGGATTTTTATGATTGAAGTTATGGTTTTGTTTATGGAGTTTTGATATTTTGTTGGAGCTTTGATTTGACTTTATATGGGGCATTGCAAGATATGAGAGTGGACTTAGGCAATTTTCTAGAGTGGGTGTATTTTTTTTTTCGAAAAGAAAAAAACAAGGTCCTATTTGTAAAGAAAATGTACTTTAAAACAAAATCCCATTTTGTAATTTTGCCCTTGGAGTAGAATTGAATATCATGAATCTAGAGGTTTCACCGTGGAGAGAGGACATTTTATGTAGTAGGAAATATTATTTTTTTAATTATCCTCTTAGCTAATTATTGATGAAACCTAATAATTAATTATCTTACTGAAAATGACCAACATACCATGGTTTTTATTATTTGGAACAGACATGCAAATTTATTTATGAAAATAGGATGCGACATTAACTTTCATTGTGAGTGATATTGACCTGAAAGATTTTGCCAAATGTTGTCTTCCCATCTTGAACTAGGTGTGCTCCGGCATAAAAACTCGTAGCATGTGAACAAAAGAGTAACAAGAAGGAGGCCCCAAAACCAATTCCACTAATCACTCCTTGCTTGATTCCATTTCTCGTAGGACCTTCACACTTCTTCTTATGTAAGTCTGTAACTTTATCTTCAATAGAGAATGAAACAACTGTCCTTATGCTTCCCATTGCGTCATTTGCCACCTGACTTGCTTCCTCATACATTATCTACAAATTATATTGTAATTCAAATTATAGCAAATTATCAATACCAGAATCCTAATGAACATTCTTAGACAATAGCTCGTTAAAAATTGAAACAAATTTGTATCAATAAACCTTTGCGTTAACACTAAATCCCTTGATGAACTTCAATTGGATCCATCCACTAAGGCCCATGAGAGGTATCGTTGCCAAAATGATTAGTGAGAGTTGCCAGTTGGCAATAAAAGCGAAAACCAATCCAGCAATTAAGGTGGTGATGTTTTGAATGATTAACGCGAGCGCATCACCGACAAGACTTCTAACTGTAGCTGCATCTGTTGATAATCTTGCAACAACTGCTCCGCTCGAGTTCTTAGGTGCATCAAACCATGCAATCTCCATGTTGACGACCTTCTCAAATGTCATTAATTGAACCCTTTTGATCAATCTAGACCCAGCCACACCGAATAAGTATGTTCTTGCAGGATATGCTATAAAAGAAATGGCTCCGAATATTAAGAACACTAATGCCCAAAACTTGGAATCTTTCTCAAGCTTAGGTGGTGGCTCATAAAAGGTGTTTATAATACTAGATAAAAGCACTCCAACGATGGGAAAGAATAGCCCATTTATGATTGCAAATATTGAACCGAGCAACAAAATTGGAATCTCTGGTTTGTTAAGGCAGGCAAGGCGACGGATTGGCATTTCCTTTGTTTGCTCAAGAATGTTAATTGTTGACTCTTTAGAAATACTTTCTTTAACATCAATTCCTGCTACTAAACCTGGTCCTACTAATGAATCTCTACTGACAGAGCTTTTTAAGGATATATGTTGGCTTGAACGCCTTTCGTCAACTAATGCAGTAATTTTATCATTATCTGATTGAGACATCTGATTTGAATTTTGGTTCATTTCCTGCATGCGGATAAGTCGGCAATATTCTCCATTTGGATTCTGCATGAGCTCCGAATGTGAACCTATTCAAGATAGAAATGAAAACAAAAACAGAAGACATGAATTACTTCAGGCAAAAGAAAATTTTCGAGATAAAAATATTACTTACTAAATTTAAAGATTAGGCTGAATTTGTACCTTTTTCACTAATAGATTTGTTACGCATGACAGCAATAGTATCCGCATTTCTTACTGTGCTTAGTCGATGAGCAACTATGACAGTAGTACGGTTCATCATGACTCTACCAAGTGCCTCTTGCACTATTCGCTCAGACTTCACATCGAGAGCACTGGTTGCCTCGTCTAGAAGCAATATTCTTGGGTTCTTGAGTATAGCTCGGGCAATGGCAATTCTTTGCTTCTGGCCACCAGACAGTTGAGTTCCATGCACGCCTACTATTGTATCCAGTCCCTGAGAATCATGAATAAATTCAATTTAAATTGCTTATTTATATGTTTAAACATGGTTAAGGTTAATAGAATAGGTCTACACAAACCTGAGGCATCATGTCAATGAACTTTGAAGCATTAGCTAGTTTTGCAGCAGCTCTGATCTCTTCCATGGTTGAATTATCTTTGCCATAGGCTATATTATCTCTAATGCTTGAGGTGAATAGAATAGGTTCTTGACTAACAAGCCCAATTTTACCCCTAAGCCATCTAAGTTGGAATTCTTTGATATTTACACCATCAATCAAGACTTCACCAGCTTGTGGATCATAAAATCTTTCAATCAAACTGATCACCGTTGATTTCCCGCTTCCACTCTCTCCAACTAATGCCGTAGTTGTACCACTATTGATTAAAAGAGAGAAATTTCTAAGTATGTGTTCATCTGGTCTAGTGGGATAGCTAAAGTATACGTCTCTGAATTCAATATCTCCACAAATGTCAGCAAATATTTTCCCATTTGTGTCATAAGCATCAATATCTGGCTTTCGGTTGATAGTCTCAAACATTTTGAATGCTGCTGCTTGGCCCGCAGCAAAAGCTGTTATGCACGGCGATGCTTGGCCTAAAGTGCTAGATGCATAAACAAAAACATATGTGAATCACAATGCTTGTCATGGTTTAAGTCATATCGTTTGAACATCATGATCATTTTGGACTAACCATATATATTATATTATATTTATCATTTCTCTGTACTTTGTGTATTTTCTCGAGTAAAAACTAGTTTGGTCCCTATGCATTGAGAATATCAATAATTTAGTCCCTCACATTTTGATGTCACCACTTTTTCCTTTGCTATTTATCATATTATTTTGATAAAAAATAGGAACTATCTTTCAAAAAAACAAAAATACGAACGAGGTGAATTTGAAAAAGTGCTTAAATTGCATAGATACCTAAAAATATAAGGACCAAACTATTTTTTCTTCCATTCAAACTAAATAAATAGTACTGTAATATTTTACTACGCAATAATCGTAACTTAACCTTGAGTCCCTTGATAAAGTGGTGAATTCGGAACACTGAGAGACAAAATTGCAAATTGTTCGACTCTATTGACTTTAATGATGCTATATACTTTATATTATTGGATTAGTTATTATCTTAAGTGTGCTAATCATATTAGTCAAGAACCAAGATGATGAAGTGCTCTAAATAGATCAATTTTTATGAGAATATCTTTCATACTTAGCAAATCCTCCTTTTCACCAAATCTTCAACTTTTGAGTTTATTATACAAGGTCTGCCACAAACTCAAGTTTCATTGGAACTCTGATTTCTCCCCACACTTCTACTAATTGATCCATTTGATATCAGGGTGAGTTGGCTTAATCTCATTGATTGGCCTTACCAAGGCTCTTATACTTTAAATCTCAGGCTACCAACAGACCTAAAAGCTTAAGCTAATAAGTGACAGTATAGAAATATTTTTAGATATTTATATGTTTTTTCATGCATAAATTTCTTTGCTTTACAATGTGGATTCAATATATCTATTTTTTTATTTTAACTTTGTATGAGAGATAATTATGGTTCAGTAAGATTCAAACTTAGGACTTTTAGGCTCTGTTTAGTTGAAGAAAAAAGATAGTTTGGAAAATTTTTGTGAAAATTTTTAAAAAAAAATATGTTTTATGTGAAATAAAGTGAGTTATTTATATTAAAAATTGTGTTGGTGTGAAATAAAATGATTGTTTAATGTTGAAATTTGTGTAGGATGAGATGTAAAATAATTTTTAAGTTTTTTTTAAAATAAATTTAAGATTTTAATCATGACTAAAACAAGTCATTTTTTAGTCAAATATCAAATAGGGCCTTAGCTTTGATATTATGTTGAATTTTTTATTACTAATTAACCTAAAAATTTAAGGTGATTGGTAATGGCCTAACAATATTTTTTTGCTAGTATTTTACATGTGCAGAACAAAAATTTTTTCACATTTTTCTTAAAAAAAATACATTTATTATAAAATTTAAATAGAAATTTTAAGTTATATATTTTATTTTTTATTTTTAAAAATACATATTAATTTTTTTATATATAAATATTTTATAATAAAAATATTAAAATATTATTTAATACTTAATCATGATAAATATATTTATAATTTTACGTATAAATATTTGTATGTTAACATATACGAATTAAAATTAATCAAATTTAATAATTAAATAATATACATTAAATATTTAATAAAAATGGTCATAATTAATTTAATTTAACTTAAATATTAGTTGAGATTAAAAATTTAATTAACTATAATTTAGCTTGACTTCTAATTAAAATTTTAATTTATAATCAGTACTCAATGCAAGCAAAATAAAATAAAATCCACATATTTGGATTTTAAATTTAATTTTGGATTTTGAAAGTTTAAGATTATTAAAATGGAATTAATTTTATTTAAAATTTCATAAATTTTAGATTATATTTTAAAAAATAAAAAATGAAAAAATAAAAATTATTTTTTCAAATTATATGATATATCATTTGAATGTTATTTTATTTTTTATATTAATATTTGAAATATTTATATAATTTATTTATTAGTATAGAACGTAATAAAATTTTTAAAAATTTATTTAATTAAAAGTTATGCATTATTATTTAAACTTAAAAATTAAAATTCACTTTAAACTTGTTCGTATTTAATAAATTTTACTTGATTTAAATTCGATTTATTTTTTTTAATTTAAAATTAATTTACTCATAATTAAATTGATTCAATTAAACTACAAATTTATCTTTATATTTGTTAATGTAAATAAACTAAAATACAATATGTATTAGTACATGAATATATAAATAAATTTATTTTATTATATAGATGAATTTATTACATTTTATTATATAGAGAGAATGAAAAGAGAGTATAAAAAGAGGGAGGAGATAGAGGAGAGAGAGACGGGAAGGGCTGGTAGGAGAGAGAGTGCTGAGAGAGGAGAGAGAGGGGTGGTAGAAAAGCTTATTTTAAATGAAAATAATAATATCTAGGGAGGGAAAATTAAAAAAATATAATTTTAATAAGTAACATTTTTAATAAGATAGTAAAGATTCATATAATAAACTTAACTCGTCCCTTGTCCAAGTTGAGAAGAATTCTTGATCGCAAAAATAAAATCTCTATAACTTATCATTGGCTGTCCCCGCTGCTCTTTCAAGTTTCTCTATTGAGATTGCTTTTGCGTTTGAGCTTCTACTATTCTGTGAATACTATTAGAGTTTCAAGAATACTATTTAAGATTCTCAATGAGTTTGTTGCACTTATTTTTGTTCAATCCTATTAAAACTCTTTATTATTTACTTTTATCACAGCATTATTTTCATTAACTCTATTGCTTTGAACATCCACTGAATAAAATTCATCCTCTTCATGAGTTTGAGCTTCTAGCATTTTAAGCTTACTTTTTGAAGTTCTTGAAGAGTTTGTTACACTTATTTATGTTTAATCCTATCTAAACACTTCTTGATTTGTTTTTATCACATTATTCTCTTCAGTAACTCTATTTGCTTTGTCCATAAAAAAAAAAAGCCTCTATTTGCTTTAAATTACTTCTCAAAGAGATTTATGGTTCTATAGTGGATTTATTCAATCAACACTTCTTTACTCTATTACTTTTCATGATATGTTTTAATAACATAAACACTGAAGTAGCTTAATTTTTCCGGACTTCATTGACTTTGTCTTTGGCAAATATTTGTGTGTATTATTGCTCCTCAATGCATTTGTTTCATTTTTCAACAAAAAAAAGCATTTCTTCCTTATCTTAAGTTATTTTTTGTAGTTAGCTAGTTTAGTAAAAACTCTGCTAAGCCTTACGAACTTATGCTCCTAAACAGTTTAGTTTTAGTGGAACACGAGCCAATGTAAAAAGGTTCGACAAAGGTTTGACTTGAGCCTACAAAAGGTTGGGTTTGACTTGAGCTCATTAAAGAAAAACTACTTTTAGTGGCGAAATTCCATACATAGAGTTTGTGGAGTGGATGCTAGCTCTTTGAGGAGTCGAACTAATAATAAGTCATCCTTTTCTTTTGCTCATTACATTCTTAATCATATATTTCTTTCGCATTCATCAATTTGCTCAGCCATTTTATTGTGCCTAATTTCATTTAGAGTCGGTCGTCCTATTTAACCAATCGATTTCAAAATAGATCAGACATCATTGTTTCATTTATTCAAATTTAGCATTCTATTTTGTCTAGATTTGAAATCACTAATTGGCTTGATTTACTTGGGCTAATAAGTACTTTGATCTAAATTTAAGTTAAGCATGTTTTAAAATAAACTTGCGAGAAGGTTGGAGTGGCCTCAATTAAAGATAAGCTCAGAGATAAGTCGGCTTGGATAGCTTGGACATATTAGTCATAGATCAATAGAAGTTTCAATAAGAAGAGTTAAATTATTGAATCTTGCCCATATAAAAAGAGAAACAGAAAGGCCAAAAATGATATTGTCAGAAACTATAAGGAGTAACCTAATATATTTGGAGATAAATAAAAATTTATTATTTGATATAGTGCAATAAAAATAAAAGATTTATATAACTGACCCTACTTAGTAGGATAAAAGCCTGATTTGTTGTTGTTGTTTTATGTTTTAAAATAAACTATTAAACATTAATTATTGATACATATATATTAATCAACTTTTAGACAATTTTTTAGTTTCATGACTTGTTTGGTGCGAAGACTAAAATCAAGATCAAAATAATATTAATTTAAATAATAATAATAAATAAATAAATTTTTATTATATTCTATATAAATTTTAATATAAAAAATATTATTTTATTTCATACACTCAATTATTTTCAATAAAATCACCTATTTTGATGTAGAATGTGAAATAAATTTAATAATTTTATTAAAAAACTAATTGAGTATGCGAAATAAAATAATATATTTTATATTAAAATTTATGCAAAATACAATAAAAATTATTTATTATTATTATTATTATTTTAAACTAGTACCATTTTGATTCTCATACCAAATAGGGCTAGCTTATATGGTTTTCAAGGAAAATAGTCAAATTATGAAAACTAATTTATTTTTTGTGCATAATAAACTATTCAGATGAAAGAAATATGCATTCAAAAAAAAATAAAAGAAACTTACACGGAACCGATCATGATAGCAAATATAACACTAATCACATCTGCACCGGTGTACCCTTTCTCTTTGTTTAGAATAAGCTTTCCTCCATACCAAATGCCCAAAGAGTATCCACATAACATAATGAAATAGACAATACCAAGTCCCAATCCGACAATTAGCCCTTCAAGAACACTCGAAGTATATACCTTTTCTAATGCATGATTGTATTTGTTCATCAAAAGCTTTTCCCCAGTAAAGGAAGCTACCTGTAATCACACGAACAAAATATTGGAAGAATAGTTGCTTGTTTGTTTTTACATATATTATGTGTCTATGACAAACATGAGTACAGTCATGCATGTATCTATATTGGTTTTTGTAGAGTGTTATAACTTACCGTTTTTATTGAGCTAATTGCTTGCTCCACAATAACTGCAACATTATCGTACGCTGTTTGACTTCTTGAGGCATTTTTGGCCATTTCTATGGACATTATATTACCGACAATCATAAGGAGCGAAATGAGGGACAACATCACAAGGGCTAAAAGCCATCCTTGTATAAACGCAACTATGAAGCCCCAAAATGATGTTGATATCAGTTGAATGAACTTTCCAACCTGTTACTTAGTTTAATAAATAGCACCAAATTGAGAAGCATGTTGTTTTTACGTATAAGTACATGCAACGGTGCTACACATATACACGCAAACACACCTTCTCACCCATAGCATCTTGGATTAGAAAAGTATCCCCCGACATCCTTCCGACAACTTCTCCCGTGTTCATCTCTTTATCAAAGAATGCAACTTCTTGCCTTAATATATTTTTCAGGTACAAGTTCCTTATCCTTGAAGCCTGCCTCTCTCCTGTGGCCACCCAGCATGCCACCTCTATAAAAACAGAAACCATTACCCCCCTCTCAAATCATTCATTACAGTTCATCAATTAGAGAGATATACTTACGAAGAAAGGATGCCACTCCTGAGCCGATCGCTAAATAGACGAATTCTAATGATACCTACAGCACATAGCAAAAAATTTTAAGGCCACATATATCAGAATGGACATTGATTTGTGCTCTATAGAAGGCATTAGCATGAACCTTTGATACTTTGTCAATGACATCGTGGGGGCTTGCTGCTCCAAAAGAATTTATCAGCTTGCCAAAGAGAACTGTCATCAGAGGCATGGTTGCCCCATTTGCCAAAGCCCCGAGCGAGCCGAGGATCATCAGGAATATATCTTTCGAATCAGCAAAAGAGAAGAGCTTATAGAAGGGAACAGTCTTTTGATTTTCTTCCCCTTTCATTCCAACCCCTGCATTCTCTTGGTTTGTCACCTCAGCTGCCATTTTAGGTTCTGAATTGAAGAGGTACAAGCTCTCAGCAAGGCTTCTCTTTGATATTTATATGCAAGTTAGCATCAGCCAGCCAAATGAACCAAAAAAATATACAGCTATAATGGTTTAACAGATCTTGAGAACTTTTCAAATAGGGTAAATTGAAAAAGGATATGTAATTGTTAGGGAGGAAAATGTTGATAGAAGATACATACATGGTTATTGTTGAATTTTTCTTTGCATTTTGGAAAAAAGAGGTAGATATTAAGATATGAAAAACACGTAAAACAACTCGAACAAGTGAGAAAAACTAAGCTGAAGTCAATCGAAAGTTGAATTTGGTGGTTTAAAGTCTACTATGAAAATAGCTCAATTTAATGTGAAAAAATAGGGTACAATGTGAGTGGGAATAATGGTGAGGGCAAAAATTACGAGGGTATTGAAAAGTGATGAAATGCAATGAATAGTGAAGTTGAACGCTTGCGAGATAGTGTTTGGCTATAAAATGGGATATCTGGTGGCAACACAAAGATTTTTGAGAAGTGGAGAAGGAAATTTGGAGCTGCTAAAAGCCCTCATTTCTCTCATCTCCTATTTATAACTCTAGAGTGTGTTTATTTGGATGAAATGACTATTCCATTTTTACTCTTATTTTTTATAGAATAATTATTTTAATAATTTTTTTGGTATAATAGTTATTTAATAGAAATCTCATTTCTATATTTTATGAAATAGCATTCCTTCCTCCATTCAAAGAATATCTATTACTTGCAAGCTAAAAATATTTTTTTAAAATTACTCATGTTCACACACATACACAAATTTATGTACGTATATATATACATATATATGCATTTATGTATACTTATCCTTATATATATACTACATATACATATATATTTATATAAGTTATATTCATTTAATTATTTTCATGCAATTAAATTTAATAATAATAAATAACATAAATTTTCATTAAATCATATTTATAAGAATTTTAATACTTTAAATTTTTATCCACTTCTTATTTACTATTATATTATATTCAAAAAAATAAAAAAATTATCATTATATTCTCCTTGAGATGATAATTTTATTCTTAAAAAATGACAATTTATTTCTAACATTATTTTATTATATTAAAGTAAATGTACTGTAAATTTAATAAATAATCGTGATCAGTGTATAGACAAGACATGCTTTATTTGTCATGTCAAATTTCTACATTTAAGGATTTGTTTATTTATAAAATTAAATTTAATAAAATTAAATTTAGATAGAAATATTTTTTTATTAAAAATTACAAATGATGTGAAATAAAGTTAGTTATTATATTGAGATATGTGAAGAATGTGATATAAAGTTAGTTATTATGTTGAGATATGTGAAGGATGTGATATAAGTTAGTTATTATTTTAGTAATGTGTGTAAGATGTGAAATAAAGTTAATTTTTAATATTAAATTTTATGTGTGATGTGATATGCCAGGTTAATTTTTAACTTCAAAACAAACGCTAAGAGATCTAGATATAATGGCACTCATTTTATAGGAATTTGATATTACTTTTTTTTCATAATTCTCTTCATCTCATCTAATCTACTATTTGGCCTCATTTGATTCGAGGGTTAAATTTTGGATAAGAGAAAAAAAAAATTTGATCTTATAAATTTAATAGAAAAAAAAATTAGTTTAATATTAAGAAGTATATAAAAATGTGAAATAAATTTAATTTTAATATTCATATTTGTGTTAGATGTGAAATAAATTTAATTTTTATAATTAAAATTTATGTTGAGCTGAAAAAATAGCCCGAACCAAGCGAGCCCAAAGAAAGCCCGATATGCTGTGGCCGAACAACGTGATCAAAGAAATCAGGCTGAACATAAATATATATATATATATATATATATTGATATTTTAGATAAATATTATTATTATTTTGATAAAGATAAATATTATTTTTGACTCAAAACTTATTGTTCATTTGTACGGTGGAGATTTGCAATATATTGAAAACATGATTAAAAGAAATACTCCAAACAGAACTTTCTAAAATTACAAATTAGAGAAGATCTTTAGTATTTTTAAATCATCAGGAAATCAAACTTAGCAATAAACAAAGAACCTTTTACGATTTCTTGAGATACGATCAAGAAAAGTTATAGTTTAAGGTGGTAAATTTTGCCTGAGTTCCCGATTTTCTTGAGGCTTAATATCAACTCACACAAAATGCATTTCAAACGAGCAATACTCGATAATTCTTCACTTCTAAATTCAGCATTTAAGGCGGCATGGGGGTCCACTGCCTAATCGTCCTTTACAGGAATATGTATCAGACGTGACAGACTATACCTATTGTATCTCCTTCCTCTTCAAGCTATAAATAAGGGGGAGGAAGAGAAGCTCAGGGATTCTTTCTCTCAAGAGGCCACTCTTTCTTTCTCTCTTGTACTTATTTTCTTATTCGGTCTCCATTTAGAGACTCTCAAGCTTTGTAAGAGAAGTTATTCGATTGACAGATTTAAATTTCTTAAACGGCGTCGTGATTTTTCTCCAGAATACTCAGATTTTTACGTAAAAATTATCATATTATTTCATTATATTTTGACATATTTTTTGCATCAATAGATCTAATAGTAGCGAAACTCCAACCTGAAAAGCCAAACTAACAAACGTAATAAGTTGAGACCGGCATGCAAAAACCTCGAACTCAAGTGCCAGCATGTAATTCACCATTTCAAAAATTATTCATTTTTGACCGAGTCGATAATAATATAAATTGATCTAAACAAAATAAAATAAAAAATAAAACCAAAAACAAAAGAACACATAATCTTCAGAAGTAGACAGTGAAAAATTAAAGGGCAAATTACACCCAAGTTCTTGAGTTTAACACTTAATTACAGGCAGATTCACGTTTTTAAAATTGTAACATCGGGGTCTTGAGTTTTAATAAATTATCAAATGAGTCTTTTTTTTTATTATTAAATTTTTTTAGAATTACTATTTTACCCCCTGCCCCTCTCTCTCCTCCCGATCCTGCGCAGCGAACGGGCAGCGCGCTCACCGGCGGGTCCGACTGCCGCACAGTGCGTCCATCGGCGGTCGTGCGACCCGTCAGTGTGCCCGCGGCTCGCGCGCGTGCGCGGGATCGGGAGAGGAGAGAGAGGGACAAGGGTAAAATGGTAATTTTAAAAAATTTTAATAATAAAAAATAAGAAAAGGACCATTTGATAATTTATTAAAACTCAGAGACCCTGATGTTAAATTTTAAAAATGTGTACCTACGCATTATTAAGTATTAAATTTAAGAACCTGAGTGTAATTTGCCCAAAATTAAACCAACTTCCACATCAATTAACTAATTAACCCTCCAACAGCCAAAATTATGATTAAAGACACAATCTCATGCCAAATTATATACTGAAAGGGTAGCTTTTTTTATTTATTTATTTATTTTTTCAAAAGTGGAATTATTCTTGGACACCAAAAAAAAATTAGACTTCAAATAACAAAATAAAAGGAACACCAATCAAGAAAAAAACTTTGATTAATATTGACTTAAATATCACTAGTTTGCATCATATTTGTATTTATCAAAAAATTATATAACATTTTCTAGCTAATGAACACAATAGAAAGAATTCATGTTAATAATATTTTTTTTGTTTTGATTATCATGTTAATAATAATTAACAACAAACAAAAGGTGAACTTCCCCCCTTACATTTTAAAGATGACCTGTTACAAGTAAATATTATATATACTGTATAATAATTAACAACAAATTTGAGATATTATATTTCATATTTCTAATTTACTAAAGAGTAATTAAGAGTTGATTAAATAATAATTAATTAATTAATTTAATTACGTTAATGAAGATTTGATACCAGCAACTTCTACGTCTTTTTTTTTGAGCAAAAAAAAAATTCTACATATCTTATACTATGGCTTGAGGATCAGAATTAAGATCAAAATTGTAGTGCTTTAAAAAATAATAATAATAAATAAATAAATTTTTATTATATTATACGCAAATTTAAATATAAAAAATATTTTTTGTATTTTACGTACTCAATTATTTTCAATAAAACAATCAATTTTATTTCACATCCTAGGCCTAAATACTCAATTCAAGATATCAATCAACACATTACCAACAAAAATCTCTATCGCCGATGCGCTCTAAGCTATTCACATGAAGTTAGTTATGATCTTACAAATCTTTTGCAACAAATACGACAATCCTGCAAAGCCTGAAAATAACTTTGGACGTACACTTTCGCAAATTGCTTTCGATTTAAATGTACCTTGTGAATAGTCTGATAATTGTGTGAGATTTATTTGAATTAAAGCCAACCTATTCGAATTCAATCGGTTCGAATTCGAAATCAACTTGATTGATATTCGTATCATATATACATAACAAAATCATGTAAACTCTGGCTTAAGATTAAGCTCAAATTGTCTCTAATAGAATTTTTTATATGCACTATGAGAGCTAATTATGTTGAAAACTCAGAAGACCACTTGATGTCACAAGGTCAAAATAACCAATAATTTTGACATTGTCTATTGTCAGACTAACATGTCCCTTATGTTCTTGTTTTTTTTCTTTAAAAAAAAAACTTCTCAAAAAATCTAATTTTATTGAAGAATTAAAATCCCACATAATAAATCTTTACCTTTACTTAAATTTATTCATCTAATAGTCATATGCTATAATGCATGCCTTATAAGAATATCCAGCACCCATCCTGAGATGAAAGTTAAATTCGAGTAGTGCTTGAATGTAAAAGGGAAAGAGACAGTTGACATATTAGTTAAATCTTCAAGAGCACTGACCTTATATATCGTGACATTACTACTAATATAGTTTTTTTTGAATAAAATGATATTTGATCTTAATATTTTTGTCATCTTATAAAGCATTTAATTATTACAAAACATTGTAAACTTATTAAAAATCTTATTAATCTCTTCATATAATCCTTTGAGCTAATCTTCTTCCTTTTAAGCACTCTCAATCATAGCTAAGATATTTGCCTTCACATTAGATAATGTGATCATATGCCATGTGTGATAAAAACCTTCAATGATCTCTTATGCTATTGTACATCCTCCTAGATTAAAGATAAATCTCATGAGGGAACTTCTCCTTTTAAGATCATATTCAAAATCAAGTTGACTTACAATTCTTAGCCTAGGGCTCTAACTGCAAAATGCTTCTATAGTTCTTTAGGTTAGTGGTTTAAGTTTGAGTCAACTCATTTTTGAATTTGATTCATTTAAGATTGACCTCAAATCAGCCCGCTGAGTATCACGACACAAGCCCGACCTATTTAATAAGTGAGTAACCCAAATCAACCTAACTTACCAACCATTTATTATAATTTTAGAAGTATCAAAATTTGATAAATTCAATATTTTTATTTTAAATCAATATAATCACGTAGTTTAATTAAGAATATAAACAATACAATTAAATTATGTAGTACACCTCTAATATTTAATATTAAATTAATACAAAAAATACTAATTTGATAAACGAGTTATTAGCAGGCTATGATAGGAGTTGGCCAGCCATCTTGTATTTAAGTCCTTTTAGAAGGGTCAAATTTGGGTCGACTTATTTATAATCCATATCTATATAAGTTTGACCTATATTCGGTTAAGTAAGGTCGGGTAATTTCTTTTTTGAAAAAAAAGTAGGGTCAAAAATTGTCACCTCTACGTTAGGTACCTTAGAATTCATTTGACTATCTACCAATGATGTTGTTAAGGATTAGCCATATCTATTAATTATATTAACTGCATGTGCCAAACTTGATCGATTGTATTCAAACTTTGAAAAACATTATACTCCCCACTACACTCACATAAATGAGTATGTTTCAAGTGCTTCAAGTGTCTATTCTACTAAACGCAAAAAATGTACATGCAAAGACTTAGAAAATTAACTTGGCATCATTTGCTTTGAATCTTTCAAGAACTTTTATAATACTACTCCTCTGATGCGGTAATTATTTTGACTGCGACTTCTCAAGATCTCCATATACAAACGCATCTTTTTATCTACACCCAAATCTTTCACGTTAAACAGTTGACATCTAAAATTTTTTGAGAATTTTTGACAATATATATGTTTGTATATATATATATATATATATTTGTGAAGTTATTAATATATTTTTTTGTACATTGGAGTAAATATACATTTAATGAAGTTTTCTTTTACTTTGGAGTCGATAGTTATGCATTGTGTAATGCTCTTAACTCATAATAAATGACATTTGAATACTCGATTTGTGAAGTCATTAAATTTGTAATTAATAATTAATTCATTAACAATTAAAGAATAAATAAATTTTATCGTAATGAAATAGGAATATAGTTGAGAAAATAATAAGTAAAGTATGAGATGTACTTCAGTTATATATTTTTTGAATATTTCACTGTAAATTATAAAGTATATCGTCAATAAATAAAACAAAATTTTAAAAATAACTACTTATGCTAATTGATTTTGAATGTTGCACTGATTAATAAAAAAATTATCATTAATATGATTTCAATGCTATGAAATGTATGTGCTATAATAATAAGTTACATTTTTATATTTTTTATTTTCATTTTTTTTGAGCCAAGATATATTTTCATATTGGATATATATATATATATATTAATTAATTAGGGAATAAAACTGGTAATTATACTTCTCGCACTCTGTGCAAGCCCTAATCTAATGACGAATGTTCTCATAAATTTCTGAGGCCCAACCATTGAGGCCGGCCCGCTCCACTTCGTCCGAGCGGTATTTTCGAATCTCTCCAATAGCCTTCCCACTCGCGGCGGAGTACCACGCGGTGACAAGGAAATTTGGATCTGACATTATGGCAGTCATCGTCGGAACGACCAGAAAAAGGTATTCCTTTGAAGATTCTTTCAATAGATTTCTTCATTACACTTCTCCATTTTTGTTCCCTAGAATATCGTTTGACGGATTGCTGCCCTAATTCTCTGAAGCTTTCCATAAGAGCGCTCCTTTTCAAAGAATCACTCAGAAATGGCGGAATCTTTTGAACTCTTGAGGGGGTTTTTGTCGGGAAAGCCACAGTCTCTCTTTCTGGTGGTGAAAAGAGTTTCCTTTAAACCGTTGCTGGCATTGGGATGCCAGGGATCGAGCACAAGGAGGAGCCGGGGGCTCCGCTGTCAGCCCCTGGAAGTCACATCCGTTGGCGGGGAGGTGTTCTCCGAGACCTCGTCGAGCAAGTCCGATGTAGATTACCTTGGTGAGAGCACGAAAGGGGATTTGAATGTGAGGGAGGAGCATTTGGAGGCCTTTGGTAAGTTGAATATCTGACAAAATTAGTTGTCTGTGCCTTATTATTTGTTGGTTAATTTGGTGTGATAGCCACGTATAATTGTAGATGCAACAAATATTTTGGCTTTTCGTTTGGTTAGGGATTTGAGAAAGTGGAGTTTTAATTTGAGCTTCAAGTAAAATAGATGTTTGGATATCAGTGGGATTGCAGTTGTTGAATCCTGAAAACTGTTCGTTTGGTAATGAAATTAATCTAGATTAAACATTCATTTCAGTGAGGTAATTTTTTGATATTGGGTCATAGCTTATAATGTGAGTCGGGATTAAAACGTAAGAATTCAATTAAAAAGGGTTAATAAGATTTCAGATGTGGGGACAAATCTCAGGGGATAAATTTCGAACCAAGAGAAGCTATAATCTTTGTAAAAGAAAAAAGATGAAAAGCCTTTTAATTCAGATGTACGAGAAACTTTCCTTTTCTGGAGCACAAGTTTAATTTACGAGGCACTTCAGTTGGGCAATGCTCGTGCTAATTGACTAAAGCATAGCTCGTTGAGCACACTGATTCGCTTTATCTGCATGGCTTTATTGACCTGTGTGGATTTGAATTATTGCTCTCATTTCTTGGCAGTGAAAGAGTTCATGGTGGTTTGGTCATAGTGATATCGCTAGCTCTCCTATTGTTTCAGTAAATAGTGGGTATTGCCCTCGCCCAATGGTTCTATTGCAAAATTTATTTCAAGGTTATCTTAAACTTTGAAACAGGACATACGCTGGTAGGTTCTGGATTACATGCAGAGCCTTAACGCTAAATTGCAAGAAGCACAAAACTCATTTTAACAAATTACAATATAACTACACCTCATAAAGGCTCTAACCTCCAAAGTCCAAGGTTAAGTGCGCATATACTAGTATGTATGTGTATAGGTTTTGTCTCTGATGTATTTAAATATCATTTTGTAACCTATTAAACACTGTTAGGGATTGACTAAATAATCATAATACTCTTCATAACCCTTTGAAATGCTGTTATTATTTATATTGGAATAGTTCCCTTTCCTGACAAGCTGTCAGTTGCTTTTCTAGGCATGAAACCTTTGATGCAAGCAATGCATCTCATAGGCATATATGGATATGGACATAACTTACACTTTGACATTTATCATAGTTTATGTTTAATAAACCTAAGTAGTTAAGTATACATGAGAATATAAATAAGCATTCATGACCATGTTGACAAAGCTATAAAGAACATGCAGTAAAGAGGGAAAGTAGAGCATTGATGTGAGCAATAAATGGATGAAGATGCAGTGAGATCAACAAAAATAATGATATGTCCCAAAGTAATTTTTTCCTTCATGGGTTATTTAGTCGCACAACAAAAACAGCTAAGCCTCAATCCCAAGCTACTTGTGGTCAGTTACATAGATTTCTCTTCTCCATTTTGCTCTATGTGAAGCAACACTGTCCGCAAGCACAAGTGATTTGAAGTCATGTATGAAGACCATAACCCATGCCATTTTGGTTTTCTTCTCTCTCTTAAATGTCATGGCGTAGGTCCCTTCAACATTTACTTTATAATTTCATGATGGACACGTATAAACCTCCTTAATTTTTTCTTCCTTATCTTATTCCAATGCAGTTCACTCTAATGTGTCCATCCATTTATGTCAACATTCAGAACTCATCCATATAATATTGTCACTTAATCACCCAACCTTTCCCTCCATATAATATAATTGATCAAATAACAGACTTCAAAAACTTTTCCTTAAATTTGTTAGACATTTTCCTATTATATAGAATTTTTGGGTAGTTCTCTATTTAACGATAATTTCTTGATTTTGTGGATTAAAATTTCTATAGTCTCGTTATTAACATACCTATGGATATTAGACCTATGGCATTTTGAAATTTGATGGGCTATTATCACATATACTCTTACAAATCTCATTTGATTGGAGGTTGCCTTTTAGGTTAGAAAAAGAAAATGTATTTTATCAATGTATGATGTGAAATCAAAAATTTATT
Organism: Apostasia ramifera; assembly: GCA_019297695.1. Taxonomy (NCBI): domain Eukaryota; kingdom Viridiplantae; phylum Streptophyta; class Magnoliopsida; order Asparagales; family Orchidaceae; genus Apostasia; species Apostasia ramifera. The sequence goes on along the minus strand of JAEMOT010003399.1, from coordinate 72,120 downwards.
TAGGCCTCGTTTCTTGGAGTATGTTTTAGGGAGATTTCAAGTTTTTTTGAGATAAAAAGAAAAAAATAATTTTAATATTATGATGTGAAATAAGGTTATTTTATTATTAAGGATTGTGATAAATTTCAAATGAAATTAATTTTTTTATTGAAGTATATGTAGGTTGTAAAATAAAGTTAAGTTTTAAGACTGAAATTTATATAAAATGTAAAATAAAATTAATTTTTAATATTTAAATTTATGTATGCTGTGAAATAAATATAAAATATTGATAAAAGTATTTTTGAAGGGGTTTGAGAGTTTTAATCCCGAACTAAATTGGGCTTTAATGTTGGGATCTGTATAAGATTTGAAATAAAATTGATATTATTTTATTGAAATATGTGTAGCATGTGAAGTACAATTGATGTTTAATGTTAGGATTTATTTAAAAGGTGAAAATAAGTAATTTTTATATTAAAATTTGTGTTTGATGTGAAATAAGTTTTAAAAATTGATGGGGTATTTCTGAGGGCTCATACCAAATAAAGGTGTAGCATTACTACTACTTTCTTTAGGATCAACCCTACAATATATATGTACTATTCTTTGTGCTCTATTTGAATCTTTTACTTCTAAGGTGTTCCTGTAATATTCTAATTTCTAGTTTACTATTTTGTGAGTCTCATCAATGAGATTATATCATTCACAAAAAGAAAGTGTCGAGGTATGCTTTATCAACTCGTCTATCCCAAAATTGAATTGCTAAATGCTCAAAGCAAAACTTTAGTGTAGTATAAGTGTGGTAAAGAAATTATTCAAATTGGTACCAATAGCCCACACATTGGTAATACTCCATCATTAATGTCCTTAATAACATTAATATATATATGTATGTATGATGGTCATGTTTGTTTTTTTAATTGCCCACCAAAGGCCTCACTTGCAATTGTCATGTCTTTTAAAGATCACTAAAAATAATTTGAAGTTCCCTTTTTGCATTTTAATTTTTTGCTATTAATTTTCTTACTAGAAAGATAACATCGATTGATTGATCTTCCAGACATAAGGCCAAATCGATTGTTTAATAATGTGTGATATCTAATTATATCTTTCATTAACCACAACTATCCTAGAAGGGCTAAACCCAGCTAAAAATCAAATTGGATGGCCATGGTGTACTAAGCGTAAGATATAAATGAAGATTGATTTAAAAATTGTTATTGGTTTGAGTGGTTTGGATTACATTTTAATTGTTTGTAGACATGATTCTTATGTGTCTATGAGGTGTCTTGCTAGAGTGAATAAGAAATACATTGTGCTGCAAAACTGCTACCTCAAATTGTTTGTGCTTTTCAGCCTAAAACAAAATTTTGTATTGCTACATACGTTTGAAGAGATTGCCATACCAATAGTTCTTGTAGTAATTGTAGTGGGACACCATGATTTGCCATTGATTCATTTTTGATGAAGTTTATCACTAACAATCGAGATGTGACCACATTGCTTTGATATTGATCGACTGATGGTTGGGAGACAAATTTGGAATGTTGGTTGTTGATTGACCACAAATTTGATTGATTGAGTGTTACCCCTCTTATTTTCCTAATTTGATTGAGGTATCCATTTTGGGATGATTTTATTTTTAGTTATTACCTAGTTTATGGGTCGTATTATGTATAATATTTAATATTTCTTTATTTGTGTAAGAAAATTATGATATGTTGTATTTTTTATTGAGTTAATTTGTATAGAGGCTTATATAAATGCTTCTCTATTATCATTTTTTTATATTATTGTTTGAATAAAGTTTGTCTTCTTCCTTAGGATTGTTTGATTTTGGAATAAGTCTATATCACAGATAGAGAAGGGTGGGCTTTAAGTAAAAATCCCTAAACTCCATCCATTCACTCAAGATCTTCTCCCCTGGATTGATTCCTTCTTTCTCTTCCCTCAATCCCTCAGCATTCACTCCGCAAATTTAGTCACCTTGCTCTGTCTCAACTTTACAAACATGAACGTTGAACTGCCTCTTGCTCTATTGCTCGCACACTTGTGGACTTTTGTTTCCTATTTGATGATGCCACATGAGCAGCTTGCAGCCTCATCTTTGTCGCCTGCCACTTGGCATCTCTCACCATGCAGCATTGCATTGCGTTGCATTGTTGCTCGACTTCTACTTGCGCCTGAGCCAAACAAAGATTCAACATCGCATTTTGTTCTTGCTCCTTGCTAATTGGATCACCGCTCAGGATCAATTGACTCCTTTGCTTGGATCAAGTCTTTCCAAATTTCTTAATCGAGGCTCACACTTGTCATCCCTGTTTCGCCCAACTGCTAGCCAAAGGATAGATTGGCCGTTGTCCCTGTTTCCCCCATCCACGAGCCAGAGGATGGACCGCCCACCATCCTTGTGCTGCTTGATCTCAAGCTAGAGACCTTAGAACTGGCCCTACCTTATTTCATTGGCTTCTTACAACTAAGAGTCTGTTTCTCTAAAACGTGGAAAATTATTGATCACTCGGATTTTGCTCGACTTTGCTCCAATTTGTGTGACGAAATATTTGAGTGAAAATCATTGTTGATAAATTTTTGCGAGAATTTTATTTTTGTTGCCCTATTTCAAATTTCTTGAAAACCAACTTGTTTCTAATTTGAGTTGTTGATTTTTAAATTATCTTTGATCCATTTTATTTAAAAATTTAATAAATACTTTTGCAGGTTAGAGAGTTTTTTTTAATCTTCACAAAATTAATGCTGATAATTATACAATTGTTTGATTATCATCTACTATTTGAATCCGCTAATCTTGATACTTGCATTTTCATTTATTTGTCTCATATCAAATTGCAAATGATGGGTTCAATATTTAACCTTGGATGATGTGTTCATTTCTTTTTTGAAAAGTGTGTTTTATCATCTCTTTAGGCATGGATGGGGAGGCAGCTTTAGAAGGCCCAATAGAAGAGGTAGCTAGTATTGAAGCTAAAGAAGCAGAGGCACTGCTTACTGACTTGGGTATTGTGGTAATTTTATTTACTTTTAGTTGCATAATGCACTTTTCTTGTTGCTTTTTTTTTTAAAAAAATGGGCATATCTTCGTTTTGTGTTAAGCAGTTCCGGACTCTCTTTGATTTAGAGTGCTGCTGATTTTACAGAGCCATTATCATGCTAAGCTTCAATCATAAAAAGTCTATTATACTTTTTTTCAAGCTACTTTCGTGTACAAGTTTTTTTTTTTCCACTTGGGTAAATGAAGTTATTGATAGTTATAATAATACATCTTTTGATTTCCTTTTTCAAAGATTTTACAATTTCTTGGTCATCAGAGAAATAAGTATGCTATTTTGCTTCATCTTGTGGGAAAAATTGTGCAGGATCCTTCTTCAGCTCGACACTCTGCCAATGGCATATTTTGTAGCAGAACTCTCAATCTTCGGTCAATTAGTGCAATTGGTTATGATATGGATTACACGTTGGTTCACTATAATGTGATGGTAAATCTTAATTTTTCTTATTAGTGAATTATTTTTGGTTGTTGTGCGCCACGTCATATCTGTAGTATTTGTTCTAATTATTGTGGCATTGTGGCGTGGCTTGTTTTAATTTTTATACCCAGTTAAGCAAGTATACACCTGTCAACACTCCCGTCACGTTTTATCTCATTTGGCTTTGTAAATTCAATGTAGTGAAGCTAAATAAGTGTGGATTCATTTTGCAAGATTCCAACTAAGTTTGATTTGTGCTCTTTTTACCTAATATTCAGTGACTAGTTCATTCTAGTGATCAAAGTACGATTCATTCTACAATGTGATGAGTTTTGCAATCAAATTTGGATTTTTTTTCAAATACTGACTACTCATTGACGTTCTTGCAGGCATGGGAAGGACGAGCGTATGACTATGGGATGGCCAATCTTGAGAGCATGGGATTTCCTGTAGATGGCCTTAAATTTGATCCCAACTTGGTATCTTTTTAAATGGGCTTGTTGCGAGGTCATTAGTAGTTTCCACATGCCTATACTTAAACTTACTTTTTAAAGTCATAGCATGATTGTGAATATCATAATTCTAACTAGATCTAGTGACTTTGTCGTGCTATTTTTTGGGGGCTCTATTACTTACCGCAAAAAAAAACTTTTTAAGTATTACATATATGACACCCTTTTCACAAAATTTAAACATTGGGTGACATATATTTGAACAAGGGTGTAATGTTTAAAATTTGGGGCAATTACATATACAACACTAAATTTAGTAAATATGACATATTTAATACCTAATTCTCAAAAATTACAAAATGTATGAAGAAATTTAATTACAAATTATATTTTATACATGATTATTATTCATAAGTATTATTGATTAGGACAGAATATTCTTTTTTATGCACTATAGTCAATTTTTGGCGTAAGATGCTCTGGTTTTCATAATGAAATTGATAGGCCTTAGATAGAATCATCCACTTTAGTTTTCGTCAATTTTTGGATTATCATCAATCTATTCTAGACAACTAGATATTATCATTATTTTGAGATTGGATTTCTATCTTATTTAAAACAATGACTAGAATCTAAAATTTTTACCATAATTAAAATAAGGGTCAAACTTGGAGGAGATAATATGATGAGGACAAATGAAATGTGTAAAATATAATTTGTAATTGGAGTTTTTCATAAGTTTGATAAGTTTTGAGAATTAGTAGTAAAATCTGTAATATTTGCTAAATATGGTGTTGTGCCCCTTAAAATTGTGTCATGTATGTCTTGGATTGCGAGCGTACTAATTGTGTTATCCTGTTTTATACAGGTTATCAGAGGACTTGTCATGGATAAGGAAAGAGGTAACTTGGTAAAGGCTGATCGGTTTGGTTATGTAAAACGAGCTATGCATGGGACCAAGATGTTATCTACTAGAGCAGTAAGGTAATCCAAATATTCTAATGCTTCACGTAACTTTCCTGAGCATCGTTGGCCTTCGCCTGAGTTGTATTCGCACTTTGATCTTATCTCTTATACGACAGTGAAATTTATGGGAGAGAATTGGTTGATCTGCGAAAGGAAAGTCGATGGGAATTTCTTAATACCCTGTTTTCTGTCTCTGAAGCTGTGATGTACATGCAGGTTATCTTCTTAGTATATGTTACCGCAACTATTATTCTATTATCAATTAGGTAAATTATCTATCGGCATTTTTCACAATTTATTAACTTACAGTTAGGATAATTTACCGTTATTCTGTTATCTGTAAGGTAATTTCATGCAACTTATGATCTGTAATCTGTCCTTAGTGTCCTATGCATTTCAACTGAGGTAATTACTGGTTTGGAGCTGGGATGCTGATGATGACAGTTTGGATGTGCTAGTGGCTAAGAAAATCCTAGTTTAAATATATGTGATGTACTGAATGAAAAACTTGGTTCCTTGTTTAAACATTTTTTTTTTTCTTTTTTGATGCATGTTTGCTTGTTTGTAGTTGTTGGTGGGTGGGGATAAAGGTAGTGTTAAAGGTGGTAGGATGACCCCCAAAAAAATCATTCTCCCGATAGCTTCATTCTTCAGTTTGGAATTGGTACATGTATCTTTGCAATCTTGTACAAGAATAGAGGTTTAAATATGCCTTTAAATGAAAACTGTTAAATTTTTTTAGCACTATATTTTAAATTGCATTTATTTGGTGACTTTTGATCAGAAAAAACTTGGACCTTTTCTCTCCATTCTTAATGATGAATTGATTTACCCCATCTAAATCCAATCCATTTCATATTCTTGTCAGATTAGTACCTGGATAGAGTTGATAAGTAGGAGGTGATAGTGTATATTCAGTATTTGTTTTCTTAGGTTAACCTGGATTAAAATTAATTTCATAGGTCACATTATATACAAATTTCTAAATAAATAATTACCTTTGTTTCACATCTTACAAGTATCTCAAATTGAACTAACTTTATTTTAAATTTTTCATAAATTTCAAAACAAAACATCATATCAAAGATTGTCTTTTACCCAAATTAAAAATAACCTCATAAACAAACAAAATATGAAAGAAAACTAATTTCATATTATGAGATAGGTGAAGAAGGTGTATAGGAAAAAATGTGCAAATATGATACAACTTGTGGTGTGATTTCGTTGATCCTCCTTCAAGTAATGGATGCAAACAAGTAGAAACCTCACACAGTGTAAAATCTATAATTTTTTCAGAATTCTATATCTTGTACATAAATCCCCCTAGATAGTAACTATGCATTGGTTTTTTTCATTCAGTTCATGAAATTCTACTTAAGCACCTGTTTAACTGCCATTCTTATACTATCGTACATATGTTAGAATTCCATATTCTAGGATGGCTTTTTGTCAAAATGTGACAATTCATACTGTATTATTTAGTAATATGCTAGTGGACTTCTATGATAATGCATGATTGCCATGATGGTTCCCCTTTTTTCGGTCCAGCTGGTGGATAGGTTGGATCAAGGAGCCTTGCCTGCTGAACTTGGGCCACTTGACTATAAGGGGCTTTTCAAGGCAATTCACTACAGCTAAAATCAAAAATTTTTGTTAAGTTACTTTATCAAATCAGCTTTCATTTTTTTCCAGGCAGTTTCTAAGGCTCTCTTCAGAGCGCACGTGGAAGGTCAGCTTAAGGTAATTTTATAACAAGCAACTTGGAACCTGCTCTTTTTTTATGCACGACTAGTGATGCTGAAGCATGTTTGTGCAGAGTGAGATAATGGCTGAGCCTGAACGGTTTGTTGAGCCTGACCCTGAACTTCCATTAGCCCTTTTGGATCAAAAGGAGGTTAGACGTTTCACTTCCAATTAATATGCTTATTTCAACTCTTTTTTTCCTTATATAAAAAAAGGAACTCTTTTTTTCCTTTCTAAATTACTGTCTTTGGTCATAGGCTGGGAAACGATTATTGTTAATTACCAACTCTGACTACCATTACACAAACAAGATGATGCACCATGCATTCAAAAGATTTCTTCCTAATGACATGGGATGGCGAGATCTTTTTGATATGGTAAGGGACAATTTGTGTTCTTTGCATAATTTATTGGTATCCTTTTTGGTGATAGATAAACAATTCAGTTTTGTTTCGAGATATTGGAAGTTGGGAACGTAGGTCTTGCATATTACAAGATTTTTTTGGTTAAATCAGTTGCAGCAATATTGCAGGTTATAGTTTCTGCTAGGAAACCTGAATTTTTCCAGATGTCACACCCTTTATATGAAATTGTCACAAGTGATGGATTGATGCGTCCATGCTTTAACACAAGTTCAGGTAATAAATTTTGCTACGCAAACTTTTTACTTTTTTGTGATGTTGACATCATATAGACGGCCTCTATCCTATTTATCTTGGTAGCTTATATCAACTTATCTGCCACTTCACAATTTTAATTAAGCACATACTATTGATATCTTGTTTCTGATAATTCTCATTTATCTATAATAAATTAAAACACTTATTTTTGCATTGTTTATTTAGGGAATCTCTTCAGGTTTGTTGTATGGTTGGATCGTATGCCACACATGCAGGGATAATAGTGTAAATTAAAATTTGTAGTTCTTATGCAAGCAATTAATCACAAATACAAAGTGCAGTGCAAGTAAAATACCTAAAACTTTTTAGGTGTTTCTACGGGCCTACGTACTCCATCTAGAAAACCTTCTCTTAGGATTTCTAAATCAATTAATGTTTATACAAAAAGCAAGATTACTCAATGTAAATGAAAAGATGAGGCAAGTTAAACAAAAGTTAGCAAACTAAATGTATGGAATTGTATTTTCTATTTTGGAAGAATCACAGAAATTTGATTTTGGAATGAAAAGTTATTGACAAAAGATGAAACATTCATCAAGATTGGACAGAACAAGGAAGATTAATGGGAAGCTTTATGCTGTCAGCTTTAAAAAATCAATAAGAAGTTGATTATATATGCATGTAAAGATAATCAAGTCAGTTTCAAATGTATTAAAAATCATGAATTGTGGAGCTATCCAGAAATAAACAAAAAATTAAATTTCGAGCATGTGGACTAGAAGTTTTTTTTTTTGGATCCCCATGTTGACTAGAAGTTGTGAATTGTGATTTGGTAAATGTTGGATAGTTAGTGCATTTTACACCTAAAAAATTTGGGAAAGGGTGATCGATCATAAATTATATCTTGGTACTAGGGTATTACATAACTAGTTTTGTTTTATGCTAGGTAGATTTAGTATAAAAGTTATTCATTTATTGAGAAGTTTAATGGAGAAGTTTAGAAAGTAAAAATCAACATTTGGTTTTCATCAATTTAGAAAAAGCTTATGATGAAGTTTCAAGAGAAGTGTTTTGAAAAGTTTTAGAAAAGAAAGGGGTTTGTATTACTTATATTCTAGTTAAATAGATGTATAAAGGTTGTTACTTGTATTCGAGCATAAGAAAGTTTGACTAAGAATTTTTTTACAGTTAAATACACCAAAGTTCAACTTTAAGTTGATATCTTTTTGAATTAGTTATGGAAATTCTAAGTAGACATATTCAAGAAAAGGTGTCTTGATGTATATTTTCTGTAAATAATATTCTCCTTTTTAATAAGACTAAAGATGTTACTCAAATAAGACTCGAGTTATAGAGAAATACCTTGAAATTTAAAGATTTTCATTTTAATAGATCAAAATTGGTCATGATAAAAGCACTTATATTAGGGAGATGATAATTGGTGATTAAATTATCAGGAAGGTTTAGATATTTTGAATCAATTATATAAAATAACGGTGAAATAGATGCTGTTATCAATAGAATTCAAGTAGGATGGATAAAATGAGGAAACATTTTTAGTGTGTTATATGATAGAAAAATTTCACTCAGGCTTAAAAGTAATTTTTATGGAACTGTAGAAAGATTAATAATATTATATGGTGCTGAATGCTGACTTATAAAGAAGAAATATACAAATAAAATAAGTGTTGTAAAGATGAGGATGCTAAGTGGATGAGTGAGTGTACATAAAGGGATAAAATGAGAAATGAGTTTATTTACGAGAAAGTTGGTGTGGCCTTAATTTAGAATAAACTCAGAAAAGTCGGTTTAGATGATTATAAATTGTAAGCCGATGAAGGCTCTAGTAATGAGAGTTGAGTTATTAAATTCTGTCCATGTTAAAGGAGAAAAAAGAAGATCAAATAAGATAGTGAGAAACTATTATAATGGATATTACATACTTAGAGATAAATGAGACTTTGTTATTTAATAGAGCACAATGAAATCAGAGATTCATGTAGCTGACCTCATCTAGAAGGATAAAAGCTTGGTTCTTCTTGTTGTTGTTGTTGTTATTGCCACAGTTTACCACTTTATGGAGGTCTTGTCACCGACTTTTGTGCAGTGAAATATGTATTGAATACTTTAACCTTCGAAAGCTTACTCTATATCAATTCCTAAAACTTAATTATGGTAGACTTTTAATTGGGATTTTATTAAATCGTTTGATAAAAAAGGTATTTAGTTCTTTTTATTTAGGGTATCATTGCCTTGACCTAGAAACATAATATCTCTTAGATTGTTAAGGATCACAATTTGTTCTCTATTTTCTCTTACTCGATCCTTTGGGATGTCTTTCTTTTCACATTCTCCGTTAAGGTCTTAGAATATTTGAAAACACTAGTCTTTCACTATGATCCAATATTAGTCTTTTTGGCTCCCCAATGATTGCTACTTTTGTTATACACCTACTTGTCTTCTACTTTATCATAATACTTCTTTGTTATGCATTATTCTTTCCACTGATTTTATTTTTTTTACTCTTTGTTCACGAAAAGTGGTTATTTGTGTTGCCAAATTTTTTATGCAATTGAATTCTAATGGTTGGTGTATATTTTTTGGATGTTTTAAGGATGTTTAAGATAGAGAATTTTAATGTTATGATGTGAAAAGAAGGTTATTATTGAAGATTGTGTTGGATGTGAATTAAAGTTAAGTTTTCTTTATTAAAGTATGCTTAGGATGTGAAATAAATTTGATTTTTATTTAAATTTACATATGATGTGAAATAAATATAAAATATTGATGGGAATATTTTTAGAGGAGTTTGATGGTTTTGCTGGCTATAACCAAACGTGAGTGTTTAACTAGCAATAGGAAGTTTTACTATTAATTAATGGCTAAACATTATTAACTTTAGAGGTTCATTTGTGTGCTCGTTGTCTTTAAGCTATCATCGGTAGATCAAACATTTGAGACTCTTCTACACCCCATGAATATCTGGTTCTGTTTATTTCATCTCTACTTGTCACTATTTCCTTGTTAACTTTTGTTGGAATTGAATTTGTATTCATGGAATGGTTTCTTAATTTTTTGTCGTTGCACAAATAGAATATTGTAATTGATGAGTTATGCACTAAAAGAAGAAACTGAGGCCAGCTTTTGTTAATAAATCTTTGGCAGCTGGAGTTGTTCTGTCTGATACTTAAAGAATGACTATAGCATGGAAAATGATTTGTTGTTGCCTGAATAGTGTTGAAAATAATGTGCATCATACTTTCCTAAGAAGTTGGAGCTTTTATATGTATCTAAACTCCTTTAAGGCATGCTATAAGCCAAGTTACTTTACTTTCTTAGTGTGTGGAATGTAGCATTAAACATCCTTCTCTGATTGGCAGGAGGCTTATACTCAGGTGGGAGTGCTCAGATGGTGGAGAAGTCCTTAGGAATTCATGGTGATGAGATTTTATATGTTGGAGATCACATTTTTACAGATGTAAGCCAATCAAAGGTTCATCTGCGTTGGAGGACAGCATTAATATGCAGAGAATTGGAAGATGAGGTTAGTCTAATTTTATTCCAGCCGTATTTGAACATTTTCTGATATACTATGACTATAACATTCACTTACACAACACTGTTAGTCAGCAGTGTTAATTATTCAACATTGTTGATGCATACCAGTGTGGTATGGATATTTCATTTTAATTAAAAAATGATCTAAGCAAATTTGTAAGAAATATTGTATACCAAAAGTGGATGTGGTTTTTATCGAGCATCAATTGGTTGTTTGCCATGTTCCCTTGAAAAAATTTCACTCATCAGAAAGGTCATGAATCAAACAAACCTACTAACAAAACCAGTTCTGAAGGGTCTTGGAATTACTGGAACAGACAGCTTAGTTCTACTTGTGAATCATACCGCCCTAAATGTGATAGGAACTGTTAGGTTAGCAATCTTTAAATGATGAGAAACCTGGCCGATCACTAAAGGCAAACCATTGCTGTTGGCCCTTTTGGCACCCAATAGAGTGTTACTTGGATATTTTGTTAATTGAAATTGATTGAAGCACTTGATAGAAAAAGTACTAGTCACTAACATAGTAGAGCTCTTGGAATTGAAATAAATACATCACCACAATACTAAAGAAGTAAGGAAAATTAAACAAAGTCTACAAATAAGATTGCACAAAAGCTAGAAAGAAACCACACATAAACCCAATTCCGTAGAAGCAGATACCTCTGGATGGCTTAATAATCTTATGCGACATTTCTTTGTATTGTAATTATATAGCCATTAGCCAAAATCCTAGACGTTGTGTTACAGGGAACAGAGAGAAATCCCATGAAAAGCTGATCTCGTCTCATAGCAGAGATGCCAGATGTTTCATTATTTTTCTTTTTGATGAACTGATAAAAATAATTGAAATCACGTGGTCAGGGTTTTTTTCTTTTGATAGAAAGGGTTATTTAGAAAAGAGAAAAATGCAGATACACAATCAAAGGAGTCCAAATGTCAGGATACAAAAGACATTTTTGCTTACTAATGATTTTCAAAGTGTCATATATGTGAAAAACTGAGACCGGAGAGGTTCAAGTGGAAAGTATGTGTGACGTCATAAACATAAGTTTTTGAAGGTTATCTTTTTTGCAGCCTAAGGTCTCTTTTTGTTGGAGTACATGTTGAGAATGTTTGAAATTTCTTTTAGATAGAGAGAAAAAAAAATTAATATTATGATGTGAAATAAAATTATTGTATTATTGAGGATTATGTTAAATGTGAAATAAAATTGATTTTTTCTATTGGAATATGTGTAAGAGAAGTTTCCGATAGTTTATGTATTATAGTAATTCGCTGCTGTAAGTCCCATATAGTAATGTCCTAGCTGATTTGTGTAAGATGTGAAATAAAGTTAATTTTTTTAAAAAAAAAAAATAGTAAAACTACTTTTTTATATTTAAGGTATCTATAATGTCATGTGAAATAAATATAAAATATTTGTGAAAATGCTTTTGGAAGAGTTTTAGGTTTTTTTTGCTCCCAACCAAACAAGGCCTAAGAGTTAGAAAAATGACAACTCGAATATGTGGTTCCTATGGGCAGAGTTCATTCATCGTTTTTCTCTAAAGGCCTCTTCTTTTCTTGGAGAAATCCCGTCGAAAGTTCTCTTATGGATTAACTAGTTGGAAGGCATATAGTGGAGCGCAGTACAAAATAATAAGCACAAAGCTAATTGATGTAGGACGACAAATGAATATAATATGTAGATTTTATAATCAGCAAAATTAACTGATAAATTATTTTAATTAATCCAAGAATATTTTCTAAATAAATTATATGATAAATAAGATTTATAAATCCTACAAATTTAACTTATTTTAGAATCAAAATTAAATTAGATTGATGATAAATAAGAATTTATCAGTTAGCTTAGACGGTTGTTTTACTTTCAACAAATCAGATTTGAGGTTCAGAAATTAGGACAGATATCTCGCAAATAAATCTAAAAGTAATTTTACTCTCAATTTTAAATTTATGGTTACACAATTAAAGTTAAATTGAATTATCGAATAGAGCAAATAATTTTATTAAGAACAAATAGTTAGTGATTGGTTGAATTTGATGAGAAATTATATCAATTAGAGTCATTGAAGTCCAACATGAGATTGATCGGATCGAACTCGACGACCTTGCCTTGGGAGGTGCTGCGCTCGAGATTGCTGAGCATTGTTAGGCGGAACTAGCAAGTCGCGGAGTGGAGGCGAGGAATGGCTGGCGGAGCCGGTGAGCAGAGAGACTGAGAAGTAGAGGAAAAAAAAGTGGAGCAATCACGGTGACCCGTGCGGTCACTGATTTGTGTGCATGGGCAAGCTTGTGAGCACACGATCAAGCTCTTGCGGGCATGGCTCCCACGCTTGTCTGCGGCCGCGGAGCCCACGCATGTTTACGACCTCTGCTCATGGCACCTACGAGTGTCACTCCTGCGCTCACTCTTCGCGGCGCCTGTGGATGCAGCTTCCGCGCACTTGCAGGCATAGCTTGTGGCTGCTACTCGTGGCGCGTGTGGGTGCAGCTCTCGTGTGTGCACGCCTATAATTTGCTTGGCGCACGTGCGGGGGTTGATCACACGGGTGTGAGGTAGGCGACGAGTCGATGAGGAACTGTCTTGGCTGTGCAGGTGGGATGGTATAGAACGATGGCGTGGCAGCACGAGGTATGTATGCAGGATTACAGAGATGAGATAGAGAGAGGGCGCCTCTATATGTAAATAAGATAATCAAACTGCTTGAAAGATTCTTACCTAAGGCTATCTCATTCGCTTTCTTTTACTATGATTTAACAACTCAAACATACAAGTAAATTTCATTTATCAAAATAGGTTTCCACATTAAAATGCAAGATGACCTCTATATGTATAACAACAGCAAACCAAGCCTTTATCCGACTAGGTGGGTCGGTTATATGAATCTTCCATTTCTGTTGCACTATATCAAATAACAAATTTTCATTTAACTCCAAATATGTAAGATCACTCCTTACAGTTTTTGGTCATGTCTTTTTTGGCCTTTCTCTTTCTCTTTTTATATGATTAAAATTCAATAATCTATTTTTTTTTACTAAAGCTTCTATCGGTCTATAACTTATATGTTCAAATTATGAAGCTGACTCTCTTTTAGTTTTTTTTCAATTGAAGTTATTTCAACTTTCTTGTAAATATATTTATTTCTTATCTTGTTTTTTCATATGTATCTGCTCATTTATCTTAGCATTCTTATTTCTGCAACACTTATCTTATTTGTGTGTTTTCGTTTTGTAAGTTAGCATTTAGAACAATATAACATCGTTGATCTAATAATTATTTTATAAAATTTACCTTTAGGTTTAAGTGAAATTTTTTTTATCACACAACATACTAGATGAACTTCATTTTATTCAACCTACTTGGATCTTACTAATAGCATCATCATTATTCTGTATAATTGATTTAAGATATCTAAACTGTTCGCTCTTCATGATAACTTAATTATCAATTGTCATCTCTGCATTATAATTGCTTTTCATGACTAGAATTACACTTTATATATTTAGCTTTTAATCTGTTAAGTGAAAATTTTTAGATTTTAATGTATTTTTTTTATAACTCAAGTTTCACCTTAGCTTTTTTTTCAGTCTTATCAATGAGGAGAATATCATCTACAAAAAGTATAAATCAAGGCACTTTTTTTTTGAATTTGTTGTGTCAAAACCTTTATAATCAATGCAATGAGATATGGACTTAAAGCTAAACTTTGATGTAATCCAATTGAAATAAAAAAATTTTAGTCGAACCCTCTTGTGTTTGAGCATACGTAATAGCCTCTTTATCTATATCCTGAATAACTTGAATTTAAGTTGTGCAAGCATCTTTCTTTTCTAAAACTCTCTAGAGCAATTCCTTTGGGATTTTATTATATCTTTTTCTAAATTGATAAAACTAAAATGCAAACTTTCTTTTCTTTCCTTAAACATCTCCATTAAATTTCTCAGTAAATGAATAACTTTCATAATATATTTATTAGGCATAAAACCAAACTGGTTATGTGATTTTCTAGTATCACAACGTAATCTATATTCAATCACTTTGTTCCAAAGTTTTAAAGTATGTCTCATTAATTTAATTTTTGTATAATTAGCTCAATCTTGTACATTATTTTTATTTTTATAAATAGGTACCAATGTTCATTTAGTATTCTTTAACACTTTAAAATTATATTAAACAACTAAGTGCGTCAAAAAATTCATTCATCTTCTATATATTTTCAAACTTTTATTGGAACGTCATCTTGTTTAACTTCTTTTCTATACTTCATTTTCTTTAAATCCTCTCCAACTTCAACTTTACTTATATGTTGGATGTGAGATCAATTTTTATCTTTTCATGGATGCTAAAATCAATAAAATTAATAGTATTATTACAACTATCATTGAAAAGTCTTTCAAAGTAGCTTATCCATCTGTGTTGAATGTCTTCATTTTTTAAAAGCACTTTGTGATTCATATTTTTAATAGATTTTACTCTAGTAAAGCCTTTAATTTTCTTATTTCTTATTTTAGCAAGCTTGCTTATATGTCTTTTTTCTTTTTTAGTGTTCAATTTTCTATAAAAATCATCAAACACCGTCTTCTTTGTATTACTAACTACCTTCTTCGATTTTCGTTAAGTAATTTTATATTTTTTTAAATTCTCTTTGCTACTACATTTAAACTAGTTTTTGTAACAATTTTTTTTTTGTATTTTTTTCTACTGCTAAGATTCTTTATTGTTCGGAGTCTTTTCTTTAAATTCTCCAAATATATTTTTTGCAACCTTGCGAATGTAGTTAGTAATCTTTAGCTATATAAAATCAACTTTCCCCTTAAATGTTCAATTGCTCATATTTTAGAACTCTCTTTTATTAAAAATATTTTTATTCTCATTATTTAGATTTTGCTATCGAGTTTGAGGGTATTTTTTTAATTTACTATTCATTCTTTAACTTTTTATTTTAAAATTTAAGACCATTAAACAATATTAGGTTGTCAAACATTCACTTGAAATGACCTTACATTTTTTATAGTCCAAGTAATCCTATTTTCTAATAAAGAAATAATCACTGTGTTTTTGATGATCTATTCGTGTAAGTGATAATATGTTTATCTTTTTTCTTAAATAAAAGATTAATAAAAAAAATTATAAGTAAGAAAAACTTAAAAATAGTTTTATCTGCTTCATTAATCTCCCTAAAATCATACCCATTATGGATGCTGTCAAATTCCTCAATGCTTCCAATATGTCTGTTTAAATCTCCTCTGATAAATAGTTCTCTTGAGGTATTCCTTGTACCCAGTTTTTTTAAATTATTCTAAAATTTTTATTTTATACTCACATTTAAACCTACTTAGAGGCTATATATTCTTACAATATTAATAGTCATCTCATTAAATAATTTTTAAAGATATAATTTTATCTTCATGCCTCTTTACTGTTATTACATGATCCTTTAAATTTTTGTTGAGAATTATACCTTCTCTATTTCTAGTTTTATTTTTACTAGAGTACAAAAGTTTGAAATTTAGGCAATCAATCTTTTTGGCTCTCTCTTATCATTTTATTTCTTGAAGGCATAAAATATTAATCTTTTTATGAACCATAATATTTGTTAACTCTATTAACTTGCTTGTCAGGGTACCTATATTATAAGTACTTAATCTTATCCTAGTGTCTTGAACTAACTTCTTTACTCTCATTTGTCTATGATGTGAGAGCTTTTGGGAACAGATGTAACGACCTTTGCATAGTTTTTACTATATTTATGCAATAGAATGCCCTACTTTTAGCGCAATTCTTAAAGAATTTATGTCATATTTATTTGATAAATTTTTACACTGGTTGTTGACTGCCTAACGCAATCCTTCATGTTTTTTATTCGTTTCTATATATAGAGAACTCATAATAAGATTTAAAAATACAATAATCAATGTTAAAAATAAAAATGCTAAATAAACTGAAAAACAAGTGTACTACTAATATTATCATAATAAAACAAAATCAGTTCTAAATATGGCAGTTTTCAAATCTTTTCATATCAACTCTGTTCTTTTCTCAAATCAAATCAACTAAAATCAAATTTGGACGTAACTAGTATGAAAATCTTCAATTAGCTTTGATTAATTTGAATTGAACAATGTGATGTGATCCTAAACGTCAAATTATCTGATTCATGTCCCCACCAATTCTCCCCAGATGGGAGTCAACCCTGTCGAGTATGGGTCAAGTGACTCATGTGTCTCCAAATGGGTAGATCAATCAAACGTAGCATCTAAGTTTCTTGATAAAGGTAAAACTCTTCACCGAACCAAATTCACTGATAATCGAATTCAATTAAAAATATTTGCTCAATAAGTTTATTCAATCCGCTCTAAATAAATATTGAAGTGGATTTTGACTATGGAAACTCATGGCTAATGGTATACTTAATAGAAAGAAAGGCCAGGACCTCACTAGTTATTATTGTTATGCTTTGATAATTATTAGATTTGAAATATGAAAAATTTTGACTTTTTCATGGTTTATGGACGAAATTCTAACTTATTCATTGAATCTAATTTAATTAAAAAGTAAATAAATTAAATTGAAAATTTAATCATTTTGATTATCCTAAAAATATTTAAAAGATTTCTTGCCCTTAATTATAATGAATCGCCATTAACTTTTCTGATTTTATTTATGAAGGGACTGACACATACAATTAACTAGAATGAAATGCAAATGCGAATACTGATCTAGACTTTCTAATATATGGGGCCTGTTTAAATTTAACGAGGTTAAAATTAAACTTGGATAGAGATATTTTTTATTGAGAGTTGTGAATGGTGTGAAATAAAGTTAGTTATTATATTTGGATATGTGAGGGATGTGATATAAAGTTAGTTATTATTTTGGGATATGTGAGGGATGTGATATAAGTTTTTATTTTAGTAATATGTGTAAGATGTAGAATAAAGTTAATTTTTAATATTAAATTTTATATGTGATGTGATATGCCTGGTTAAAATTAAACCAGGTTAATTTTCAAAGGTCAAACAAATGGGGCATGGTGTTAAAAGAAATTTAATATATGTAGACTTAACTCATGACCCTACTAATGGCTATTGAATGATTCAGTTTGATCATGAGTGTGAGTAATCGGTCAGAAATAAGTGCCATAAGGTCCCCCAGAAATAGTTAGGAGCAGAACAACACGTTAAGTAGATGTCCAGTTGACTACTTAGTCTGACGTGCTCTCTGCCTATATAGGTCTATAAGTGTCAATTTTTTTAATAAATTCAAGATGTGCATAAATGTGCTTGACTACATCAAACCTATTGACGTCATAATGACTGTCTTACATTTATCTCAATGTGATCAATCATATCATCAGTACGGTCATATGATTTAGTGGTCTCGGTTGTACCTATGATCTGCTCTTATTTATGACGGCTCTATGACTATTTTCTCAACTTGACTTTCAATTTCGATCCTATGATTATCTTCTTCCTCATACAATTCATCCTCATGCTTCTTGTACTTTTTGTCTAAATTACGATCCGTTACATAAATAGATATAAGTAAAGAATCGAGTCTAACTTCTTCTGAAAGAATGAAAGACTTTGTAGAAAACTCAATCACCTCTTCCTTCAAGAGAGAACTCGGTGTATCACGTATTATCTTAGTAGGTTTGATTTCGATAGTTGGAATTCAAGCAATGAGTATGGTTTCAAAATTATGTTGTTTAGGAACTTAGGAGTCAACTCTATGAGATAAAAAAATATTTTTGGCGTAAGTAAATTTTGATCTCATCCCATGTCTCAACTAACTGAAGAGTGAAAGCAGGAGACTCAAGGAAATGTGAGATTGAGAGATGAGGGATTTAATCAGGAGGTGACATCCAACTAATTAACCCTTCCTAAATCTTCCTCTAGGTTCTAACGCTCTCTATCCCATTTTCCTAGGACTTTCCTCTTTCTTTCAGCAAACCTTCCTTCTTGGGAATTCTTATTTTCTTGAAACTCTTCTTTTTCTGGGCATCTAGGGACTATTTTGTAAGTTGTCTTTTGATGTGTTAGGTTTCTCCTCTATGCATGAATATCCATCCTCTTTTCCTTATATATATATATATATATATATAGATTTTATTGGCTAATCCAAAAGGTTACAAGTACTATTATGGGAATCCAATATGTCGGTGAAATGTCATAATTTTGAAATCATTGTGTAACATCCCTCTATCATTCAATCTCTTTATCTAAACCCTTCTTTTTTGATGATCCTACCAAAGGAGCTTGTTAAACTAGTGTAGGCATGATTCAGGATGTTCTGTCGATTTACGGTGACATTCCAGTGGAATGCATGGGATGATCCTGTACTTTTGAGTGTGCATGAAACATATAGATGAAACAAACCCAAATGCATTTTTGAAATTCTAATTAGGATGAGAATGCATGCGGCTAAAAATTCTCAATGTATGCTTTATAATCAAGTCTAAATAGATGAGCAATACAAGCTATTATAGAGAAAGAAAAATGTATAAGAGGAGCACAAAGAAGAGGAAAAGCACAAATAAAAGGTGATAAGGGGCTTAAACCGGCCAAGTGATCCCCTCGATCATACCTCAAACCTGCACGATGTTGTCTTGGTTCACCCTCTGTGTTGTGCTATTGGTCTCATCTCTTCTGAGCCTAGAAGATGTCATACTGTGGCTGACCTTAGGTTTCAAATTCACCACAAACTCCAAAATTCCTCATGTAATTTTGCTCATATAACCTCCGTTATCCTCGATCCTCCCTACAACACTTCTGGTGGTGGCCCCAAACAGATGGAGGGCAGATCCTTCATATTGCCCGCTGCATGTGCTCATTTGTTGAAATGAGATAATCCTGTACATTTCATGTCAATCTGGCTATAGATACACGCAGATGGATGGTGGATCTCTGTTGTGCATGCATGGAGGATTCCCCGCTAATTCATGATGGCGCTGATCGACTAAGATTATCATTTAGACTTTGAGTTTAGCCATTGAACGCATGTAATTGGATGGTGATCAATAAACCGATTCACTCAATGTGGATACAGAATTAAATTCCTATGTGAATTAAAGGATATAATCCCTTTCTGCTCTTTCCATATAAGATTGATGGCTGATTCAAAGTGAAGGCACTTTTTTGTATTAATTCTTATGTGGCCATTGATTAAAAGATTTGATGGCTGATCCAATACAGCGTTAATACAGGATGAATCGCTTTAATACCAGGGATGCTGGACATTACCAGCTATGGTTTGAAAGGTGGAAGAAAAGGGAAGAATAAAAGTAGGAGTTCATCCTTAAATATTTTCTATCCAATATTGTTATCATTGGAAAAATTTTGGTCTCAAGAAGTGTTGGAAGCTTCATTCAGAACCCTTGGGGATAAGCTAAACAGGAGAAAGAGTAGCTACTGCTCTTGAAAATCAAAAAACGAGGTTGATTGCTCAACAGGGCTCAACTCTATCTTTGTTGACAAGGCTGAAAGAAAGTGATATGAGGTTAGTAATCTATGCCAATGTGAGGAGTTTTCACCTTGTGCATCCAAATCAAGATAGAAGTCATCAACAACATAATTGGTGCACGGAGTCTCACAATCGTGTGCATTAAATAAGTGGGATTAAATTCTGTAGCCCCTTTTTTTTTATCATGAATATAATTTTTCTGGTTGATTGGGTGGAATCATGATTAAAATTTTAATCTTTTTGTATACTTATGTTTTATTATTCACTGTATAAAGCTTTTTTATGAATAAAAGTGCAACTTTATTATTGTTTTTCCATATGAGCTCAAGTTGCCTTGGCTACTTCACTTGTTTTTTAGTTTAATGCACTGGCTCGTAGTCGAGGACACAGGATAATGTTGGTTAAACTTATGCATCAGAAAGAAATTGTAGGAGACCTCTTCAATCAGTTACGTCTTGCATCGCAACGACGAACCAAAGGTCGTCCAGCTCAGGTAGATTATAACGTTATTAGAACTATTAAGTATTTGCCTTGTTCGTTATATGTTTGCATTAGTAATAAGTCTTTTTGTTGTGTGGAAAAGCATATCTATACTTTGAACTGCCATCCGTTATTTACTGTTTTATTTTATGTATGTTTCAACTGCTAAAACATGTTTTTCTTTTATGATAAAAATGATTTTTTTTTTCTTTATGTTTTAAGTCATAATGGTTTTCTAAAGGATTCATATCATATGGTGCTGAATGCTGGTCTGCAAAGAGAAAACATACAAATAAAATAAATGTTGCAGAAATGAGGATGTTAAGGTGGATGTGTGGATATACACGAAAGGATAGAATGAGAAATAAGTATATTCAAAAGAAAGTTGGTGTTGCACCAATTGAGGATAAACTTAGAGAAAGTCGGCTTCGATGGTTTGGACATCTAAATCGTAGGCCGATTGAAGCTCGAGTTAGAAAAATTGAGTTATTGGATTTTTCCCATATACAAAGAGGAAGAGGGAGACCAAAGAAGGCATGACAAGAAACTATAAAAAGTGATCTTAGTTACTTAGACTTAGATAAGAATTTGGTAACTGATAGAGCGCAATGGAAACAAAGGATTCATGTAGCCGACCCCACCTAGTGGGATTAAGGCTTGGTTGTTGTTGTTGTTGTTGTTGTTTTAAGTCTTAATGGTTATGTTGTCTTTTCTTTAGAAAAAGTAACTTGTCCAATAGGCCATCATATTTACATTTATTTGATTAGTTGACTTATTAATTTGCTTTACTCCAAGTTATAAATAAAAAATGCTTTTCCATCATATTTGCGCTATGCACACATCTCCACATTTTGCTTCCTGTTGTATGCATTCAACTTGTAATATTTCATCTAATCATGAGTAGTCTCAGCATGACTTTGAATATCATAGTATTTTATTTTATATATTAATTGTTGCATGTTTTGTTATCTATCATCGTGGCCAAAATACATTCCTGTGAAACTAAAACTTCTGCCTCAAATAATTTTAGAAGACTTACTGAAAAATTTAAACGCATTCGAAAGTACATTAATTTTTTTTTTAAAGTGGAAAGTACATGAATGTTTTTAGGGATAATATTAATAGGAGGTTTAATCAATTACAATATTTTTGAGTAAGTTTTTAAACTCTTAAAGCTCTGTTTGGCAACTGGCTAAAAAAATTGACTTATTTTAGCCATGGCCAAAATCTTAAATTTATTATAAAAAAAAACTTTAAAAATTATTTTATATCTAATCCTACACAAATTCTAACATTAAACAATCACTTTATTTCACATCCAACACAATTTTTCATATAACTAATTCACTTTATTTCACATCATACACATTTTTCTAAAAATTTTTAAAAAATTTTTTCAAACCATCTTTTTTTCCTCCAATCAAACAGAGCTTTATGTAAGTAGCCTATTGATGATATGATAGAATTGAACCACCCACTAGGGTATTATTCCTACTTCTCATGTTCCACCTATTAGACCTGCAACTGCTTATAGGTCCATTTATAGGGAAACCTAGTGTCACTTTGAGTAAATTTGGGGATGAGGTTGTTGGTGACATTCACAAGATTGTTCACTCACCATTCACGATACATAGCCTTTTAAGGTCCAACTAAATAGAATCTTGATAGGTATCAGTATCATAAAGCCCCATAAGTCGACTCACGTGACATTTATAGGAAGGCCAAGGTAGATGTCAATTATTTCTAATGAAAATTAGATCTTAGTGCTTTGATGGTCATAGTTTCTATGACTTCTCTTCACTCAAGATTCCATGTCAGTTAGGCTCCATCGTAGTACTGTTGCTAGTAACCCATTTATTCAGTAGTATCATTGCCACGTTAGAGGTCATATAGCATCCCGTTGCACATAAAGACCTAGATCATAGTGAGTCCATTGAATTTGAGGGTCAAATGGTAGAGTTAATCATACATTTAGGGATGATACTAAATTAGAATGTAAGGGGGAACAAAATATGATCACATCGTATTGTTAGGAATGTCATATACACAATAAAACTAGATGAGTGACACAAAACCAACATCTTTCAAGAAAGAGAACCAACATTTTTTCTATGAAATGAAATCAACATTTTTCATATATTTATTCATTATAATGATAAATGTTTATTTTATAGAATAGTAGTAGGACTAGCGGTGATATATATGGTGTTGAATGCTGGCCTACAAAAAAAAAATATACAAATAAAGTAAGTATTGCAGAAATAAAAATGCTAAGGTGAATGAGTGAGTCTATACGAAGGAATAGAATAAGAAATGAGTATATCCACGAGAAAGTTGAAGTAATATCAATTAATGATAAACTTAGAGAGAGTTAACTTAAATGATTTGGACATATAATTCGTAAGTTGATTGAAGCTCTAGTAAAAAAGTTAGGTTATTAAACCTTTCTCGTATAAAAAGAGGTTAAGGGAAATTAAAAACATATGACAAAATTATAAGGATCGATTTTACTTGCTTACAACAAATGAGGATTTGTTAAAACCCTAATGATTGTAGATAATTTTTTTTGTTTCTATTTTTAATTATTAGATCAAGATAAAATGATTTAGTTTGATTCAATATTCAAAGATATTTATACTTTAATATTTTGACTGAAAAATTTAAAATTAATTGAAAGCCAGATCGATTTTGATTCAAATCGAGCTTGAATTGATAATAAACAAACCAGGCCTAGCTCGGATCGAGATTGGATCGAACTCTTCTTGTCTATATTTTAGATCAGATTGAGATTGAATCAAAAATCTTAAATTCAGTCTTGAGCCGAGGTATCAACTTGAAATTAGATCATTAACAACCCTATTAGATAGGTCTTATAAAGTGGTTCATTCCATTCCCTGTACCTAGATTAGTAATGCATAACATGTTGCAAAATTATTCTTTTAGGAAATTATGAAGTTAACATGAATTGCCTACCTACTTCTATGATCTCTAGAAGGGCTGCTTGATTATCTTTTGGAAGACCATTTGAAAATTATGTGATACTGAACTATTTTTTCTTTGGCATATCGCCTACAGACCAATGGTCGGAAACAAATTGTAAATAGAAGTCTAATTCATTTACTTTAGGCGATAAATCTTGAAATTGGGACCTTGCTCTTTTGTGAAATTTTGTTATAATTACTCGGTTAATAAGTCCAATGGCATTAGTCATTTTGAATATTTTTATGATTATGAACCCTGCAGCTCTTTCGACCTTGCTCCTTTACCTAATGATATGCACACGGCTAACTCTTTTGATTCATATTCTTGCCACATTCATGAATTACGTTGTAACATCACATGATTCAAACTTAGAAGTATTGTCTATTTTGGTTTTAGGGAACTGTGTGACTTGAGTACTTCTCAAGAGGTCAGTCATCCTAATACTATTCCAGCTCAAACAGACTTAACTACAGAGTTTCTCATTATTAGTCTCACAGTGTTTCCCCAAAAGGTGTTTTTATCCTTTGCGTTCACATTATTTATTTTATACATCTTAAAGAAAGTCGGCTTAGATGGTTTGGACATCTAAATCGTAGGCCGATTGAAGCTCCAGTTAGAAAAATTGAGTTATTGGATTTTGCCCATGTACAAAGAGGAAGAGGGAGACCAAAGAAGACATGACAAGAAACTATAAGGAGTGATCTTAGTTACTTAGACTTGGATAAGAATTTGGTAACTGATAGGGCGCAATAGAAACAAAGGATTCATGTAGCCGACCCCACCTAGTGGGATTAAGGCTTGGTTGTTGTTGTTGTTGTTATTGTTGTATCTCATGAACTCCCCCTTTTTGTCGCACTTTAAACCTTCCTATGCCCCTCCACCTAAAAGCTTATTAAGAGCCACTCCTTGTCTGAATGATTTGATTCAATCTTATAGATATCACCCTCGCGATCACTGTACCCCCTCTTTGTTCACTGGTTGTCACATACGCGTTGAGATTTGACGCAAAATTGCCACAAGTATTGCTGATTGTAAAATTGCTAATGATATTTATTGTATATGTAAAGATTTTAATGATGCTTTTGTTATAATTTGCATTTACCAAGAACATTTACATAAAAATTCTTTAAAGAAACTTGACCCAAGAGCTATTGGCCTATTTTTCATTCTTCGCAAATTTAGACCTAATTCCTACGTACAAGATTTATGTAATCATTTAAATATAAGTCTTATTTTTAATATGAAAGACTTATACCTTATTGAGGTAGGTTTAAGCCTCCTAGTTGTGTCAATTTTTTCCCTTTAGGTATTTAAGTTCCAAAGGCTCCTTCGTTCCCACAACTTGGGGATGAGATTGCTGCCATTTTGGTTGACGAATTGGCGTGCATTTCTAAGGGAAAAGTATCTCGTCTTGTGGAAGGACAAATGCAACATGGCTCATGTAGAATGGATGTCTGGGGTTGAATTCGCTTCTCTTAAGTCCTACTTATAGTTTACCCCGATAAAGTCGAGTTTCATTCAAGTGGGTGAAAATGATGGTGATTTGATCATCTATGCCTGATTTCAAATTCAAATATGCTAGGCGCACAAAGTTGGGACATAAAATCGAGATTTGAAGATTGTAGGGGATTTATTAACCTATTATTTGATAAGATTTGGTATTTGGTTTCTATGATTAGTATTTCCTAAATGAGTTATTTGATAGAATGCAATGGAGACAAATGATTCATGTAGTCAGCCCCACCTAGAGAGATAATAGGTTGGTTGTTATTGTTCTTATTAGTTATTACAAATTTTGTGAAATTTTGCTAGTGTTTTCTTATTATGTATGGGCTGGACTTCATAAATAAGCCATATTTCTCTTGTAATTGTAGCTTGATGGATGATTGCTTTATTTCCTCTCTGAAGTTTTCCTTTTTAAAGGACAAAAGAAGGAATGCATATTTTGATGAGAAGGTTGGACAACCTCTGTTGAGGAAAATTTTAAAGAGAGTTGTCTTAGATAGTTTGGACGTATAAATCGTAGGCCGATATAAGCTCCAATAATGAGAGTTGGGTTATTGGATTTTGCTCATGTTAAAAAAGAAAGAGAAAGACTAAAACACATGACTAGAAACTATAAGGAATGGTCTTACGTACCTGGAGCTTAATGAGATTTTTAATAAAGTGCAATGGAAACCAAGATTCATGTAGCCGACCCCACCTAGTAAGATTAAGGCTTGGTTGTACTCTTCTCCTCCTCTTCGTCCTCTCTTGCCTCTTCTTCTTCCTCGACTTCTTTCCATTATTTAGTTCATGTTCTAATTCACGAGTTTAGACTAGAAGCACAAATAATCAGTATGAGTAGTAGCAAAATGAGATTTTGCAGACCCGAGCTTCAAAAAATAGGTTGTTGCTATACAGATGCACTCAAAATCAGAAATCATTGCTAATTGTGAATTGTAAAAATGAAGTTTTTGTTCATAGATAATTATTATAAAGAACAGGTGGGATTGGTGGGTCTGAGCTTGCTCCTATATAAGTTGAAAATGTGGGATAATTTATCAAATACGTCCCAAGCGATCTTTTCCTCTCTTTAGATGGAAAGAAGGTAAAAGAAAAGTCTATTTTGTTAGGACAACACATTGAAATTATGCTTATGGTGACTTATTAAAAATCATACATGCACAAGGAAATATTGATGGTTCACATTTAACACATCAATCACATATAATACAGTCAATATCTTTCTTATGCTCCTTCCAAGTCTACTTTTGTTTCCAGGCTTCCCTCGGCCCATGAATCTGCTCACGTAGCTGATTACTTTTACCATATACTAGTTCTCAATTTGGCATGTGAGTTGTAGTTAAATAGTGAGCCGCCTCTCTCTGAGTCCTACCCACCAAAGCCTATTTCCCTTACTGCAACAGTTGATACGCTTTAAAATGATACTATTCTCTAAAGCATACTTTCTAAGTAAAGGCTGACCAAGGATGTCTTTTCATGCTTGGCATGCTACGGTCTACTTAGTCTCAATTCAGATTTACTTTAATTAGGTATGTATATTAAAAATATTGTTATTGTAATTATTATTTAAGCTCACTTCATTACATTAGCCCTGTTTGGCGCGAGGACCAAAACAGGACCAAAATGGTACTAATTTAAAAACAACAATAATAATAATAAATAAACTTTTAAATCATTCTACACAAATTCAAATATGAAAAATATTATTTTACTTTACATACTCAACAATTTAAAATAAAAATATCAACTTTATTTCACATTTTAGACCAAAATATTCAAATCGAGTATTTTGATCTAAGATGTGAAATAAAGTTTATATTTTTATTAAAAATTATTGAGTATGTGAAGTAAAATATTATTTTTTATATTAAAATTTGTGTAGAATAATTAAAATTATTTATTTATTATTATTATTGTTATTTTTTAAACTAGTACTATTTTGGTCCTGTTTTGATCCTCGCGCCAAACAGGGCATATCAACTTTGTGCCAAATTCGAGTAGTAGCTGTGACTAATCTACCATCTGAATTTCTAAAGAGTCTTCAACCTTAAAACCTTGCCCTTTTCCTAATTTGAATTGTCTTTGGTTTGTACATGTTCCCAAGTTCGAAATGAACAAATTTAAATCACGCAGTATGTCTTTGTGTAGTGATTCACTTGAACAACTTGTTCTGCTTTTCTATCAACCCTAACTCTACAGCTCAACAACAGCTGGTTGGGTGTGAGCAAGAGATGGAATTTAAGTATCTTAAATATAAAATGTTTTACTGTGCTATTCTTTCATCCATATATTCTGCTTTGCACTCTTTTACAAAGCCTTAAAATCAAATTAAAGCATTGAGGCTTGTATATCTTCTTGTTTCGTATATTAGAAATGCTTAGTTTAGCTACTCTTGTTATTTAATTTAGACTCTTCCTGCAACAAAGATGGCTGACCATGAACTAATGGAGAGCATGCAGAAGCTCCTTATTATCATGCAAAGACTGGATCAGAAAATTGGACCTATGTTAGAGGCAGATGGGGAACACTTTAATAAAAGGTAATCAACGTTATATGGTACTTGATAATGCAAAGTCTTTGTTATAAGATAATGACCTTTTTGTAACCTTGTTGAAGATTTCTTTGAAATACATTTTATTGCTAGGATCACAATTAACGCAGGATTCTAGCTGGTGATTTCTTAATTTAATTGATCAGTTTAATCTATTCTTATTTGTTTCATCCTTTAAAATAAAGGGATCTAAACACTTTAGTCCTCACATTTTGACCCTTACTGCAGTTTAGGGTGCATTTAAGATAGCTTCTTTGTGGGAGAAATCATTTTCTTACATAGCTGAAAGCTACTAAAGTTCTGTTTAGTAAAATTGATGCGCAAGAAATTTCAGCTTTCAAGAGGCCGTGCAGAGCTGAAAAAATTAGCTTTGCGGACAATTGATTTTGCTGCAAATAAGTTAGGATTAAGATGCCCTTAAATATCATGTTTAATGTCATGTAGTATCCTTGGTCCATAAATCTGATGCCATATTCTTGAGTCATAATTATTGTATAATTAAAAAAACACACATGCACATATATATATACAAAATTTAAAATATACACATAATTATTATGTACATATATAGCTACCAGTTGTTGTTTATGTATGATTATAATTATTATTATAATATATATATAGTATAATAATTATTGTACATGTGTAGTTAAAATTATATTTATTGTGTATAGCTACTAATTATTGTACACACATATATACTTATAACTTTTATATATGCATATCTACTAATTCCTCAAATTTATCATTAATATACATATAATTATTTCATAATTAAAATACATGTTATTAAAAGTATACATGTAATTAAATCTACCATATACAAAACAATATACATATAATTATAAAAACCTTATATATATGCAATTATGTTAAAAATATAAATTTATTATATAGCGTAGTAGTTTTTGCCAAATAACTCTACTTTTGGTGTGTTTGCTTAGCCAAGTTAAACCTAACCATATTATGTTTAACTTGATGTCATATTATACATAAATCTTAATATTGAAATTTAACTATATTTCACATCACCCACATATTTCAAAATAAAAAATTAACTCTATTTTACATCTTACATGCATATTAATATAATAACTAATCTATATCACATTTCTCATACATCACACTATAATAACTAACTTTATTTCACATGATACGCAATTCTCAATAAAAATTATCTTAATTCAAGTTTAACTTTAATTTTGTCAAAATTAATCTTTGTAAATAAAAACACCTTAACTGTAGTTTTTAACTGGGTTCACCAAATAGAGAAACTGCTTTATACAACAGCACTTTACATAGTTATATAGCACAATGTTGTATGGCACAACAATGTCAAACAGAGCTTTAGTTCTTGATTTTTGGAGACATTTTTAATTCCCTCATTTTCAAGCTTGCATGCAAAATTGTCCTTTTGATGGTAATTGACAGGGAATTCCATGAAACATTTGACTAACTACCCTTCCATAACATTTATTAGCTTGTAAATAGCCCTCTTCTTCATCTGTGAGGGTCTCAGCTTCATTTTCCCTCACATAAACGCAGCAGCCCACATTTGACTAAGTACCCTTCCATAACATCTATGGCCTTGTAAATATTCCTGTCCATGTGTGAGGGTATCAGCATCATTTTACCTCCCATTAACAGTGGTTACTATTAAAAGGGCTATCTTGTATCAATACTGGAAAATGGGGGTTTGCTAAAATTCTGTTTCCTTAAAAAATTAAGGACTAATTTGCTATAATGTTCAAAATAGGGGATCAGTGTCCATTGTTTTCCTAAATAAAAGATCTTGTATGTATGCATGTATATGATGTAGTGTTGGCATGATATGTAAGTGCAATAAGGCGCTAAATTTGCATTTGACTTTTTTGGCATTTTAAAAGTAATTACTCTGAAAAGAAGTGGTATGTTTCTAAAACTTTCAATTTCATGGATCTTGGAAGTTCTTTGATTATTTTGAATTGGTAGTTAACAATATGGAAGTAATACAAATGCTTGTGCATTTTAATGAATAAATGCTTATCTGCAAAATATTCTAATGAGAGAGCAAAATTTTATTGTATCTCTTATAGTTTTTTACGCCTAGTAGTGAGTACTGCATCACAGGAGTTTTACACATCTCGGATGAGAAATACAGAGGATTGTATTAGGCAGCTGACATTCAATATAAATCTTATTGAACAAACATGACATGAATTTTTTAAGGAATTGCACTAAAGCTAGAGCGTTCTTTAGAATTAACAGTCAGAGTGTAGTGCTAACCGGTATTGCCTGAATATAATAAAGAATATTGAAGAGCCACTACATCAGTCAGAGTGTAGTGTTAAGGGTTCCCACATCATAGATAGATATGTGTAATGAAGCTAGTTCAAGATATTAAGATGGGATTAAAAACTTGGAATATAGTGACCCTGACTGAAAAGTTAATGGAGTTGATTAATATTATGGTTTATAGGAAGATTAATATTTTTTGCGTTCAAAAAAAGAAATTAGTAGTGAAATGCCAAAAAAAAATTGATAGCTCAGTCTTCAAGTTTTAATATTCAGGTAATAATAGTACTAGATATATGGTGGGTATGATTCTGGATAAGAGTTTAAAGAATCATGTAATGAAAATCAAGAAAAATAAAGATAGAATTATAGCATTAAAAATTAAAATTAATGGTCTAACTATTAATAGTGTAACTATGTATGCTCCCTAAGTAGGTTTGGATGTGAGTATAAAAAGAGTTTTAGAATGATTTAGAAACATTGATATAAGAAATACCTTAAAAGGAAAGAATATTTGTCGAGGGAGATCTCAATAAGCATATTGGAAATGTTGTTGATGAATTTAATAGAATATTCAGTGGATTTGGTTTTGGAGAAACTAATGAGAAGGGTGAAACTATTTTGATTCTTATCTAACTTGAATAACAACTTATGGCAACTTATGTTGAATAACAACTTATGTAATTCTTAGTATCTTGAATAACAACTTATGACACTCTTCCATAGTCAGTCTCATGCTATAACTTTTTTGGTTTGAAGGAAGATAATAGACTACTTCAGATTTTTTATTCTTGCTAGTAAGTCTCTGACCTCCTCCTTGCTTCACTTGTTCAAAGCTTTCAACGTTCCGGCACACATACTATTGAACGCAATGGCCGGGCCACCTTTGACTAGATGCCTCCATGTAGTTTGAACAATGGTGCACGCTTGCTCATATAACAACTAAACGTTCTCAAATTTGATTCCTCTCTGTGGCTTTAATATGATGGATCCACAACTAAGCAGTAACTGGCAGTAGTCAAAAGGGATATGGACTAAATGAGAAAGATCCCTTTTGTTAGTTGCTAACGTCCACGGACCCACTTTCTCCTGCTGATCCTCTTCAACTGAAGTCGTAGGTGATGTATCCCCCTTGCTGGCTAGATTACCGTTGAATTCTATGGTACATTGTCTACTCCCTTTTGCTATCCCTTTCATTAGTTTTATTGTTTCTTACACTGAGTTTGTTGCCCTTCAATTGTTGCCTATGTTTGCTACTTAAAGGGCATTGGATATCTCTATTGCCACTCTACCAAGTTGAAGAACAAGGAAGTGAGGACCTATTGCTAGCCCATTCATTAGTTTTGTTGTTTCTTGCATTGAGTTCACTACCCTTCAATTGTTGTCCATATTTACTACCACTCAAGAGACCTTGGATATCTCTATGGCTAACTCTACCACAATCGAAGAACAAGTGATGCTTTCATACGTTAATTTCTGGTAAAATTCTCTTGTTCTTCTTTGTATCCAAACTCTTGGTTGGAGTGGTTGCCTCAAATCTATTTTGACACAAACAAGGCATACAAGCCCCTCTCCCGAATTGCTATGTGTTGGTCTATCATCAATGGAATTCCAGCTCATTTGTGGCAATCAAACTAAATTTGTATGGCTCCAACAAATTAGGGGTAACTCTACTAGACAGATCCATAGAGGAATAATTGAGATAGCTTTTAGTGATGGCTTAAATGAGGGTGTCTAGCTATCAATGCCAACTACCTGGCCCATGCCAGATCATGTTACAGTCACTTTGTGGTTAAGTTCATAACAAAGCATCCTTGCCCAATGTCCAACATTTTAAAGCCTTCCAACCCCCCTCCTTCCTAGCTCCAACCCGTTTTTTTAGCCTTCGTTGTTATAAAGGGGGATCTTAAGGCCGAAGTCTCCCCACTTGGTCATAACTCTGTCCTTATATAGTTTGCTCTTTTTTGTTTGACTGCTTTGTCCATCACCTCTTACGGTATGGCTACAGTCTTAATGTTACCCGCTACAATCGTTGGGCATAGATAAAACCCTTATATCTGACCTGCCTTGCTGAGTCAAGTCCCTTACAATTATTCACTGTGGCATTCTGCAAAACACTAGGCGGGCATGTCAAATTTGTTGTGTTTGTACTCTTGTGGTTGGACTTTGTGTACAATTCAATCCATGAGCATGTGTGACTACTCTGCATATGTCCCAAGTGATTCTTTCGTTGAATTATCAGCCATTTCAATGTGGTTTTGACCTATTCTACTATATGACAACTATGCCAAGAACTCCGTAGAAGAGCGTGCCCATTAGAACCTCGATCGTAGTTGACTCAAATAAAATTCACATTTTGAATATCAATAATATATCTATCACAACTACTACATATGCCTCCTGCAACTTCTTGGATGTGGTAAAAAATCATATCTTCAACCCGTCAACCGTGTCTAGATGGCTTTCGAGTGAGCTTGTCTTTCAATGAGAACTTCATTGTATTCTACCTATACTGACGTCATGTTAATTGCAATTGATGCCATCCCTGTCAATTTGTTCGCTAGCATTCCTCCAAAGTTATCATTGTTCCGCACTTGATATTAGCCAAAAGGTTAAGAAAGGTTTGGTTATCACTGTTTCCACTAGTTTGCTTCACTTTATTCACCCAGAAGTATTGCTTTTGCTCCATTTTAATATCAGGATCCCTCTCCATCTCCTATTGGGATTGCTTCACCCTTGAAGTAATCAGTGCATAAAGGCTGAGCTGGATGATTGGCCTATTATGCAGCTGGCGTCCTCATCTATTTCATTTGGATTCGAGGCCAACGTTGCGTGCTTCTTGCCTTTCTTCAGTTCATGTTCTCTAGTGCAGGTAGGGAAGGCCATCACAGGACCATCTGGATAACTCCTCACCATTGGGGATGAAGATTGCTATCCACTCACTTTGGTTCTAGTTGAGTGTCTCCCATTTCAAGCTTGGATACAAACTTAGCGAACCACACACCCTTAATTTTCAATAATTCAATGCTGGCCCTTCATCGCCGACGACGAAGGGCACCCCCACCTCTTTTTGGTACCACAATCGCCTAGGAGTCAAATGCAGTTAATGTAGAGAGTTGTCACAAAGTTTCAAGTTTTTTGGTTCTTATAGTAGATTCTATGCAAACTATCATTTAGGAGAACATTTCTTAGCAAAATGGTAGAATGCTAGTGGGATTTTCCTGAAAACCTACTTATATGTTTTTGGCTTGTATTTAAATTATTCTTATCTATTTGATGCCTTGGTATGTGCATGGGCTAAGTTGAGAGGAGATTGAATAAAAATTTCAAATATAGACGTTTTATGCAAAACTTTCAGTTCCGCAGAAATTTCAATTCTGACTCTATCCAATTTTCGATCCAAAGGGCATGTTTGGCAAAGCCCAAAAAATGGGCCAAAAAATATAATAATAATATTTTAAATTTATTATAAATTTTAATAACTTTATTTCACATCCAACACAAATTTCAATCTTAAAAATCAACTTTATTTCACATCCAATACAAATTCTAACCTTAAAATCAATTTTATTTCACATCCAACACACCTTCCAATATTAAAATAATTTTTTTTCCCATCAACTCTATGAAATAAAATATTTTCTCTTTCCTTACCCAAATTTATCCTTTAACCAAGCAAGCCCAAAGAGTATCCGGGTCAACCGTGACCTGTGTCGACTTGATCGAATTTGATCCGTTGATAGGCCTACCTGAAGCAATGATAGTGAAAGGAACCAAATGAGAAAAATAACAAAGATAAACAGGAAGTCTGTAGTGTATTTCTTTCTCTGCAAATAGTATGATCAGGTAGGAGATGGTCCCACCCCCACCCCAAACTGAGATTTAGCCAGGTTAGCTAATGCTCCTACAATGGGATACGTTTTCAACTCAATTCCAAATTTCCTAGATATTCATAAGGCCTATTTGATATTCATCGTTTCCAAAGTCTTAGATCTATGGGTTATGTTGTATTTACACGTTAAGCATACTGCCTGGCTGATCTATGATTTCAATTTATTATCTTTATTTTAGAATTTTATTTTCAATCTTCTAAATTTTCTACTTGAAGATATGGTAGAATGCAAACCTTTTTCAAATTGTTAATGAAATTAGTTGAATCTCTTTATTTTTTTACAAATTCCCGAGATTTTATCTATCAATAGTCTTGTCCTACATAATAAATTTTCAAAGCAATTAGTATGGTATAACTTAATACAGTATTTCAGCTTTGTTGCATCTTCTTAGCAAAACATGAACATTTTTCTAGAAGACAGTTATCTGTTTAATAGTCCATGTGAATCATGGGAAAAAAAAATTATGAAGGATGTGATGTAAAATGATATTTTTATATTAAAATTTGTGTAAAATGAGATAAAATTTAATTTTTTATTATTATTTTAAATAAAATAGGCGGCTTATTTTTCCATGGTCATGCCCAAAAAATTTTATGAGCCAAACGCAGGCCAATAGTGTCTTTGGAATTCTGTTTCCTATTATATGACAAACATTATAGATTGAAATTTGTTCTTCGCTAGTTTTGCTTCATAGGTGGAGCATTGTGTTACTAGTGCATGCTGACATTTCTTTTACTTGACAATAAGATGGGGATATTTATCTCGTGCTGGCTTGTGGGATAAAAGTCACTTGACCAGGCAAATTGAAAAGTATGTATGAACACGTTATTACCTCTCATCACCTTTTATATTGGTTCTTGTACTCATTTTATCATTCATGCAGGTATGCTGACATATACACATCTAGGGTCTCCAATTTCTTACATTACACTCCATTCATGTATTTCTGTGCGCATGAACAGGTGAGAAGGATTAGTGTGGTTCTTTGTGTTAATTTTAGCTTGTATCTTATCATCTATAGCATAGAATTTATGGCACTATCCTCTAAACATTGATTTTGCTAGAATTTAATCTGCATCGCTCTTTGATGGTAATTAGTGCAAATTTGTTTGTTGTGTGCAAAGACTCTTAAAAGGGCATATGCTACTATGATGCGACATCATGTTATTTGAAGAAATAATTGTTTGGTTTGAAGATATGTTTAGGTAATATTAAAAAATTTTACAAAAAATAACACTCAAGTTGAAATTGAGAATGAATAGATAAAATGATCGCAAGGAAGCACGAGAAGTTAGAAGAAGAGATGCCAAGTCTGATTCTATGGCGGAGAAGTTGGATACCGCAATTTTAATGCCAAGTTACTAATAAATCCTTGAAGTTTGATAATCATTAACACTCAATCCATAATCTAATAATATTAAAACAAATAATAATTACTAGATAATATAGATATTTAAATAACATTATCATTTAAATAATACTACGATTTTCACTTCATTTCAATCATGTCTATTCGACTGCTTAACACTTCCGCAAATCAATTTATCAAGTAGCTGTAGCTGCAACCGTCTTACCTGAACATTTTGGAGTCAGCTTTCTGAGTACTGCTTCACTAATCACCTACATCCAATGCATTCCATGGTGTTAAGTCTAACTCACCTAAGCCTAAATATCAAATTCCTTTATAGATCTACTTGTTTAACTTTCCAGTGAGGTATTAAATGCATTTTCTGGTTGTCTCATCTAGTTTTCAACTACTATAAATCCTCTAAATTTCGTCTTCTTGCTAGGCTCATTTTTTAAATTGTGTGCTATTCTTAATGATTCTATTTGCCATTGTTATCTGACTCTGATTTCATTATTTGCAGACACTTGCGCATGATTCGTCCTTATATTCTTCTCCAATTGTAAATTGTGTTGAATAATTGATTTGTTGTTAAACTGTGAGCCGTTTGTAATACGGAATTTTTTTTTTGTATTATATGATATGGTTCTGTATGTGACTATTTTATCTATAATGCATATGAATAATGATATTTATTTATATGATAAGAGCACAGAGTTTGTGTAACATTATCCCCTAAATGTTTTCATTTTTTCTAAAATTCTTTGAAGTTGATCTCAGGTTAAGTTTTTTTTTTTATTGTTGTTGTTGCATTTATGTTTTTTATTTAATTATGGTTTATAAAATAGTTTTTATTTTTAACATTTCATTTAGTTTGGTACTCACTATGAAGGTATGTTGAGACTTGAAAATTTGCAATAGTAAATCTAAACTGTTTAAACTGTATATTGCACTCTTACCATTGGATTCATTAAATACTTGCATAACATTTTTTAATATCTATAAAATTTAACATCCTTTTAATTTTAATTTTTATTAATATATCATCATATTACAAAGCTCAATAATACATGTAAGTCAATTTTTGTCCAAAGTGAAATTTAGTGATATAAGCATTTAAAGTGGAATATATGAATTAATTTTTTAAGATGGTATATAAATATCACGAGGGATTTTCATATATATTTAAAAAAAAAAATTCAATTATAGATTAAATATTTTATTTTGTTATTTTATAATTTAATTCTTCTAATTATCTAAAAATAAAAATTACTGATATATGTATTTGTATATATATATATATTATTGGTAATAAATATTTAAATAGTCATAATAAGAGAACAAATGTCAAAAATTTAGAAAAAGATCAAGTATATTATTTTTGGATAATTTGGGAGGGTTAAGTTGTAAAATTAAAAGTTAAAGAATTTAATATATTATTGAAGATGAATTAAAGAGATATGTATGTAAATGTCTCAATTAATATTTAAGATAAGTGTAAATATTTTTCAAAATAATAGATCCATCACAAATTAAAAAAAAAAAACAAAATATTATTTGATCCACTAAATAAAAGCATTGTCAAAAGCTGGAGTCTGTTCAAATAATCAACGCTGTAATAACAAGTTTAAAATCTCACAACTAGAAATTGGCAGAAAATGACCTACATGAAAATCGCAAAAAATCATAAAAAATAAACCTTTACGTAAGGTATTGAAACCTCTAGGACTCGATTGTAATTAACTCATCCTTTCAAGCAAATCTGTTTGTCTCCTTCTCGAACGCCTGTAAGTGCTCCTCCTTCACGCACTGCGTCATCACCCTCGCTCCTTCCTTCAGCAATGGCGGAGGTCCGATGATCGCCACCGCCATGAAATCATAATAAGCGAATGGTATGATGTTCACCGGCGTGCCCCACCCGTAATCCACCTCCCTAAACCCTAATCTCGTCCAATCCGACACGAACAGAGAACTGTAAGTGAAACTCAGCTCATAAGGATCCTTCTTGAAATCCGCCATGGCCCATTTGGCGAATTCTCCGGGCAGGCGGCTCTTCGCGTCCTTCACGATCCTCACGACGTCGACGAGCTCCGCGCCTGCCACTTTTCCGGCAGTGGCGGTGGCCTTCACCGGGAAGAAGCAGTTCCCGTAAAAGCCGCCCTCCGGAGGAAGAACTCCGGCGAGGATGTGGCGAGTGTTAGCAAAGAAGCAGACGTGGACGGGCTCGTCGGGATCGAACCCGATGGCGCGGGTTCGGGCCTGCCAGGTGGCGGCGGTGGCGACGTCGAAGGCAGAGCAGCTTTGGCCGGTGGCGATAAAGAACGCGGCCTTCTGGTACTGGATGTTTTCCGAGGAGATGTCAATGGTGGAGTACTGGAGCTTTAAGGATCGGAGCTCAGGCGAAGAGCCGTCGGCCGGCCGCTGGAATTTGGATGGGTTGGGGATGAGGTGGCGGGACCAGATCGGGCGGACATTGGGCTTTGGCAGGCCACGGGCCAGATCTCCGATGGCGTTGATGAACTGGGCGGCTCCGAGGCCGTCCGCGATGGTGTGGACGGATACGATGCCGACTACGAAGCCGCCGCCGGCGAACTCCGTGACCTGAGAAATAATCAAGCGGGGTCTGAAATCAAAACATGAGCATTTACATACAAGCTCCAAAAAATAACGGTAATTACATATTAACATTTATAAATGAAATTTACAATTGGGCTATATAATACATATAAATTACATATTAATTCTCAAAATCAGCAGATTAATGTGTAATTCAAGGAGATTAAACCCTAATGAGAAAAAGATGAATCATTTTAGAATTATGAGGTTGGCATCAATCTTACGCCTTTTCGCATCTAAGATTTTAAAACTCAATTTCGATTTTGATCGCAAGTTGAAAGTACTGATTTCTATACTTTTGAAGTCTTCGATAATTTTGATTTAATAATCTGTAAATTTTTAAATTTTAATAAAAAATTCAATATTTGAAGGAAGACTGCCTAAAAAAGGGTAGAGTTTCGGCCAAAACTCAATTAAGAAAGTTCGCTGAAATCGACACGAGATCGCTGAAATCGACATGAGAATCTTAAAACTGTGTTTGCAACATTGGCCAGGCCCTGCTTTTTAATTGTTTTTTAGTGTATATAAATTTAGCAATTTTCTTATATCGTACCTAAAATATAATATTAAATTAATTTTATTATACTTTTTATATAAATTTTGAAATAAAAAATTAATTTTATTTTAATTCTTTTACAAATATAAAAGAAACATATGATTAGTTTTAACTAAGTTAATCTTGCTTAGAAAACGCAGCCTTATATATTAATTTACACTTAAAAATGATTTAAATTATCATTTAAAGAATTACATTTTTGTTTTATCTATATTTACTATCTGTGTATGTGATTCGATAAATAATATTTAAGGTGATAAAAATTCTAAATATATCAAATAAGAAATATTATTTGCCTTAAATTATTTTGAATGTAAATATATATCCATAATGATGAAGATAAGTGGTTATCATGTTATATAAATAGTCAATGATTAATAAATTGTACTAAAAATTGCTAACTGGGATATTTTGATTAGTTTCATAATTTAATTCATAATCAAACTTTAATTTAATTTCTCAAGTATAAAATATTAATTACATATTAATATATGTAAATTACATGCACATCTACACACTAACATCCTAAAATTGGACATATACAATTTAACCATAAAATTACTGTGGGGTAAATGTATGATGGGGATTAACCAATATTTTTTATGCTTATCAATAATGCTGGCCTACAAAATAAAAAAAATGTATTGAAACGAGAATACTAAAATTTTTTGAGTACTTATACATAAAAAGACGGAATAAAAAATAATTATATTTAAGAGGATGTTGGAGTAGAATTAATTGAGAATAAGCTCGGAAAATATCAAATTAAATAATTTTGATATATAAATTATAGCCAGATGGGACTTTAATAAGAAAAGTTAAATTACTAAATTACTAAATCACTAACATGTAAGGAAGGAGGAAGACTAAAAAAAAAATTGATAATAAACAATAAGAAATGACTTAGAGTTAAATAATAAGTTAGTTGATGGAATATAATTATAAAAAAAATGCATTCATGTAGCTGGCCGACCCATCTAGCGAGATAAAAAGCTCGATTGTTTGTGTGCGTCTATATATGCACATGCATATGTATGTATGTATACATTGTCGTGTGAGAAGAACAAGGTTTTAAAACTCAAGTGAAACTCACCAATTTTAGTTATTTTGGATCGGTTTCGGTGAACTCCGATTCAAAAAGGCCACAATTTTTTTTTGTTTTGGCCGAAACTATTGATTTTGGAGCGAAACTTCTAAAACTCATTTGAAACTATCGAAACTCAGTGGGAGGCCATAGTCCATACTAATGAGAGCATGATTAAATAAAATGAACCTGCATCATCAGTGGGAGGCCCATGGATTCGATCTGATCGGCCGGCGGTTCCGGCAGCAGCTGTTCCGGCGTGATCATGAGCGGGAGTTCGAGGAACCTCACGTCCTCCAGGGCGCAGTCAGCGGCGGCCTCCGCGAACCACGCCCCCTCGCCGGTGCAGGCCACCGCCAACCCGCCGCAGCCGGAGTTGACGAGCCGGCCGGCGAACGGGTAGTACGGTACCAAGGCCCTCGCCAGGGCCGCCCGGATGGTCTTCGCCGCCGCCCCATCCCCGTCCTTGAACACGTGCAGCGACCGGACGCTGTGGCGGAGGCCGGCGACCCGGTCGATTGCCGACAGGGAGAGAATCTCCGCCGGCGTCGCCTCCGCCGGCGTCACAAAGCCTTGGCTTTTCCGAGTTACCGAGAAGCTCATGCTGAAAGAGCGAGAGATGATGATGATGGATCATGAGGTTAGGGAGCGGGCGTTTAATTTATAAGGTTGAAGAAGGACGCGGTGCCCGCGGTGTTTTACTTTGCATGGTGGTCATGGGGCTGCAGACGTGTCGAGTTCGAGCGAGTTTTTGGCGACTCAAATTTGACATTTTTCAATCGAATTCAGCTTGAATTTGATTCAATTTTAAAATGATTTTGAATCGGCCAACTTGATTCAACATTGTTCAAGCTCAAGCTAACTCAAATACATTTATTTAATTGTTTATTTTAATTATTCAAATTTACATCGAATAGACAAGAGCTAGAGTTGTGGCTCGTAGTTGGACTCAGATTGATTCAAGTTGAGCTTTTGTTTATTTATTTGTTGTCACATATTTTGAATATAAAATTATGATTTGTGTATGAAAAATTAAGTGTTCAAATTATTGCAACATAAAAAATGTAATTTTGAAAATTAAACGAGTAAAATGTTCTTCTTTAGATGCGACTTGTGCAATTCCCTCTAATTTTAAACTAGAAGATGAAGTTAACCTATTGAGGATTGAGGATTTCATTCCTAAATATGAACTAATTAAATAAGTGGAAGCTAAGTCATCTCAAATTTGAATGTTGAGTTCAAATTTGATCCAAATAACAGTCCTTTTCAGTCAAGTCTCAACAATAAAATTTTTTTATTTTAAAGCCCATAGATGACTCATGAAGTCATTTCAAAATTTGATCCCTCAAGTTAGGCATTGGTTTCAATTAGGTCCCAAGAATATATGAAAAGGCTACTTTTACAAGACTGACTTTAATGTCATCTACTATTTCTAGCTAGATAGACAAGTGATTTTAGAAGGTTCAAATTAACGAAAAATGCTAGAGAAAGCATAGAACACAACAAAGAAATACGAAAGAAAGCGTTGAAGCATTGAAGTAATTAAAATACTTCAATTAGGAAAAATCTTGACACTCATAAGTAACCAATTAATAGAGATCCAATATCACTTGCTCAATTACAAGATAATTGAGTTGCACGAAATAGCTTTAAAAAGATTATAGGACAGTGGCTCTTCCTCAGTAGTAGTATACACCTTCTTAGTGCATATATCTGATTATCCTCAATAGGTGAGGGAGTTAAGACATTTAAGCTTTGTTTGGTAATTGAAGGTCATTTTGGTCATGACTATAGCTAAAATGATCTTTTATTTAAAAAAAAATTCATTTTTATCCTCAATAAATAAATTTTAATATAAAAATTCACTTTATATTATATTATACATAATTTTTAATATATTAAATTTAATTATTATTGCTATTTTAATAAAATAATTGGAGATAATTTTGGCCTTTATTTAACCTCTAATTAATCAAATAAGTTATAATTTTATGTAACTAGATACTAATCTCTAGAAGCAATTAGGACTTCTCCGTTTGAAGTTTCCTCAAGGTTAGAGAAGATCTACGTACTCTAACGGCGGTTGTTGTCACCTAGAAAGCTAGCATTCTCGAAAATCGTGTAACTAACGAACTTTGATAACAACTGTTTTCCTTTTTTGGTACGAGTAATTAATTCGATAGAGATTGAGTTGAAGGTCTCTAACCCCTATTGCAAAAGATGGGCCATACCCGAATCTTTTATGTCATTAGAACTTGACTTCGACCTTAACTGTCATTGATCTGAAGGTGAGCGTTGCTCTTTATCTCTCCATAAATCAGTTTCAAGTTTAATATCTTGCTAATTAAAAAGTTTCTACTTGATTCTGAATCAACTATAGAGGCGTTTGGTTTATTGTTATCTTGATATTTTATTTTTTAATCTAAATGTTATCTTTTGATTAATAATTCTATAATCTTATATAAGATTATTTATAGATGTTATTAAATCATATAATTATTTTCTCTAGATAACATAATATAACATCAAGGTAACATTGAACAAAACGGTCGCTAAAAATTTTAAGAAAATTTCGAGCAAACTTTGAGTAGTTCACATTCATTTTTGTAAGCCCATCCTGAAAGTCAGAGGCAATATATTCCCAAAAAAAGGAAAAAAAAAATTAAAAAAAAAATAAAAAAAATAGAAGATCTGAATCCATGAACATCACGCTCCATTTGACTGAGCTTTGAGCTCCAAAAGAGTGTGAATCCATCGCCGTTCCGCCCAAAAACTTCCATTACGCGCTCAAGCTTCATTGAACGTTAACTCTGTTGACTCCATTGACTCCGTTGACTTGACACCAACGCACTACTTTTGTGTCAATGTTTTAAAATT
The DNA here is from genome assembly GCA_019297695.1 of Apostasia ramifera. NCBI lineage: Eukaryota > Viridiplantae > Streptophyta > Magnoliopsida > Asparagales > Orchidaceae > Apostasia > Apostasia ramifera. The sequence goes on along the minus strand of JAEMOT010003399.1, from coordinate 29,681 downwards.
TTGAACGCGAATTAAAAATTTTGATTCCAATAATTTCAGTAATTTTGATAATTTTGATTTTAATAATTTTAGCGATGATATTGTTCTATTTTTGAAATAAAAAAAAAGTCAAGAAAATTGTCCAAAAAATATGATAGCTTGCTTCACTTGAAACAAAAACGATAAGATTTAGATTAGTTTTATTTGAAATTAAAATGAAACTGATTAATTTTGAAAAATTAAATACACCATAAAAATTAAATTGGAAAACTGATTAATTGTATTTACAGAAAATTAAATATGAGTCTCAAAGCATATTGCCCTTATTCATCATAAAAATGGCATTGATTATTTTGCTTATAAAATGATCACAAAAAACATATATTTGTGTTGACGTAGGATATAGGGGATCCCAAGAAATAGCAAAAAAGAAAGAGAGTTCTGGGAGACGGCGACGCGCAGAGAGGTAAACCTGTTAGCGGAGGCTTAAGAGAGAGAAGGACAGAGAGTTCGGGGCATCCAGAAGAGCACACAATAATTTAAGGTGGTTCAAGGAGGAAATTCTCTACGTTTATCGAGCGATCAACGAAGAAGTTTCACTAATGGAAAAGGGTAGCCATGAGGGCTAATACAAAGAGCTTACAAGAGGAAGAGAGAGGAAGAAGGAGACAGAGAGCTTTTCCTTGTTCTCAAGCTCTTGTTTTACAAGAAGTGATAGAGGAGGGATTCTGCTCTTCCTGGGTGCTTGATGCCAGATCCTTTGTTTGAAGACTGTTCAGAGGTCTTTATAGGCAGCGGATGGTGCGGCTTTATCCTGATTTTTTGGAGAAAAAGGAGGCGAACAAGCTCTGGGTTCACGCCGTTTGTTGGCAGCCGGAGGGACCAAAAGCAGCAAAAGGAGGATGCTAACTTTTAATATTGGTACTGCTTCTGGGGATCCGTGACAACTGGAGCATGCAGATCCTTGATTTGTGGGTCTGGGAAAAGCACCTTGTACGGGGAACGACGCGATCGGGCCAAGCTTGATTGTGACAGGCACCGCTTTGTAATATCGAGGACGATGTTACCAAGGATGGTCCTGGCTCATCGTGGACGAGGCTTAGTTGAAACCTCGTGTCCGAGGTTTGACCGAGGTCTGACCTGTGAAAACAGATAGATGGATTAGTTAAAAGAAATGAAAGTCAAACGCCAGCTAGGCGCCACGTGTACAGCAGGGATGCAGCGCTAGAACCATGTGTTAACAATTTGATTTGCTATTTTGTAAGAGCCTCTTCAAAATTTTCTCTTAATATTAAACTCCTTAAAATTCATATTTATAAAAAGAGTGCAGCCATCCCATTAATTGATCAACCAAATTTTGGGTTCTAATCCACTGAATTAAATTTTAACTTAATAGATTATCTACAACAACGATAATCGAGCCTTAATCTTACTAAGTGAAATCGACTATATCAATTAATAAATTCTTATTAATTTAAATTTAAGTGAGTAAGATTACTCCTTATAGTTTCTTGTTATATCTTTTTTGGTCTTCCTTTTTCTTTTTGTACATAGAAAAAATTCAATAATTCGATTTTCTTAACTGTTGCTTCAATCAGTCTACAAGTTATATGTCTAAACTATCTAAGCTGACTTTCTCTAAGTTTATTCTCAATTGGTACAACTCTAATTTTCTCATAGATATACTCATTTTTTATTCTATCATTTCATGTATCCCAACATATTCACCTTAGCATCCTTATTTTTACATTACTTAGTTTATTTGTATATTTTTTTTTTGTAAGTCAGTATTTAGTACCATATACCATCACTAGTCCTACTACAAAATTTCTTAAAGAATTTATGTCATAATTGATTTGACTAATTTTATGCTGGCTGTCGACTACCTAACGCAACCCTTCGCATTTCTCATCCAGAACTTGAGACCCAATAATTATGCATTAATCTGATAAATAATCTAATCAATTAAAATCTAGAATCAGAATTAGTCAATTTAATATTCAATTATTGGAGTTAATTGCAAAGTTTTTTCTTTACAAAAATAAATCTAATTCCTACAAATATTCTGAATCTGTTCGTTAAAAAAAAATGTATTGTAGTAGATCTAACTATAGTGATCATTTCAATTGGACAATCATATAAAAACTTTAAATGTTTCAGTAAACTAATAATTTCACATAACATCAGATCCAAAAAAAGAAAACATTTAATATAGCTGAAAAAAATATATATGAAAGAATTACAATTTGGAACTTAATCTTTTCTTTTAATTTCATTACCCGACCATAAATCTGAACTATTAAATCAATAGATTATTTTATAAATAAATAATTAAATAGTATACTACTTGTACAATGACCATTATACATTCAGCCATCATAATTAATGCAAATAAATGTAGTATTTATTGATGGATATAGCTACGATTAGAACGCATTTGAATATTACTGAAAGAATGTTACATGTTTTTTTATTCTATTTAGGTCGTTAAGCAACTTAAAGTACTGGTATTGTCGACTATTGGGCACTGGTCTAAGTCGAGTCAAATTTGGGCTCAGTGAGATGATCATTTTAAGCGCTCTTAGCCAAAAGTCGATTCATACGTTTGGCTAAATTGTTGTCCTAATGCCCGGCCCGTCGTACACATGTAGTTGCACCGACACAACACGTACGATGAGCTGATTGTAAAAATTTGTCCCCTTTCAGTTTCAAGTTATCGTGATCTTTACAAGGAAGTAATTTTTACATTTAATTGCATGCTAGATTAAGATGAAATAAAACTTCATAAAAATAATTTCAGTTGTAAAAAAAGCATTAGTTATTAGCCAAAAAAATTACAAAAATAATAATTTTTTTTTTAGGATTGCATATAAATTATACATTTACGAAATAAGATTAACACTTGACGCATTTGCCTCATAAAAAAACTAGTTTCAAGACGATCAGTTCATGAAGTTCTATAGGGTGATATTGTAACAAGAGAGAGAGAGAGTAATTAATATCAACAAGATGTCGAAGGATAGGTTAAGGAAGAGAATTGTGCAGGACAAAAAAGAGCAGAATCATCAAAGCTCAAAATGGTAATAGAGAGAGGTAAGTAACTTGCAAAAGGTATGCTTACCTAGCTACCATCGAACTTAAGTTATCAATACTCTGTTTAAGACTTAATTTGGACTCCAGTAGATTGCGGGATTGGTGTTGCCCGCCACTGGGAACCAAACAGGGGTGAAGAAAGGGAGAGTGAGAGGCGAGAGGTGGGCCGACTAGGGCCCAAGGAAAAGACTTTCAAAGGGAAACACTATCTAATTTGTCTATTAACGTGGCAATGATTAATAAAGTTAACAAGTTTAGTTTATTAGGACTATTTGCTAACGTGGAAATGACAAGCAATTTTTGAACCGTTGAGGAAAAGTAGCTATTTTGAACTGTTAACGTGGCAATGGTTTAACTGAACTTAATTAAATTAGGAAGAGACTTCATGCTGTAATTATGTTGGAAGGTGTTCTTAAAAATGAATACAATAAGCATTGCTAAAAAAGAAACTCAGTGGCATAAGCATCTAGGCATATAAATTAAGAAATAAATTACACGATTAAGAGATCTTCGCACATAAATTGAATAGTGACTTAGATGCCGAATCTGATTTAGCCTTAGTGATATGTATTGTCTAGCACGAGTTCATTTGATTCACAATAGAAATGCTTGAACAGTTGAGAACAACAGAAGCAAATGATCTATATAAGTAATGCTCAAGATTTATTTTGATATTTTATTAGTTAAAGAAGAAACCCCATGATTATGAGATCTTAGCACATAAATTGAAATGAAACTCAATAGCTAAGTGTCTTAGCCTCTTAATAGCTAAGAGATTCATGCAATCTTATTCCTAATATTCATTCTGGTTTGGCCTTAACGATATATTCGATTTACTGCAATTCCATTTAGTTTACAGTAATGACACGTCAATCATTAAGATCAACATACGCAACTACGTACATGTAAACAATGCTTAAGATTTTTTTTCTTCATATTTTATTCATGTGCATCATCTGATAAGAATTTTGTTACAAAATAAAGTTGAAGCTAAGCTAATTTTCACAAAATTATAAAAAATTACATTATTAAGATTTGCTACTCTAAAATGATATTTAGTAATATTATTTCACAGAAATAATAATTAATTTATATTATTTTTTATATTTTTATATAATAATTAATTTTATTTTATATCAAACGTAAGTATTAATAAAAAAAAAAAATTATCACACACACGCATAATCTTACGGATCACAATTTATTGAAGAAATTATGATTCTTAATTGAAGCTCCTGATATGGAACGCAGAATCTTAATCCAGAGAAGCAGCTTCTTGGAATTTATACTGGACCCAACCTTCTAGATCTTCTGCTTGCCAGGCGCTAATCATATGCTTCTTAAAAGCTTCAAGGTGTTCTTCCTCCACGCACTGGGTGCTCAGCCGGATCCCCTCCGCCGGCGCCGGCGGCGACCCAACGATGCACACCGGTATGAGGTCGGTGTACGTCAACGGGACGACATATGCCGGCGAACCCCAGCCGTAATCCACCCTTTCGAACCCCAGCCGTCTCCATTCCGACAAGAACAAAGTCGCGTACCCCAGCGCCGGCGCGTACGGGTCCTCCCCATTACCTGCAGTCCACCGCCGGAACTCCTCCGGCAGCCTCGCCTTCGCCTCCTTGATCAGCCGCACCACCTCAACCCTCGATGCCCTCGCCAGCCAGCCGCCTTCTGCCTCTACGCTCACCGGGAAGAAGCAGTTCGCGTAGAAGCCAAGGGGCAAAGCCGGCTGCACCAGGGATCGTGCATCGGCCATGAAAACGAGCTTCATTGATTCGCCGCCGGAGACCAGGGCACGCGTCCGGCATTGCCAGACGGCCGCCGCGAGGGCCTCGAAAGCAGAGCATGTTTTTCCGGTGACGGCGAAGAAGTGGGCCTTGAAAGCTTTGATATCTTCTATAGAGACGTCGATTGCTAGTCGGTGAAGATGATAGGTACTAGGCGGAGGAGGTAAGGCTGCGGGAGCTACGGCGGGTCTCTTCGGAGGCCCAGGGATGGCAGCGGGGCACCACGCCGGCTGCAGAGTGGGAGAGTCGAGGCCCCTGGCGAACTCGGCCACGGCGTTTAGGAACTGGGCTGTGCCGAGGCCGTCGGCAATGCAGTGGCTGTTCTCGAGGCCGACGACGAAGCCGCCGCAGTCGAACTGGGTGACCTGCATGAGCAAAATCATGGCGGATGGATCTTCCTCTGGAGCAGGAGCAGGAAGCAGGTCGACGTTCTGCAGGGGATGTTCCAGGTTGTTGAGATCTCTGAGGCTGCAGTTAGCTGAGGCTTCGACGAGCCATACCCCGCCACCAGTGCAGGCGACATGGACTTCGCCGTCGCCGGAGGACCTGACCAGCCGGCCGGCGAAGGGGTAGTAGTACACCAGAGCCTTGGAAAGCGCCTCTCTGATTACCTTGGCGGGCTCGCGGCCGCTCGCGAAGACGTGCAGGGTTCGGACCTTGGCGTTGAGCCCTGACAGGAGGTCGATGGCGGAGAGGCTGAGCTCGCCGGAGGGGGTTGGCTCCGCCGGGCGCACCATGGCCTGGCCCAGCTTGGTCACGGTGAAGCTCATTCTGCCTGCGTAGATTTGTATCAACAATTGGTAGATTTATATATCACGTGACATATAGTAGATTATTTTTTGATTTAATATATAGCCAACTTTTTTTTTAATTTAAAATATATATATATACCTAAGTTTTTTTTTATAATAATATATATAGCTGAGTTGGGGTTGATGATTACATTCCAAACTCAAAAATTCGTTTGAAAATTAACAAATTATTCTGTTTATACATTCTCGTCAATCTCTGATGTATGATATTTTACTACTCATAAAAAAAATAAATTAGTGTTATATAGAATCGTCTATTTTAGCCTTCATTTACTTTTAGATTAATATTAATCCATCTTAATTAAATATCATTGTTATTTTAAATAATTATATTTTCATTTTACTTAAATTAATAACTAAGATATGAAATTTTTTATCATAATTAAAATAAAAGTTAAATTTAGAGAAAATATTATGACCAGAATAAAAAAATGTATTAAATAAAATTTGTAATTAAAATTTTTTATAAAATTTATAATTTTTAAAAATTAGATATAAGACACGTAATATTTATTAAATATGATATTATATATATAATTACTCGAAAATTTAATACATGTAAATTGTAATTATTGATTTTGACTGCATTCGATTTGATGATGATTTATTTAAAATAGATTTGCTTAATTAATTAAAAAAAAGCTTAGAAATATGCTTTTCTTGCTAACATTTTAAAATAATATTTAATTAAATTTACTTATTTTAAAAAAATCATCATCGATTTTATAAGTTTTAATTAATTTTGAAGTATTAATGTAAGGTTAGCTTTTAAGTTGCTGTTAATCTAAATATTCTATAAATTCTTTTTGAGTGAGGTGGGTGGTGCATGGTGGGTCGGTGGGCACATCAATTATATTCTGACAACTCTCCAAGAAGCGCCACGTATGTAGTGGGCCCACTCAGCGTATGTGCGTGACAAATGCTAACTTGCTACCGGTCGAACTCAATAATTGCTCAAGTTGATAATTCAATATTCTTAACTCAGTTTAGTTCGAGTATAATTTCAAATTTATTGGAACTGATCAGTCCGAGTTTGTTTTAATTCTAATACTTGGATAAATCAGAATCAATCCAAACTAGAAAAATTATATTTTAAGTTTTGAATCGGAGCCGAACTAAACCCAAATTGAAAATTTTAATTCGAGTCTAGTTCGAATCTAATGAACTTGATTCGATTTCGATCGATGAAATCATGAAACTGATTGTAGTTGGTTCGATTTTAGTTCTACACGAAACCTAATCCAACAATATACACACACACACGCGTGGTGGGTTAATTTATTTCAGGGGCTATGAAATTAAACCCAACTTACATATGAGTCTCAAAATTTTAATGCCATTCAATTAAGTGTTTTAAATATAAATACACTAAAAAAAACTATAAATACTCCATTAACCCCCTATGCAATTTTGGATACCCACGTATTATTTAATGTTTTCTCGATACTCATATTATTTTTATATTAATATTATTTAAATATTAGAAAATAAAATTAAAGTGAGTGATATTTTTTTTATTGTAATCAAGATGACATGCATAAATAATTTGTTTTTTAAATGATGTAATATTATATTAACATTAAATTAAAACCAAATGTCCCATTAGTTCTTTCCATCGTTTTCTGTAGAGAAAAAATATAAAATAATGATAATTAAATTTAAATTTCCTTGCTTTTTTATTATTGCATCTCTTTATAAGTTTGATAAAAAACTTGAAAATTTTAATTTAAATCAAAGGGAATAACCATCAAAATCGGCAAAGTGAATCTATGTTTTCAATTTTGATTTTTTATTTCAGATAAGTTTTAATTATCAATACTGGTTCTGGTTCTACTGTAAAAGCAAACTCAATATGCAGTTTAATGTGATTTATTTTATTTAATGAAATAAAGATCTCTAAAATAAATATTACTAATTATTAATTAGAGTTAAATCTATTTTCTATTATTCAGTTATTCAAACATTTCAATAAATTTAGATGTTTGTGATCTTAATTATCATGAAACTTACATTCTTAAATTTTTCAGCATACTTTCTTAAAAAAAAATTATAAATATAGGTTAAAAAATGCAAATTTTAGTTAGATTAGTTGAACTAATTAATTACAAAGTTGAGGTCTTTGTGTAAATGATGCAAACTTGAGAGACTCGAAAGCAATTATTCCTTTTATCTTATGCATACCTTCAAGAAGTGGGAATGGGCTTTAATTTATGTGATGCTTGAAGGCATGGATGGCTTCTGAAGATGAAGCAGACTCAGAGGAGAAAGAGTTCCACCCTCCATGTGGGATTGCCTGCAAAGTGGAAATATTACACTGGAAAAGAAGGAGGCCATAGGTGAGTTTAATGATTGCATGCATGCTTTATGATATGATCCTCTACTTCCACTCACTCACATGTCACCAAATTTAATTCTACTCTGAATAAAGTATATTACGCCAAGCTGTATTCTTACAAACTACAATCTTTCGATATAACATCTAGTACAGTAAAACAAACTTAAAACCTTCTCGTTTGTTGGTGGGTGATAGGGATGCTGAAAAGATGAAGGTTACTGGTTGAGACCAAAGTTTTCTAGATAAAGGATCGATCTGGGCCAAACCCAAATAGAGTTTGGGCATGAAGATAAAGATATGAACGAAAAGATGAAAAAGATAGAAAATTTTTCTTATATGACACGAAAAATCTCATATCTACTTATGAGACATTCCAAAATTAAATACTATGTGATGCACACTCATAAAATTAAATTTTATAAATTTTTCAAACCCTTGCTTATGTTTGTTAGATTCAATTTGAGTAAATTATACATGAATTATGTCACCTTAAGTTGCTGCTCACATAAGCCAATCAACTTAAGAGATGATTGAAAAGCGCAACCGTAAAGCTGGAGATCACTGGAAAGCTCAAGACCACCTCTGTTGTGAATGCAAAGCTTAAGATCACCCCTTCCTGGACCTACAATGATAAAGAGCTAGAAAAGATTGCCTATCATTCAAGTCGATCTTCAGAGATAGTAAACCTTTAAAGATGACATAATTTCAAATATAATGACATTTAATAAAATATTTTATGAAGTTAACAAATTCAAATAATTTTTAAACTTGAGTGTGCTAGTAAAATTAAAATAGATATGCATGATTATATACCTCCACTAAAGTTGTAAGAGGTGAGATGTTGAAAATCTCATATTCCTTTGGAGTAGGGAGTTTAACGTATGCGATGGCTTATATAATACTAAATATTACTCGGTATTATCAACAAATATATCTCTAGTATGGGGAAGGCGTATTGAGTGCAGTCTAGTGGATCTTCCATTACCATCAAATTACAAGTAAACTTGCATTGAGTTTTAGGACGGGGAAGTTGAAGATGAGCAACTATACCGATGAATTATTATGATTGAAAATCTAAATTCACAAAGATTTATTTTCATATTCTAGTAAAGAAGAATGACAGCTTGATAGTCATAGCTGTCCATCGATGGAGGATCAAACCTTTTGACAAAGAATTGGATGTCTAGTATAAAATTTTGATTTTTTTTTTCAAACTAAATATTTGATTATTTTGTTTTTAAGATTGGACTGTCAGGTAGAAGCTCAAGATATTAATTGCCTAAGACTATGATATTTTATCAGACCGTTTATTCCTTAATAGAATTATTCTATCAAGACTATTATTCATGTGCTAATCCGACTCTTTGACCCAATTATAAAGAGTAAGTTGACGTCAAATTTTTCTCCTTATTTTCTTCACACTTTTAGTATGCATTACAATTATGTCAAATGAATTATTCATTATAACAATTATTTGTCCTAAAAATATTATAATATATTTCTTAATTAATTATTGGTAACTAATGTGGTTAAAAATGCATGTTGGTAATTAATATACTTAAAAATGATGTTATTGGTAATATTTAAAATTTTATTTGTAGAAGAAAATTTTAAGGTTTTGCTGGAAGATGTAAATATCACATTAAAAAATAATATATCATTGAATATTTGATAATTTTTCTTGATAGATTAAATATTTGATAATTAAAAATAATAATAATGCCGTGCGAAGTGGCAAGAGGAGAGTTTGGTCGGAAAATCGAGGAATGAGGCGGCTGAGATGGGTTGCTGATGGTGGCGGGTGGGAGCTGGACGTCGAGACACCGATGACTATGGAGGGGACAGCAAGGGCAGTACCAGGGGACCCGCTGCCTCTGGGGATCTCCCGTGGTGGCCGCCTTTCTCGCCCCAAACAGCTCGACTTCCTCCACCGCTTCATGGCTTCCCCGCTCGTCCCTACCTTCGCCGGAAAGGCCTCTAACGGCGGCCAGGGTCTTCTCCTCCACCACGCCCATACCTTCCATCTCCGTCAGAATTGGTAATCTCTTTACGGCTTCTCATTTCTGCTATTAGGTCAATGATGCACATTCTGAAAGAGGGGGTGCTATTCTTCCATTTGTTTCTCAGTTGAGTGGGTTTAGGGTTTATGTTTTAGGAAATATTGGACTTGGTTGGCTGCAAGGCTTACAATTTTGGCTCTTGGCAATAATGGGCAGAATTTAGTGTGTTATTGACTGATTCTGAGCACATTTAGTTTAAGTACTTTATGTGAATATACATCCAACGCGTTGTTGAAGGAAGATCTCGTCAACAGATAGGAGAGCTAACAAAAACAGAAACAAAGCCTATTGGAGAAAACGAAATGGAACAAAAACACCAAGATTTTACTTCGAAAACTGTCCGGCTGGGAAAAACAACTATCCTGATGATTTTAAATCCACTATGTTGTAGAGAAAAGTACAATGAGCATGTATATGAATGCAATATGGTGAAAGAAAATTAAGAAACCGAAGATGCCTTTCCTCTTCAAGTCTTCAACAGGGTAATCCGGCTAGCAAACTTTCCCCCTGTGGTGACTGGTGAATCTAGAGACCTGTGGAGTTCTCAGAAGATGCCAGGAAAAAAATAAAGCCCAAGAAGAGATCTTTTTTCCTTGAGCTGTTTTGGTATTTATAGATGAAGATGGCGATGAAATATGATAGTGACCTTATTTAACAACGGCTTTTTCCTCATCCTAGAGAGTCAAAAAGTAGTCGGTGCTTATTCCTTATCCTGCCTTTTTATCCTAATACTCCTCGGATGGTGAAACATTGTTGGCCTTTGTTAACATTATCATTTGTTTGACAAGCTTTTCTTCTTGTTTGTTCGCCAGTTCTTTTCAACAAACCTTCACAATGAATCTTGGAGGATACATATACAGCTCTGATTCATGTGTTTAAATTTTGACCAATAAATTGCCTCCTCCAAAGCATCAAGTAGATTTTATGAGCACGACGATCAACTAGCGAGGACTTCTCTTGGTACGCCAAGTGTCGCGTTGCTTCTCCTTTAAATGCTAGGCCCTGCTTGGATCATATCATCTTGGTCTTATTGCTACTCTCCTTCTTGCATCATGGATGGTGAATCCATGTTTGATTTTCTTCAAGGGGAGATGCTCCACTGCAGTCAGTAGCAAAGGGTAATTTGCCAACAAATGTTAGTTGTAGAAACACTACTAACAATTTCGTAGCTTTTGGGTTGCCTCTAGGTTGACAATTCGAATTTAAAGGTAGGTAGTGTGATTGATGGTCACATAATTTGGTTGATTGAGGAAAGGGACAGCTATATCCTTTTTGGAGGACCCCTGGCTCTCTACTATCTCACTGAGCAGGTGGCCGACATACCTCAACTTGTAGTTTGCTGAATTCCCTACCACTATTGCAGATATTTCCATGGGACTTGAGCGGGACAACAATAAGATTGATCAGTTATTTGGGCCAGAATTACAAGAGCTTATTTTGGCAATCAGGAGGGATTATAACACTAGTGGTGACAAATTAGTTTAGGCTGCTAGAGAAATAAAGAGAATACCTTATGCTCAGCTTTATGCTCACAGTTTGTGCTAGAAGGTGAGGCGTTTGTTAGTGGCTAGCGTTGGAGAATTCTGACGCAACCGAGGATTCAAGTGTTTCTCTAGAGACTATGCAAGAACGCCATTCCGACTAGAGCCTGGTTACAACGAAGAGGTCTATAGAGTAGTGTGAGACATCCTTCTGCAGTACCATATTTTATTTCCACTAACCCTTTCTTTGCAGGTAAAGCTCAAGATGATGGCGAGGTTAGTTAAATGTAATAGACGAGACTTGCGACTTCAACTTGAAGCTGCAGCTCTTTATTATTGTTGACAGGCTCGCAACTCCAAGGTGCATGGCAAGCCAGTCTATTTGGCGAAAGCTATTGCTATCATAATGTTGAACCTCATAGTTAGTCCCATGAACTATCCAATGAGCCATTGGAACCCAACTGCTCCATTAAGGCCTTGTTTTCCCTCTCTTAATACTTGGGTTTCGCCTCCTCCAGGATGGATCAAGATTAACTTTGATGGCTCAGTAAAAAGTATGGGGTATAGCTGGAGCTAGGTATATCATTAGGGGCTATTATGAAAATTTTATCTGTTGTGGTGGCAGCAGGATAAGAATAGTTCCTCTACCTGCACCTTCAGGTTTATAAGAATAGTATTTTTTACATATCTCACAAATAGCAAAATGATCGATTTTCTATTGTTACTATCATTTTTCAAAATAATGTCAAAAAATTCCCATACCTTACTACGTTTATTACAAGCTTAAGATGCAGTTCCTAATGATTACGTTGATGTGCCAGTTTGGTATTATCCTATGAGTTTTTTGCAGCTGAAAGTTGTTCTGGATGAAAGTTTGGATAGGCGGAGTTGTCATCGTCGAATAGACCTTCGAGTTTATTCTCGCACACATTGGAAAAAATCTAGACACGTTTAGTGATTTCTTCTATAATTCGACACTAGCAGTTATGAAGTCCAAAGAGATTCAAAGATGTTCTTGAGAATTAGAGTTTTAAGAAAAGATTAACAGCTTAGTGAGGGAAAAATAAAATGAAATAAGCACATATTTATAAACCAAATTAATTTGTTTTAATAAAAGAAGGCAACATTCACTTGACTGTTGCCAACCAACCATCATATTTTAGTTTAAATATTAAAATATGATGATAAATTGCATAGCCGTTAATATTAAAAAATAAAATGAAATTGAGAAATTTACATATAGATGCCTGAGATTTAAACATTTTTAACAAGTGGTCCCCATGAAAATTTAACCATGGGCCCACTTATCCTTGCATTGCATGCCAGCCAAGGCTATGTAATGCTAGAACAAGCAGCCAGGCTGTGCTTGTAAAAAGAAATTAGTTAAGAACAACCCAACTTCTTCTACCGTTGGCTGTGCAGTGCTTATAATAAGAAAATATGTATTCGAGAAATCGAATTGGTTTATTCTGCGATTGATTCTGATTTTGGGTTGACTCCATCCATTGAGCAGCCCTAACTCGAACTTTTTACCAAAATATCATCAATTTATACTTCTGGATTTTTGCATTGTTGGTCTTTGAAGACAAAGTTCAACATCTTTTGATGCATTGCTCCCACATTTTTGAAGCCAAATGACATGACTTTATAATAGTAATTGTCATATTCTATGCTAAAGTTGGGTTTTTTTTTGTGTTCTTTTACCATATTTATTTGGTCCTATACGAAAAAGTATTAAAAAAACTCACATTGAATATCCAACTATGGAATTGACAAGATAAAGGGTATAAGTCAATCATATAAGCTTTGTTTAACTCTGTAAAATCAATGCACATTGTTCGCCTATTGTTACTCTTTTTTGCGACTACAACATTTGCCAACCAATTAAAGTATTTTACTTCTCTAATAAATCCTACCGAAAGGAGTTTTTAACTTCTTGTTTGATTATGCATTGTTTATCTCCATCAAATATTCGTTTCTTTTGTTTGACTTGGCGTCTGTCGGGCATGATGCTCAATTTGTGTTCCCTCCCTCCCAGCTTATTGATGTAAGAAGGAGGGCAACAACATCTGCTCTTTCTTTATCAAGACATTCAATATGTCTACATTACCCATTTTTTCATTCCCTTATATGCTAACAATTGCAATATTTTTGCTAGTTAAACATGAGGTTATCTCTGGGATCTATATGGTTTTGGTGAAACTTGGTGGATATTTTGAGACACTTGTGCACCACTTTGCGATCTTCGCAAACTGTTACAATTCTTTCGTCTATTGGGAACTTCGAGCACGTATGAAGAGAAGATGGTACAATACTGAATGCTTTAATGGATGACCTTTCGAAGGTGGCATTATATGCTAAGGGAGCGTTGCTTATGATGAAATCAAACCTTCAGGTAAAGAACTTATTCTCTAGGCTTTACTAAGAATGAAACAATTCTAATGGGTTTATAGATGTCACCCGAGAAGCTCGAGACTGTCGTCATGTGGAAATGATTGGGTGGAAGATTCTAGTGAGCCTTGTTGAGGATTAAAACATTAGCTAGCTACTTTTGTTGGTGGACGTACCTCTAGCTTTTGATATTTGTGTTAGGCGTTCTTGTTTGATGAGTTGGTTGACAAGAGTTATGAATTGTTAGCATTCGTGAAGCTGATACCCATATTTGCTATGGAAATTGCAATATCTCGAGACATCTTCATGTGGTTAAGGTTCTGTTCTTTGAGGTTAGGTGATGCGGGACAATATGCAAGATGTAATCCTAATTAGAGATCAGTAAATAATTTAACAAATGAACATAAAATTTATCCAGGAATATTGTTGATGATAATTATATAATAATTAAGAAATCACAGGTTCAAGAAGTAAATCGATTTTAAATATTTAGAAACAAACCCAAATGATATTTAATGAATTTACCAAATAATTTTAGGCAACTATATCTCAACAAATCAGTGCCAGGGTACGCAGTAATATAGGCATTCTCACAATATAATATTATCCAATAGCAATTTAATCACACAGTAATGTTCAGGTCACATAGGTGAGCAAATCAAACAGTTTTAATAGCAGACGTCACTATAAGATCTCGCAAGATATTCAAAAAAATATTCAGTTGATGTTCAGATTTACTTCAAGTCGAGATTCCATTACTACAGAGACGAGTTAAAATGACCAAAGATGATGGTGCCGAGGCTGACGAGCGGAGCGACCGGAGTGGCGGCGTCGAGGTCGCCGGCTTTCGCCAGTGATCGGCGGATCGACTAGAACAGAGGCGGCGGCAAACAAGCGCCTGTGGAGCACGCCCGTTGGTGGCGCGTGGGGATGCTGAGCGGCGAGCAAAGGCGGCAGAGCGGAGCGATCGGAGTGGCGGCGTCGAGTTTGCCGGCGTCGCTGGTGATCGGGGCGGTGGCAGAGTCGGAGGCGGGCGCGCCTGTAGGTGGCGCGCGGGTTCGGCCAGAGCCGATAGAGAGGGGCGAAGAAAAAAATAAAATTTGGGGTGGAAACTTGCAATGAAGGGGCTGGATTTCTTTGAGCTTAAATTATTTTAAAATCTGAGAAAAGTTGAGAAATACCTTAAATTTCTTTAAGGTATTTAGGGATTTTCACCCAAGGCCTCAACCTTTCCCTTCACCGAGATATAACACGCAATAATTCAAACTCAAATTGATTTCATTCCAGAATTAAAACAAACAGTACTAGTTCTTGTCATTATATAGGCGATTATAATCAAAATTTAAATTGCAGAAATAAATGCGGAAATAAAAACTGATTACAACATGCCAAATGCGAATATCTAAAAATAGAAAGAAATAAATGAGATCAGTCCAAAATTTGGAATATTCCTATTCAAATCAATAAATTGATTTAAATGGGGATTTCCAATTCGCTGATCAGTCACCAATCGTGCCTGCTGCCAAATATGCAGATATCAATTCTCCATCCAGATCGACGCCACGTGGTGAGATCTTAGACATCGAGTGTAGACCCTGCTTGAAATAAATCGACGGTCTGATGTCGTCGTGTCCCCCACCATTAGGGCTCTATATATATTCCTTATCTCCCAAAAGCACAAACAATTTTTCAATAACATAAATGGGAACTGGATACGTACTTTGTAGAGACTTTAAGGCTAAATTTCAATATTTGTACCACTCAATCAAACAAATCTACAATCGCATAAGAGTAGATAGGGCCCACCTGAGCTACTACGTGACTTCATTGATCATTTCTACAAACTCAATGTAGAAACAAAGAACACGAATAACGATCACTCCATTGTGTGCGTCGCTGATAGTATTCATAAAGATACAGAGTTTTGTCTCTTTCGCTAATAGAAGACCCAAAAGGCGTTGGAGAGAGCGCAAAAAAGAATCCACCTTGAAGATTAATCTAAAAATGCTGCATCTGATCAACAGCAACAATCTCAAGAACAATGGAAAAATGAGTCAGCCTTCTGCAAAGAAGAACAAAAATTTTTTAGACAAGTTTGGATTTTTTATCTTGTCCAGCCTTTCAAGCATAAGTTCAAAGAATCTTCTCAAAGAATCCCATTGTTTATTGGGACAAACCAAAGCAATTAATGGCCAATCATTCAATTTACAGTAAGTAATATGATGTAAACTACTCATCAATTTAGAAGCCAGCAGTGCAAGTTCTGTGAGGCATAGCAATCTAGAATTACTTTGATTATTTCCCTTTTAAACAAATCCAAAATAAATGAAACCTAAAGCTTCTCATCTCATGCAATTGAAATTGACTGTTTCTTAAAATTTAATATTAATAGGGCTATTCCAACAAATTGTATTAAAATAGAAGAGATTTGACCAGGAATAAGATAAAATATATCATTCAAAAGTACAACAACAACAATAACAACAACAAACCAAGCCTTTATCCCCCTAGGTGGGTTTGGCTACATAAATCCTTTGTTTTCTTTGCACTTTATCAAATAACAAATTTTTATTTAACTTTAAATATGTAAGATCGTTCTTTACAGTGTTTGGCTATATCTTTTTTGCCTTACTTTTACGAGAAAGCATGTTCAGAAATTATCCTAAAGCGTTGTCAAAATATCTGACTTGTTGCACACAGTTAGACCTATTGTATGTGGTGAAAGTTGGAGTGTTAAGCCTCCTAGGGATTAGGGCTATATGAATATCTGAGGCATATAAAGAGTTGCACTGATTATTCGCATTAGCTAGCAAGTAGTCTTCGTCTTGTTCCCCTTCCTTGTCTTCATTTTTGAGAAAAGATCCTTTTCTTAAGTTATTTTTGGTATTTATAGATGAATATGGTGCTGTATTATGATAGTGATTGCTTATTTAGCAATAGCTTTTTCCTTTTTCCTAGGCAGTCAAAAAGTAGCCAATGGTTACCTATACAGTAAAGAAGGTGAAACATCGCAGGCCTAATGTGCAGGGGGCTGTTCAAAATTATATATATGATATAAAGATAATTTCGATACATATAATATTCATATGATTTTTTAAATTCAGGTTTGGCATGATAATCTAGCGTAGGAATTAAGTATATGTAAAAGCTTATTCTTTTTAAAATCGACGATTAAATCCCCTTAAAATATAAAATATGTTTATATTGTTTGATTATAATTCACAGTGAAGCCTACAATTTAGACTCAAATTAAGATACAAAAGTCTCACTGGGTTAGACTTCGTCAAGTCAAACGATAGCTGTTGTTTGACATTTTTGATATATGTTCACACAAGTTGATTTCGATTTAAATCAAAATGAGTAAACGTAAGTTGATTTATTTTTAATGAAATTCAAAATTGATATACTTGACTTCAAATTTTGAATGACTCCCTTGTACTTATTGCGATGGAGAGAATATCTTAAATGTTGGTAAAGTTTACCTTTGAATGTAGTTTATTTTCTCAGTTTAAAGTAATAAAATTAAATTTTAATATTAAATTAATAATATTACAAATTATACATAACTTTTAATATTAAAATTAATATTATTTTTATATTTTATAAGAATAAAAAAACTAATTTAATTAAATTTATTTTCAATATTTTACAAATTTTAAAATAAAAAGATCTTCATCAGCAATTAATTTTAATTAAGATTAAATTGGCTAAACTAACATATAGGCATTGGGATAGACTATGGGAGAAGTCACTTTTTTGTGTAGTTGAAGCCGATCGTCATCGTCGTGTTTAGAAAAATTGTGAAAAAATTTTAGTTTTCAAAACATCAAAAATCAACTACAGTGAAAGGTGGAGGGGGATTTACATCTGTCACCCCAAAAAATTCATTATTTTCAAGCGATACCTCCCAAAGTCTATTATTTTCATGCAACACCCCTATCTAACTTCAAAAGCAGAGTGCTGCCTGAAAATAATGGATTTTGGGGGTGCCGCCTGAAAATATTGGATCTTGGGGGGTGACAGATGTAAATTTCCCAAAAATATTGTGGACAATTACTTTTAACATTTGGGATGCAAATAAATTTAGGATAAAAATACCCATAGACAGTATGCAAATATCCTACAATATCATAAATTTAGACATTATGTTCTAGAGTAATAATTATTGTATAATTAAAAATATATATAATTAAAATATACATGTGTATGACTCCGATTCAAGATTAGAAAATCTTGATCAACACACAAACAAAAATTTTAAGGAGGTTTACTTCAGATTTGGGTTATACCTTGAGCAATGGCCGACGGAAAATTCACTATGAAGAACAATTTGGAATATAGAAATAGAGGAGGGACGAGCAGGCTATTCAGAATTTACAAGAAGTTTTACCATGGCACTCTAACAGGTTAGGATCCATGGGAACTTAGCTTGTTTGATGGTACAATAGTTTTTTGAATGATGATGATTGAAAGTAGAGCAAATTCACTTATATCACTCCTTTTAAACTTGTTAATATCAAATTGTATTCGAAAGGGCATTTTTGTCCTTTTGTTGATGACTACTGATGTTTGTGGTAAACTTTTTATCTTTGAGGTTGGTAAACTTTTTATCTGCTTAATGTGACAATGAATCGAAGCTTCCCAAATTATATGCTATGAGCTGTAGCAATAGTAAGTGACCTGCCTTTGCAACATAGTCCAAATAGTGTGTTTGAATTAAGAAATTTTATGAGGAAATTTTGTGTGATATTTAACATTCTGATACTGTCTCACTCCAACACAAATTTCAATATAATTCGTTGCTTCCTTTCTTTGATGCAACAAGTGCATTGTTCTTCAACAAGTAGCTCTATCACTAGAAAGGACCTGAATGAATTCGTTCATTGTTCCCAATTCATTAGAAAGCAATGTCTACATTTCCATATGCTTTTGTAATTCTGAGACAAGATTTATAGAACTGCAGGTCTGCCACTGTTTTGGAGCAGTTTGATCTACAGAAGTTTTTGGCTTTGTTCAGAGAAACTGCTTCAAATCATCTTGAGAATGCCACGTTGCCTAAAACCATAGCAAAGAATATCATTGAATTCCTCTCTCTTGGTTTTGGTACAGAGCTTTTGTTTACACCTCGGTCTTCTCTTCTCTTTGAAATGTACAATCTTAAAAAAGGAAACCGTGGGAAAGCAGTTTTTCAGCACAAGGCAAGATCCATCTTATATTGACTGCTTACTGTGTATGTTGTTCTTTATGCAGTTTGATTCCTGTCACGTTGGCTTAAGATTTAACGTTCATTTGCTACTGTGGGCATCTAGGTATGAAGGATGGTTTTCATGCTAGATGTCAATGATGGAGAGTAGGATGAGTTAGAGGCAATCTAATATTGCATCCCTATTATTTTTAGTGGATATGTAATTGCTAGCTAGATTCATACTACTGTAATTGATAGACTACATATTGATGCAAATTGAATTCATCTGAACTATCACATGACAATCTGTATCAATACTTAGGAATTAGTTGTTTGGTTCTAAAACCTGAAGCCTGCAAGTTTGCAGAACACCTTAACGAGTATATCACACCTCACCAAATTGTTGCATGCTACATTGATGATTTGCTGCTCTCAGTTTTGCTCTTGTTTGTTCCGCTCATTCAAATGGAAATCTCGGCTTCTACCATAATTTCCTTCATGCGTGCAGTTTCTGCGACATAATCTAATGTTGGAGGCAGTTTGTCCTGGACTTTTTATGGAAAAGAAGGGGACCTACTGGGATGTGCCGTTGTCTATGTCCGTTGATCTTAATTCAGCATTCTCTTCTATTGTGAATTATCATTTGTGCTTACAGCACAATAGTGGGCAACCTAAGCACTTTGGTTGTAATTACACCAGTGAAGTACCTATGTCTCTGTTGCCCGGGTTATGTGCCAAAGCTGCGATTTCCTTCAAGAAGCACATAGAATTTTGGAGAAAAAAAGAAGGGATGCTGAAGTTGGTCCAACCTTATGATGTGTTCCTCTCAAATCCTCAGATATGTGGTGTAGGAATAATTGGTAAGGCACTTTGCTTCATTTCTTGAAAATTGTTGCAATGATTAGTACTTAACTTATGTGGCTTGCCTCTTCTAGATAATAGAGAACTTGAGAAGCGTCACTTGTGGTTAAAGTGTATCTAGTTCTATTGTGGTTTTATTACTCTCTCATCTACTCTCTGATGTTAGACTTGTAGCCTCTCTTTTTGTTCTATTATTTGTCCAGACTACCTGAGAGATTATTGGCCTTTCCTACTTTCATCGAGAAGTACTGGATTGCTCTAAGAATTGCAAACCATGTTGCATGTATAGAGCCTTTTCTATCCTTCTTTCACATTTTGACTCCAAGGCCTGTTGTCAGCACAAAAAGCTCGTCAGGTTTCTGCTTGGAAAGGCTACCACTATAGTGCAATCATAAGTAACTTTGGTCTTTGTTTCATCATATCTTATATCAATATACAAAAAATAATTTGCAATGTCTACTCTAAATAATTTCACGGCATTGATGATGATGGTGATGTTGCTCTTTCATAAGGTTGTCAACTTGGATCAAAGATCGAAGATCACTCAAAATTCAAATCGAAATTTGGATCAGATCAAAATTGAATCGATCTAAACAAGCCGACCAATGAGTAATTTTGCTGGCATGGTGTTATTTTTGAGCCGATCCTGAGCCGCCACAGCTTTGGATTGAGCCGGCTTGAGATTGAATTGATTTAACAAAAATATTTTAACTAGGTTTTAATATATATATATATATATATATATATATATATTTTTTTTCCTCTGTTGTATAATAACTTGTGAGCTATTGCCCAATATTTTGTGCTCTTGTTGCTAGGGTTTTTGCTGGTTTTTTTCCAAAACTTTTGTTAAAAATAGGAATTTTATCCCACATTATGGGTTTGAAGAAGTCCACGGAAATCATTTTGTATAAATAAAGGAGCACCTGCTCTAATCCTCCTCATTCTAGCTAATCTCAAGACATTACAAAATTTGGCTTAAAAATTTTAAAATGTTAAATAAGTTTGAAATTAGTATTTTAAGTCAGCTTAAAACGATTGCGAACTAGATCGGGATTGATTTTTATTGATTTGATTTGGCTCAAAATCAAAGGCCTCCAAGCCAAGATCCGATTTCGAGCCAATTAATTTTTTTTTCAATTTGATTTTGATACTAGCTTGGCTTGAAGTCGGATCATTAACCGCCCTAACCATACAATGTTCGTGTTTGTTGAATCTGATTCAATTCATAATCTTATCCTTTTGAGTTGTTAGACTTTCCTTGAGATGGAGGAAATAATTGCTACTGACCATGATACATGTTCTCCTTTTTATTTCCTTCTCAGATACTGCCTTCCTCTTCTTTATTTCCTTCTCAGAAACTGTGTTCTTCGTATTTGTATCCAATCTATGTATTTCCTATCTATTTTTTATTGGTAGATAATGCTATTTTCCTGACGTAGATGTTCTCTTTTAAGCTGTCTGAATGTTGTTTGTGGCAGGTGCTGTGACCAGCTTGTCATTGGGAGAAAATTCAATGAGATTTTCTGTGAGAGAACGACTCCAAACCTGCAACTCTTCTGAATTATGCTTTCATAAAAACAAATTTGCACTATTCTGTGATCTATTTGCAACTGTTTCATTCAAAGCACAGTTTGGAAATTTCCAGCGACTTTTTCTAGACCTAACAAAGTTCGATGCCTGCCTGGAATTTCCTTCAGGCTCAAAATTTGTCTCTGGTGCTGCTTCTTTAGTAAGTAACTACTATTATTCCCAGAAGCCAGATGCTACTGCCATTCATGCTATTTGCCCAAATGTGAGGGTTTCTCTGCAGCAGCAGGTATTAGCTCTACCTTGGGTTACCTGACTACCTCTGCATTATCTTTGTTAACGAGTACCTTTAGAAGATATCTTTTATTTCTCCTGCTTGTGGACTCTGTATATATTAAATAAGTTGTATGCTTGAATGTACCGGTGCTTAGCTATTGGATTTTGTTTCTTATATTTGTCATTGAATACATAGTTATATAACTAATATTTTCTGAGAAATAAAAAAATATGTGATAATTATTTTAGGTAGTGTAGCAAAAATTCCTTTAATATCTGATTATAGAAATTGGCTTAAGGGATTTTGGTTTGTACAAGAAAGAGTAGAATGCACTATTTTGTAATAGGATGGGGTGATAGAATTATTGTGTAAGGACATTAAGAAAGAAGAATTAGTTTACAGTAATTTGGTTGGGATTTCTTTTTTTTTTTAAATTTGATTGGGATTTCTGCAACATAGAGCATTCAATTAATGAACATAAATGATTGGAGAAGTATTCTATTCATAAAACTGATCACAAATTCCCAAATAGTTGGATAAAGGCTATTGAAAATGATAACGATGATGTTCTGCTCCACCAAATGTGCTTTTGGGAATCTATGTGCGAACTAGTTAACTACCGTAGCCAATAATTGTCGATCTTGTTACCACAAATGTACTACGTGTTGCTTTAGCATAGGGGTTTTCAGGTAACTAGTGAAATCTACAACAATAATTACAACTATAAAGCTTTGGGTCCGCTTGGTTTACAATTATTTGTGGCAACTTTACCCACGTCTTGATAATTGTGTGTAATGTGAAATAATGATTGTTATTTTTAAATTTGGAGAATTACATGTCACCCTGGAAAAGAGATTTTTTACTTGTTTAACCCTCAAAATTTGATATTTATATATTTACCGTATACTTTAAATGCATAATAATGAACTCCCTTCACATTAATGAATGACTTGATCTTCCTCTTCTTTAATAAGATGAAGGGCTAGATCTTCCCTAATTTAATAGAGGTAGTGTAATTTGTAGTTATGCATTCAAAGTATAGGATGATGCGTAAATATTAAAATTTGGAGGGTTAAACATGAAAAAGCCCTTCTTTAGGGGCAGCATATGTAAATTTATGTAAAATGTGAAAAAAAAATGTTGATAGTTATTTGGAAATATGTGCACGATGCAAAATAAAACTAGTTTCTCGGATTAAAGTTTGTAGAGGATGTGAATTTAAATTATTTCTTATCACAGAGTATTGTATTCGGTGTAAAAGATTTGTAGCTTTTTTTGTCATGAGCCAAACAAGCCAAAAACTAATTGGCCACCTGGATGTCTCTATTCCATTTAGCGTTATTTAAGACATTTCACAAACGAATTGAATTCACATATAGTTACTACATTTCAAGGTTTTTTTTTTTAATTTTAAATCATTTTTTTGGGTAAATAGCAATGGGATCCCTTTAGTTTTCCCATATGTACAACTAGATCATTACTATTTATGAACTAGCAAAATGATCTTCAAAATTGTTTAAATGTGCATCTGAAATGTTCTTCTAAGGTGTCATCATCATCCGGTTCATCCTGATCGCTTTATTCATGCATTTACAGGTTGTTGGTCCTATAAGCTTCCGTTTTGACTCTGGAATCTTACTGGATTCAAATGATAACTGCTATTCTGCTCGGCTCGATGATTCGGTTTTCGCGATAGACTGGGCTTTGAAGGTTCTTGGCTCTGCAAAGGCCTCCCTCTGGTTCTCCCCAAAACGTCAGGAG
Source organism: Apostasia ramifera (assembly GCA_019297695.1). Lineage (NCBI taxonomy): Eukaryota > Viridiplantae > Streptophyta > Magnoliopsida > Asparagales > Orchidaceae > Apostasia > Apostasia ramifera. The sequence goes on along the minus strand of JAEMOT010003399.1, from coordinate 6,126 downwards.
GGCATGGTGGAGCTTCGATTCTTTGAGAGTTGAGTATGTTATGTAGTCTTTTTTTTTTTTTTTTTGGGTATAATCCAGTAACTCAATTGCATTTATTTACTGCATACAGTTTATCGTTTTACTAGGTCTGTATTCTAGCACTAATGTTAGGAGATAATATTAAGTAGGATTATAATTTCAAAAAAAATTTAATATAGTTTCTTAATTTTAAATTAAATTTTTAAATATAAAATGACAAAAAAAGTTTTAACATGTAAACCCTAATTGCAGAGTCAGTGCACAGGCGACTGGGACGATGACCTTGCACGGTAGGTTGCGCATGTAGAGTCAGTGCAACTGCTTGTGTAGGGTCCCACTACAAGATTAGGAGGTGGGAGAAGATATTTTTTGTTATTTTATATTTAAAATTTTAATTTTAAAGTAATTTTTATTAAAATTATAAAAATTAGTTAATTGAAATGTTAATTTTAGTAATTTTATTGAAATTTTTTTATGATTATAGACCTACTTGATATAATTGAATTTGCCTTTTTTTTTTCTAATTTTTCATCATTTATGTTATATTTACTTGGTGATGATATTTGCCTTTTTCTAATTTTTCATCATTTATGTTATATTTACTTGGTGATCCCTGTTGTTATGTTATATTTACTTGAATAAAATTAGAGTGAAATAATTACGAAGAAAATAAGGTACTTGGAATGAAATTACAATTCATTAATTTGTTTATTTAACAAAGTAATCTAAAAAGTAAAATCTAAAGGGTGTGTTTGATTTATGTTATTTTCATGCTTTTTTATGTTATTTTAGAGTAATAATTTAATTATTTTTTATAATATTATTTAAGTATATCTTCAAATTAAATAATAACATTTTTTTAATAATATATTATAATATTAAGATAATATTAAATTAAATGCCTCTTAAATTATTTTTAAAAAAGATGAAATGATTATTTTATAAATAGTGATTTTTTTATGAAATAAATTTTTCATGAGTAATCTAGGAGCAGTAATTTTATAAGAAATAAGAATAGAATGAGAGTAATTATTCCATTCAAGAAATTAAAGCATTAAAGTGTAAGGTAAATTACACTTTAAAAATTCTATTAAAACATTTACACTAGAAATATTGGGCAAGATTTTTAAAAATTATTTCATATTGGTTTTTGTGATAGTTAATTTGAACTAAAATTTAATATATATGTATATATATATATATAATAGTATAAATTACATTGAAAAATGTTTTTCATCATCAGACTTACAGATGGCAAATAAAAAGGTGTGTTTAGTAAAATAACATCACTGATAGAAATTTAAATTTTTTAAAAAAATCAAAACAACTGTTACAAACTTATAAAAACTTGAAAAAAACTTTTAAAAAAGTTGCAATAACTTTTATAATATATTCTATCAAAAAGAAACTTTTAATAATATAAGATAAATTTATCATCATACAATTGATTATACACATAATTATGTATAATAATTATTATGCAAATAATTATATATATAATCAATTTGTTTGCGCCAAAAACTAATATAATTAAAATAATATATATAATTGTACATATAATTATTATTATATTTTAAAATCTGTTAATAATATACTTATAAATATCATATGAGGTAAATTGCATCTAAGCTTTTAAAATTAGAATAGTATTGCAAATTGATTTTAACTTTTAGAAATTTACATTTTGGTTCTTACAGTTATAAAAGTATTGCAGTTTCAATTTTTTTGTTGAGAATCTCACTATTTTTACTAATTTTTAATAAAAAAATATGAGATTTAATTTTTTTTTATTAGTTTGAATTATATTTATATTTTAAAGTACCATTATATTCATTTATCTTCATTCTTTTTAAAATATTTAACAAAAATTCAAAATATAATTTCTCTATTACTTTTGTTGCACTAAAAATTTAAAATTAAATAACATAAATATTAATATTTCATATTTATATTCTAAAGTATTAAAAAAATTAATAATCGTGAATAATCTTACGACATATTAGTAAAAATTTAATAATTATATCTAAATTGGGATCAAAATTATAGCACTGTAGTAGATTAAAATTTTTAAGAAATTAAGATTAATTTACAATGCCTCCGTCCTCAAGCCAAAATGCAATGTACACCATTTTAATCAAATCTATTATATACAGAATAATATACATATAATATAATTTAGTAATAATATAAGGGCAAATTACACTAAGGTCTTTATGTTTAATGCTTAATATCAAACAGATCTATATTTTTAAAATTATAACATCGGTGTCTCTGAGTTTAATAAATTATCAAATTGATTTTTTTTTAATTTTTATATAATTAAAATTTTTTAAAATTACTATTTTACCCCTGTCATTCTCTCTCTACTCAGGCCGCCTCTCTCTCTCCTCCCGATCCGACGAACGCGTGCGGGCTGCGCGGCCGCCTGCCGATCAAGCGCGTGCCGGATAGGGAGGAGAGAGGGGCAGAGGTAAAACTGTAATTTTAAAAAATTTTAATTATAAAAAAATAAAAAAGGACCCATTTCATAATTTATTAAAACTCAGGGACTTCGATGTTATAATTTTAAAAATATGGACCTGCACGATATTAATCGTTAAACTCAGGGACCTGAGCATAATGTGCCCATAATATGATTATATATTTCTAAAATAATTATTGTTATTCATATATATTCAATTTATTCAAAAATATTAATTGATTATACTGTATTTCAATTTAATAAAAATAATATGGGTAAATTACACCTAGGTCCTTAAGTTTAAGATTTAATAATGCATAGATTTATATTTTTAAAATTATAACATTGGGGTCTCTAAGATTTTAATAAATTATCAAATAGATCTTTTTTATTTTTTTTTTATTAATTTTTTTTTAAAATTACAATTATACCTCTCTTTCTCCTCCCATCTCTCTCTCTCCTGTCGATCCCTACAAGCGCGGGGCCTGGCCGCGGCCATCCTTGCGTCCTCGCGCATGCAACCCGTCGACGGCCACGGCCGACTCTCGCCCGCACAGGGATCGACAGGGGAGAGAGAAGGGAGGAGAGAGGGGGTATAATGGTAATTTTAAAATATTTTTAATAATAAAAAAATAAAAAAAGACTCATTTGATAATTTATTAAAAACTCAAGAACTCGATGTTATAATTTTAAAAATATGAATATATGCGTTATTAAGTCTTAAACTCAGGACCTGGATGTAATTTACTTAAATAATAATTTTTACATGAACACTTTTCAATATAACTATATAATACCCTCGTGAGTAAATTGTTTTGCACCTTCGATCTTCTGAATTTTGCTCTGGACCACCAGATCAGCATGTGCCTTACATTTGGAGTCAAGTTCTTTGGGGGCCTACAAGAATTTTATTAATTTTAAATTAATTTTTGAGTTGAATTGAACCTAATTATAAATTATATATTTTTATAAAAATATCTATTATTTCTATTAAATTTATTTAAATTAATATTATAAATTATTTTTAAATTCTATGCATATATTTTTAATATCATCTTTTTTAAGTAAAATATTGTCATATTCATATATAGAAATATCTTAATTATACTTAGGGGGCGTTTGGTTCAGTATTATCTCAATGTTATGTTATATTATCTTTGGAAAGTAATTATTTAGTTAATAACATCTTTAAATAATATTATAATTAATTACAAAAATGTCATTATACACTGACATCTAGATGTCACTTCAAATCGGGCGACATCTCAAGATAACACCGTCAATTTGTCATTATAATGTCAATAACTTCCAACTAAATAAAAATAATTTGGACAGCATTGATATTTTCTAATATCATAACATTGAACCAAATAAATGTCCATTGATGAATAACAATAACATTTAGATAACATGACATCTAAATAACATTGACATTGGGATAACACTGAACCAAACGCTCCCTTAAAAAAATTCTAAATACATATGTTTATAGACGTATCATCAATTTCATTTCGAGTGAGCTAACTTCAAGCGAGAAAATAATCTAATCAATTTTGAATCAAACAAAATAAAAATGAATTTTGATTTTCACATAAAATTGCCGTGCACGGTGCACCACTAACTCAATAGTAGTGCGACCACACACCAGCTCATGTTGCACAACTAGAAATGCTATTTTTGTGTTGTTTCTCACCATTTATACTTGCTATATTATATAAAGTACCCACTTTGGTTTTCGTATAGTGCAAAAGAACATAAAAAAATATTCAATAGAAGCATAATTAATTTTATGATATATTTTTTACAATTTATATACATCATACGAAGCACTAGTAGATGCTTTGTATGATATACAAAGCATGAAAAGTGAAAAACGGTTCAGAAGTGTTATTTCATGCTTCATTTGCTCGCTCTTTCTCGTGTTTTTGAGAGCCTGTATGGTGAGCCATCTGAACTCAATAATTTCTCCAAAAATGCAGGCCATCGTCGACATTATCAATGCATAATGTGCAATTCATTTAATCTTCATTCTAAGACTTGAAAGAAGTTTCGACCTATTTTCATTAATAGATTATCTGCAAATTAAATGATGAAATCAGCTCAAAAATTAAAAATTTTTAAAAGTTTTTAAAGAGTATACTTAAATGCAAGGTTTTAAAACTCGGATTCAATTATAGTTACAAAATAAAAGTTTTGATTTCGACAATTTTGATATTTATAGTGCCGTCAATTTTAATTTTTTCTATAAATTATATAAGTTTTATAAATTTAAAATTAAATTTATTAATAATAATTATTGAATATTATTTTTAAATAATTTAAAATATACAATATATTTGAAATATGTAAATATTATAAGACAATATTAATTAAAATAATAGAAACTCGGCAGAAACTCGGCCGTTTATGACCACAGATGATTTCTATCTTTCAAATTAGGCAACATCTCAGCTCATTTTATGATCAAATACATGATGAGATTTATTCCACCAATTTAATAATTAACTTTTAGTCCATTTTAAATCAAATTAAGCATCAAATTGACATAGTTTTCTTTAAAAATTGGGGCTATTTTATGAATTTCATGAAATTCTATATTTTTAAACAAAGTTTAAATGAATTTTTCAGTTTAAAACTGCCACTTAGAGCACTAAATTGGAGCTAATTAAATATATTTTTAGAAAATTTTGATAATTTTTTTAAATATATTTTTAAAACTTCTTATATTTTGAGCTGAATTTTGGCCCCAGTAATTCAATTAAGCCTGTTCCATTTTTATGGCTTATTAATTGTGAGCCATCAATTTTTTCACAGTTATAAGTCTACTGCAGCCAATAATGTTAGGCCTTGTTCTTTTCAAATATATAGTAGTTAGTTTGTATATTATTTATTTTTATAAATATTTGAATTAATTACTGAAAGATTTCTACAATTAATTTTTAATTATATTTAAACTCATAAATTTTAACAAAAACTTTACAATTTATCTAATATTACAGCAAGATCTTTCGCAGTTATTTATAAGTTATTTATTGTTAACACGTGGTTCCTGCGCTGCATCCTGGCCGAACACGTGGCGCCTGTCAGGTTTGTACTTGATTGATTTGATTTGCTGACTCAGCTTCCAGTTTTGCAAGACTATTGACCTAGGTCAAACCTCGGGCACGAGGATTTATTCAAACATCAACCACGACGTTCCAGGATCATCCCTCGTAACCTCGGGCCCGAGGGTACGAGGTAACGCCTGTCACAATCAACTTCACCTACCCCCGCCGCTCTCCGTACGGGCGCTCTTTCCAAACGGAGGTATCAGCATTTAAAGCCATTATCCTCCTCGTACAGCTGCGGACTTCTCCGGTGACAGACAAGCGGCGCTCAGAGCTCATCCATCGCCTTCCCTCCGGAAAACCAGGGTGGAGCTATGC
>JAEMOT010003398.1:521889-548784 GCA_019297695.1 Apostasia ramifera | reverse complement strand
ACAAAGGATTCATGTAGGCGACCCCACCTAGTGGGATTAAGGCTTGGTTGTTGTTGTTGTTGTTGTTGATAGCAAAAATTGAACCTTTGTGATTATGGCATATTGGAAGCCCTAGTTTCCATCTGTAAATCTTTTTTCAATCCAAAGCATTAGTCAAATTTATTTAAATATTTTTAAAGAAAATATCATTTAAAATTTTTAAATAGTAAAATGATATTACACATAGCTATGATTTTAAAAATTCTATCATCTGAGTTCCTAGCTTTGAATTCGTTTTAATTGAGTTCTTGAGGTTAATATAAAAATTCCAATCAAATTCTTTTTAACAAATTATATTAATTCTGTCACCACTGGAATATATCTCATTACAAGCTTGTCGGAGCTACATCGTCAGTCATAGCAATTGTTGTATCTGGATCTGCGCCAGCACATCCAGAGCGTACACGTGACAAAGATGCAGAGAAAGCTTAGTGAAAGACACAGAGTAAAAAATAACCATTGGCCACGACGTCTAGTCTTCTATGTCTTCGACCACAATATTTGGCCTTCCATAACATCGGCTACGATATTTGATCAGCTCTCCTATGCTGTCGTCTATGATATTTGATCACGGCTTCCTGCTGTAACATCAGACACGATGTTTAGTCCACAACTGCCAGTACTGTTGGCCACGGTGTTTAGCCATCAACAATATCGGGCCACGATATTCGTCTGTTCATGTCGCTGCCTCAAATTAGTGGAGTTTGCCACGTCAGCACAGTTTCCATTAAGTGTAAATTCCCGCCAGTCACGTAGATCGAGAGCTCGCATGTCCTAGCCACTATCAACGGTCTTCTTAGGGCCGACAAGTATGGGCTCGACGACATGGAGCTAATAATTATAATATTTTAATCCAAAAATCCATTGTACTTAACTACAGTTCATCTATAAATACCTCTTGACAGAGCTCCAGAGACCAGAACGAACATACAGAACTTGTATTCTCTTCTTTTTTCTTGTACTAGTCTCTTGACTAAATCCCTTCCAAGCACTAGTGAAGCTCACTTTCTCTGACTCCTCGATGGACGTAGAGAAAGCTATCTTTGAACCACCTTAAATTCTTGTGTGTTTTTCTGGATGTTTCTTGACCCCTCTACACCACTGCTCTGAATTAGAAGCATCATGGCCGCTGATTCTCGAGGTTATTTCTCTCTCCTCATCAATGTAATATCAAAAATCCAGTATCAACAACAATGATATGTAGTCCATGTACAGTGTCACTGCGGCCCTCGTGCTCTAGATAAAATGGTAAGAGCATATTTTTCTATTATTTTTTAACAAAAGAGCTTATAAAAAATATTTTAAAAACTCAAGAACTAAAACGAACGATTTTTAAAATGAGAACCTATATGATATTATTTCCTACTAATCTCAACAACCTAAATCATATTACTATATTTTATTGGCCTTCTTGGGCAAACACTGATATTTAATAATGAACACCAGAAAATACTAGAAGATCAATTCAAATAGATATTAAATTATACGTATAAACAAAAGATTGGGCATTTGAAATATCAATAGAGGATTCAATCATCCTAGATAACAACTGCTAGCAAAAGAACGAACGATCCATTCCTAATCACATAGAAAATCAGATGTTTTGATTCCTGAGAACAGTTCGATCGACATGCAAAATTTAAATTCTCAACCAGCTCAATTTCTAATTTTAAAGATTCTATTCTAATTTGCCCCCAGTCATCACAGGACCATTGTGAGAGTTTGAAAAGCCTATAAATAGACATCTAAGCCTAGAGAAAGATAATTCTCTTTTTCATATTTGAAACTCAAGACCAAGGAACCCTAGAGCTCCCAAGGTGATCATTCTCTTTAAAAGGTTCAATTGATCTTGTCCTTAGAATAAGAGATTTAACCTACACGTGTTCCTACTTCCCACCGCAAAAAAGTTCTTGCAAAGGTTTTTCTATTTGCTTCAGTAAAGGCATGATAAGGCTTCACCGTCTGCCCCTTACAAAGGAGACTGAGTAATTAGGTCTAAGATTAAGAAATCCTTAGGGTGGAGTGGGGTCTTTTAGCCAAACCTCCTAAAAATCACTAGTATCCCCTTCTTTCTTCTGTTCTCTATTATATTTACATATTCAGTTTAGATCGAACAATTTTTCATGTAAGTTCTATGATTTTTATTAAAAATCTCAATTCACCGATTCACATCACCCCCCACCCCTTTTCCTTGGGTATGACTAGGGATTTTTCACAACCAGCTTTCTTAACTTATGCAAAGGAGCATCCCTATCATTCCGTCTAAGCAACACATCGGATCAAACATGACCTACCAACTGAACCTGAATCTAAAACAAGATTTCACGATGTATAGCACAGTATATGGGTCCACATTTGAAACCCACCTAAAGCAGGAATAGTTTCACTCGAGTTCAATTCACCAGCCCATTTTAACACCCCTAACTGAAAAATACTCAAGGATGTTCACTAACTTGATACAGTGACAGTATAAACTACAAATGCTTAAGAATTGACAATCTGCCAACAGTTGGATGGGGATAAGATTTTTAACAAGACAGTACATAATCTAAAAATTCAGAAAATTAAACATAACCGGCAAATTCACAATAAAGCTTCAACTTTTGACAAATTCCTTTATAGAATGACGATTGAATGCCTATTCAACAAGCTTATTCTTAGTCCAAAAGTCAATATATTTCAATCTAAAAGAAAAGGCAACAGCTCAGCAACTGAAGGATACAAATTATAAACGGAATTGACCATCAAATCCGACAAATAATAGTATTCCATACTGCAAAATTAAAAATAAAAACACTAGAATTCTTGGAGATTTCAGTTTCACTATACTAGCCCACAAATACATGATTGAACTTTTGAGAAACGAAGTCTAAAAGAGAATAGCAAAATTCAGCTAAAACACCACTTTATAAGCCAATAAGTTTATTTGACAAGAAAAATACCATGTATTCTTAATAACTAATCAATAAATTAATCAATCATAATTTAACGCTTTAGTTCACCAGATTATCTAATGGATCAAACTTAAGATAATCTAGTGAATTAAAATTTTAAACTATAATTGATTAATTTACTGGTCACTTATTGGAGATATATAACATGACTGATTTGATAAAGCACAGGCCAGAAAATGTGAATATTTTGAGAAACACGCATACATTTTTGATAGCGTTTATAGAAGATTCATAATTTCCATTCTTAATCTAAAATAACCATCTTTTGTGCAAATCAACATAATTCATATTTCATAATCACGACTTATACATCAATAAATATGTATAAATCGCACTTAGAAAATACAACTTATGCTGACTTGGACAAATATTTTAAAATTGTATTGAAGATAAAATTATTTTGCAATACAAATTGGATGTTTTAAAATTCCCATAGAAAATCAAGTGCTTTCTACTTGCCTGTTCAGAGATGGGAAGCTCATGCCTTTTTAGTTTTCTTGGCCTTGGGAGAAGATAGAGGAAAGATGAACCGGTAAACCAAAGCAGCCAGAATGGCACCAATGAAGGGGCAGATCCAATATACATAAAACTGCTCCCATGTGTTATGACGATTTTTGACATAAGCCCAGCCAAATGCCTGCCGGTTGAACATTAGCCCAGTATAGTTCACAAATAATCTAATGTAAAGCAATAGCGGCAGTGGGTTGGAATTTTTGACAGTGAATCAGTTTAAGAAAGAAATAAGTGAAAGAATTTCCATGTACAAAAAACTAAATAGCATATAGCCATTGACAGATAAGGGTTAAAACTTTCAAAAAATCACATGCATAACACGAACAAACGCATCCCCATTTTTATTGTTCACATTAAAGCACAAACAAATTCTTAGTATAATAAAAATAACACATCAGTTAGCTTCTATCAAAGATACTAAAAAAATTGTATTTGGGCTAACTGGGTCATTCTTCCTTTTCTCATGCTAACTTGTTGTTCATGAGCAATTCATTTGTAGTTACAATATATGCACGTCATGCTTGTGGAAATTTCGACTATTAACTCGTAAGTTTTCTAAGCATCACTAAGGAAAGTTACCTGATGTCTCACTCTTGTGGATTTTAAAATTTGTTTGCAGTGCATATGAAACAGTAAGATTATAGCATATAATATTTAACAAATTTCTTTTGTCAATGTTATGCAAGCACTTATCACAAATAAAATTTATACAGTGCAGAAAACATGTGACTTCTTAATTTAGTAAAATCTCTGATTGTGACAAAAGCAACTAGGTGGCACAAAAAACAGAAAAGGTTTAAACTTAATTGTGGTCTAACTGAATAACATGCTTAAAAGAGCACATTACTTATTAAGAAACCTTTGGTCTAATAGCCTCTTCTCTAACACCCCTGGTCGAATAGCTCTCCTCTACCGGCTCTTCTTTAACATCTTCCACGGAGTAGCTCTACTCTGACCAACTAACGACTCTACAAGGAGTAGCCTCTTCTCTTTCAACATCTTTGGTCAAACAACACTTCCCTAACAACTTCCACAAAGTAGCTTTAGTTTGACAGGCTAACAACTCCTGACACGAGGTCTCACAATATCAAGAAAGGTGGCAAAAGTTCTCAAAAAGATCTAACAACCACGAACCAGATCTTCCCAAATCCTTCAAGAGTGATCCTAGATATGACTAGATGTGACAAACCATCATTATGTCCCCTCCTATCCAATCTATAAATGGAGGATAGAAGATGGATATAGGGGGCACCCTCTTTCCCTCTTTTTCTCTCTCTCTCTCTCTCCTTTGTACTTATTTCTTTATTTGGTTTCCACTTGAAGGCCCTCATGCTTTATAATGATTTGATTCAATTAGTGAATTAAACCGACAAGACAGTGTCATGGTTTTCCTCCCGACCACTGAGGTTTCCATGTAAAAATCATTATCTTTGCTCTGCTTCCAAGGAGTAGTTCTACTCTGACGAATTGACAACTTTTCAGGGAGTAACCTCTTCTTTAAAAATATCTGAAGTTTGAAACTCGCTCGGAACTCATTTGGTTTTTAAATCGACTTGAAATTAATTTAAAAATTTTGAATCGAATCATGAGTCAAGAACTTTGGCTCGAAGTTCATTTCAAGCCAATTCGAGTTGGCCTTAGCTCGCTCAAAATATGATTCAATTTGACTCGAAATTATATGTATAACATAAATAATTTTGATATATATAAATAATTATAAAATGTCATTACATACAATTTAGCAAGTGGTTTAATGGTAAAGTAGAGGAGTTTTAAGACTTATTTTCCCAAGGACTATGGATCAAATCCTCTTGGATACATAATATTCTTATATTTCTTCACAATTACAAGCCGAGTTGAATCATGATTCGAGCCAGGTCGGAATTGAGAAGATTTAAGTCAAGCCGGCTTGAATCATATCTCATTTCAATTTTGGACCGATTTCGAGCTGAACTGAGCTTGAAATTTTTGATTTCAAGTTGTCTTCAGCTCACTCGAAATCGGCCCGATAACAGCCCTACCTGTTCGAACAGCTCTCCTCTAACAGCATTTCTTTAACATCTTCCAGGAAGCAGCTCTACTCTGACCAGCTAACAGGTAAACAAGGAGTAGCCTCTTCTTTTTTAACACCTTTGGTCGAACAGCACTCCTCTAATAACTCTTCTCTAACAACATCGACAAAGCAGCTTTATTTTGACAGGCTGACAGCTCCTAAAATGAGGTCTCAAGATATCCAGAAAGAAGGCATGGTTCTCATAAAAATTTGACAAATACGAACTAGATCTTCCAAATCCTTCAAGAGTGATCCTAGATATGATTAGATGTGAGGATAGATAACTGTCATTATGTCCCATTCTCTCCAATCTATAAATGGAGGATAGAAGATGGATATAGGGGGGCTCCCTCTCTCGCTCTCTATCTCTCTCCCCCCCCCCCCCCCCCCCACTTGTACTTATTTCCTTATTTGGTCTCCACTTGGAGATCCTCAAGCTTTATGAAGATTTGATTTAATTAGTAAGTTTACACCTCCAAAGCGTTGTCATGATTTTCCTCCCAAATACTCGGGTTTCCATGTAAAAATCATTAACAAAAAGCAAAGTTTGAAGGTTTTCACACAGACTTTCAGAATCCTGGTCAGTTTCCATATTTAGACCATTAATCCTATCAAATAAATATTAAATTGTGCAAAAAATTCCAGAATAATAGATTATTTATTTTCCTAAAACTTTCATGTTTTATGTGAATCCAAAATAGTTCTTCAGATGTTTTAACCGCACAAAATTAGGACAGCAATCAGTCCAGAATTCTGCCTGTGACGCCAGTAGCTTTAAAAATAGTTTTGCGCTATCAAACAACTTCAAAACAATATGAAATTTGACAGGTGATTAGATAACTTGATTTTCTACAGCTTTGATGTCTTACATGTAATTCAAAAATGTCATTTGATGTATGTTTTAATTGATTGAAGTCATAAAAATTTCAGCCTTCGAATGGACAGTAATTGAGTTTGGTTTGAGAAAATTTTGCTCTATGAAATGAACTTCGTTTCAAATTTTGCAGTATGCTAATTCATTTCATTCCCGGCAAGCTTAGTATTCAAAAGTTTGTTTTGAATATTACTATAGACTTGTGTTTTAATTAGTTGAAAGTGAAGTGGAAAAATCTGTCCTGAACCGGCACTGCTTATATGGTAATTTGAATGCGATCATTAATGTACTTTGATATAATGTTATTTGGATATTTGATATGATAATTATGCTCTCATGATGGAGATGAGTGATCATTATAATATGATAAGCTATGACTACTGTGAGGTCTTAGTGACCAAGATTACAATTGAGATCTGTGACCATATTTGGAAAAAGGTCTTTGTGACCAAGAAATAAAATTAACCATTTGTTTGTTATCAGCTAATTTGATTTGTATGGTCATATTATAGCGAATTCTGTATAGCTAATGTTCCATGCAATAGGATTAAGAGAAGGATAGAAAGATTTAGTTAAAATTGTCTCTCCATAGACAATTCCTCTGCCCAGCTTGAGCATGATCGACTTTGATGCTTTAGGCATCTAGTGGTAGGTTCCGACTATTTATGTTAAGGCTTTGTTCCCCATTGCAATGACGACTTTATCCATGATACTAATGATTCTGGAGCATAGGTGTCTAGTAGGTAATCTGTGGAGTATTATCCCACGTGTAAGAGAGTTGAAGCGATTGGTTGAGATACGAAGGGCCCATAAAAGAAAAGCGAGTAAAAGATAAACTAAGTTGTTTGCTTATTTTTGTTCTTATAAATGATTTACTATGCTACTCTCATGACTTTTATCCCATATGTTATTTTGTTGGTTAAGTTATATTTTGAAATTTTTTTTTGAAAATTTGGCTGTTATATTTGCTTGTACAAGCATATGCCTTAAATCGCAATTAATAAATTAATTGGTTTAAAGTTTATTTAACTCTTTTTATGTAGCCCATTGTCTAGGGTCATTCCTACTAAGTTAGTCGACTCATGCCTTTTATGGCATTCCCATAAGGAACGGGGAATGCAGGGAAAGGTGAGGAAAAAGGAAAATTAAAAGTTAAGAAGGAATTGCCTTTAAAAACAACTATGATTTGAAATGTTTTGTATAAATTGAATTAGGATTTGATATAGTTTAAAACTTAAGTGATATTTAAGATTTATATGTAGAATTTCTTAATGCTTAATGTATGTAGCAATGCTGTAGTTAAAGAACCTTAGTTTTATTTTCATGTACTTTACTTTACTCTTAGTTAAATAAAGGGAAGAAACAAGAGTACCTTTAGGCCACCCTAAAGCTTATAGCAATAATTAAAATAATAACAAAAGAGGAAAAGATGTCATCATCATAGTCATGCTCGACCCTGCTTCAACCATTCAAATCATGATCCTAAAGTTAAGAAGGTTGAGGCCTTAAGGGTAGCCGGGGCATGACAAGCATTGTGGCTTCGTGGTGCAGCCCGGCACATCATGAGGCCCTACGACCGGCACAAAATCAGCGAGCGAAATGGGCTCCACGTGCAAGCGGCCCATGCAATACTTGAAAACTTCTCAGTCTATGTTGCACCACAATCGCATGACCCCTACAAGAAAGAGTTGCATCACGTGGACCCACGCCACCCCACTACGACCTCCCCAAATGCAACCCAAGCACACCTACACGAGGCCTTTGCCACTTCGTGCAACCTCCTCTACCTATGGGTTATCTACAAGACCTGTATGCCGCACATACAATTGATTGGAGCTAGTAAGTGATCTTAAGTTTTGTTTAGTGAGTCTGCATGAATCTAGTTCCCATTGTTTTTCTTCATTGCATATTAAAAAGTTATTTGAATTGAGACTATATCAACGTTCCTATTTACATTCATGACATAAATAGATGAATAAATATAACAGAAAATTATTACATATGCGTGCAAAGTTTTTTTAAATAATTACGTAGTAATTTAAGTTAATTTCGAACTTGTAAAGAATGCTAATTTAAAATATTAAATAAGAATGGATGGATTCTATGAATCTGTATTTACAATTACATTTAGGGATTAGTTGTAGAAATTTTTTTTCATAGAAGATTAGTAGTAGATTTAGTATTTTAGATTTAATATTTAACGAACTTTACCATTCTACATTTCTATCCGAGTGAACCTACATTTGAGCGTCTATAGCAAAATCTACTTCAAATAAAGAACAAATTGAATAATTCTTGATGATTAGATAATTTCTATTTCAAATCAAGATGCTGATGATATTTAGTTTGACGGAGATATATATCTTTTTTCAAATGATTTGGAAACATCAAGGGAGGAGTTATCATAGATTGGGAGATGTTGATTGACTGGATCACATGTAGCTATAGATAAGATTGACTTAATCATTTGAAGATGTTGATTGACTGGATTACATGTAGCTATAAATAAGATTGACTTAATCATTTGAAGATGTTGATTGACTGGATCACATGGAGCTATACATGAGATTACCTCAATAATTTAATGGTACAAATTGATTAGATCCTATAAAGGTACACAGTAGCAGAGCTAACCCAGATTTGACGGAGATCCTATCAGATTACACTAGGGGAGGTGTTTCATACTCAACGCAGTCGAGTTCTTCGTGCTCGGGAAAAATTGATGGGGACATCTTGATGATCGAAGTCCCAACTTAGATCTCGCTTTGATGGCATGGATGGATAAAATAATGTGGATTATTTTTATTTATTATTTAGGAAATTTATTATGGTTTGAAATAGTCAAATCCTTTTTATTTGTTTATTTATTTATTTATTAGTGGGCTTGTTTATCCCCATGTGATTCACTGATTTGCCTTTATTTTAGGATGAGATTCATCTTCTTTAAATAGATCATGTATTTGAACATTTGAATGACCATTAGATAAATGAAAATTAGCATATTGTGCATCTAGCTCTAGAATATGTAGGCTAAGGGATTTCAGAAAGGATCAATATGCTGGAAGGAAATTGTATGAAATTCTTAAATGAGAATTCTTAAAACCTAAGTTATCCGCTTATTTCTACAGTTCCTCGACTTCGTTATTCCACCAACGTTGACATCATATATACGCTAACATATTGGATAATTTATATGGTGTATCCCTATTGTACACACTCGTATCTTATATTTCAAATTTTATTGTATTGTATCTAAATCCCCATATCATACATTTGCTTCATATCCCACCATAGTCAGAATACTCATCCAAGTGTCCACATATCCACTATACTAATCTTATGGATATTTCTGAGTTAACTGCCCAACTCACTCCCGGCTAATTAGCACTTGAGCAGGTACAAAATAAGACCATATTAACAACTAACAAAATTTTTTCACAGCAACAATCATGCCAAATATGAAATAGTTAAAGGGGAAACTCACATTGGCAGGATTCATGGCTGGACCAGTATACTTAAATCCAGCGACAACCAAGCTCACAGTAGTGACAGCCACCATAAACGATTTGATGATTGGGCTTCGTGGACCATTGATCACTATCCAGAGCACAGAAAAGCTGATGAGAAAGGTCAGCACTCCTTCAGCAATGGCTGCCGTGTGCAAGTCCACCTTCACTGACGGCCCGCCCAGCATGTACTTGTACTGCAGCGGCATCAACTCCACAATCGCCAACACACCCCCCACCGCCCCAGCGGCCTATTGACAATCAAAGCACTTAAGTGAAAACACCCTGTGTAAGAGAAAAACAGAGAGAGGGAAGGCGGCAAGGGAGGCACCTGAGCAGGGAAGCGCAGGGCCAGAGATAAGAGAGAGTCGCGGCTGATGCCGGCGGCGTAGAAGGCGGCGGTACCGGTGGGATTGAAGCTGGCGCCGCCCAGAGCCTCGCCGATGAGAGAGAAAACGAAGACGAGGAAGGCGATGATAACGGTGGTGATGACGAGGCGGGGAGCGACGGCCTGGATCTGGACTGCGGAGGCGATGACCGAGGTGAGGGTGCCCACGGTGGACACGCAGAAGACCCAGAGGAATGTGATCACAGCATCGCTGATGGCGGCCCGCATCGCACCCATTCTGCGCGAGAGAAAACCCTAGCGTTCGCCTCACTCTCCTTAGTCCTCCCTTTCCCCCCTGTCTTCTTCCCCGCAGTACAGGGACGGGAGCAGTGGGAGGCGCCGCCTTCTCCAGCCACGCTTGAAGAGGCTGGGGATCGGCGCCGAGCTCCTCGGACAATCCTTCGAATCTCCTCCGTTCGGCTTGACGAGATTTTTTTTATTGTTTCATTTTTATTTTAATTTTAATTTTTCGCTTCTGTACGTCCGCCGCCAACGCGCCAACTACCACCGGAAGAGAATTATTTTTATTTTAATCAAAAAACATTTTTTTGCTGTTATTAAATAAACATTACAGCTTAATTATTAAATTACGTTGAAATAATATTTTATGAGTAAATTACACTCAAGTTCTTAAATTTAAAATTTAATAATACATATTCACATCATAATATCGAAATTCCTGAGTTTTAATAATTATCAAATGAGTACTTTTTAAATTTTTTTAAAGTTACTATTATATCTCTCCCCTATCTCTCACCTCCCGATCCCCACGCAAGTGCGACCCGCTGGTGGCCGCGTGTCCGCCGATGGGTTGCACACGCTGCGCGGCCGCCGGACCCTTTGGCTGCCACGCGCAAGGCCACGTGCCTGGGGATCGGGTGGAGAGAAAAATGAGAAAGAATATAATGATAATTTAAAAATAATAATAATAATAAAATAATCAAAAAGACCTATTTTATAATTTATTAAAAACCTCAATGTTATAATTTTAAAAATATGAACTTATTCAAGGATCTGGATGTAATTTACCCTTTTTATTTTAATTTTTTTTTTAGGAAATATCAATAAAATTAGATGTTTAGAAAGCATTAAATTAAAACACATTATAATATTAAAAAATGAATAACTGGAATTTAAATTTTTTATCTATTAATGAAAGATTATTTAATGATTGTAGAAATTTCATGAAAAGAACATCTTAAATCAAAATCGAAATGAAGCCATTATAGGGTTGACTTATTTTCATTTTTTTTTATTAAGCAAATCAATTGAAAATGATAGAATTTGGTGTAATTTATTTCTGATATCAAACTTTACCATAATAAAATAAAAAATAACAGTCGAGAAATATCAATAGTTTTGAAATTATTATAAATTTGAATTAATATTTTAAAAAAAATTAATTTTAATTTTAAGATTATAAAAATGGAGCAATTTTAGTTCCTATTTCAGAATTCTCTTTTTAATAAAAATATATATTAAATTTGATTATTTTTTTAATTAATTTAAATATTTCATGTATTCTAATAAATCATTCTACCCTTCTATCTTTAAAATTCTTTAAAAATTTAAAAAAAAATTATCTTTTATTTTTCACTCTAAAAATTTGAAACTAAAAAAATATTAATATTAATATTTTAAAATTATACTTTTAAAAATTAAAAATTTAATGAATGAAAATAATCTTACTATATAATGATAAAAAATTATCAATTATATTTTAATTAGGACCAAATAATGATACTTTTATAATCTTAGTTACTCAAATCAATATTTTCAAAAGGTTAGGATAGATTTGTAATATTCTTTTGATCTTGGGGGGTGAGAAGCAATTTGCCCTTTATTAAATAAACTGCCAAAAACCAATACCACAATTAAACAAAATTCCTAATTAACAGCAACCTTAATTAAAACCATAATTAAAGTTAAATCTGAAACTTAATGAAATTTATATGTGATAAACATATCCTCCATGTGATTTTTTTAATATTTTTTGAAGACTTAATTAAAATAAAAAACTTTAAAATTCTTAATAAAGCTTTAAATTTGAAACAACTGAACCAAACTTTAAAATTTATAAAAAACTTTAGGCTTCAGAATTTGAATTTGAAATATTTCTTTATATATATATATATATATATATTTGAAGTATTCTTATGATTAAATCCCAGTGAAATACCTGAGGCTAGTTAAAACTAACATTTGATTCAATATTATTTAAATATTTATATATTACATATATATTAATATTATTTTAAATTTTTATTTATTAAATTCAATAAAATGATAATAAAAAATTAATATAACTTTACCTTCTATTAAAATTAAGATAACTGATCTCAAATTTTAAAAATTTTAATTTTTATCCAGTGACTATAAAAATACTACAATTCTAATTCATATTCTAAAATTTCACATCTTCTACCAACTTTTATAATAAATTTACAAAATTAAATTATTTTTTAATCAACTTGAACAATTTATTTGACCATTATACTCTTTTATCCGTACTTTTCTTAAAAAATTTAACGAAATTTTAAAATTTAATTTGCATCACCTCTTTCTTGACTCTAAAATTTTAAAAGAAATAAATGCAAATATTAATATTTAAATTAAATTATAAAAAATAAAAAGTAACAATTAAAATAATTTTATAATACAATAATAAATTAAAAACTATATCTTAATTAAAATCAAAATACTTAATACAACCTCCATGCAATTTACTCCTTACAATTATGATAACATCTATATGTTACTAGATTTTGAGTAACATTTAAATACCATTAGAGTTATAATTTCATATTTTTTTAATAATATTACCTAAACATATCATCATTTTCAAATAACATAATAACATCGAACCGGCCCGTTATCACCGACTACAATACTACAAATATTTTTAGCACCAGAAAGGTGATAGATAGCATGAAAACAGAGATTAGTCAGATGTTTATTCAGTAGGGCTCGCCATGACTGCCCATTGGTCTCCTTTTCACCAGTTCTTGCTGCGTGCTTCTAACAGTAAAATCTGCCAAGTTTGCTTCCAACATATTACCAATCTTACCATTTAGATTATCTTCTTCTGTCTCACCACTATCACATGGTGAAGCATCTTCCTCTTGGAGAAGTCGGTCAGTCGAAGAAAACCCTGAATGAAACACACGATAATCGTCCGTAAAATCTATCAAATCCTTCACTGCTTCAGTTGAGGGCTGCAGTGTCGCAACATGACGGCAATCTTCCGTTGGTGATTGTCTCAGTAACCCAATGTTTCGATACAAGACTCGAAGATAACAGAGACTAGAGTAAACTAATCTGAGCAAAAGGAGACGAAGGGCTACGGAGCTAGCAAGCGCGCTTCTGATGCCGGAGTAGAGCATCGGTGCTGGATTCCTCGTGGTTGGCCGGAGATGATGGCTCGACAAATGAAGACTGAAGAGGCTGCCGAAGGCTTCCTGTCTAGGTGGGGTTTAAGAACAATGTAATCAGTTCATAAGATGATTTCAGTGACATGAAAAAGCCAGCAATAGCACTTACATTTGACAAGGAAGTGACATAGGGACGAGATATGAATCCAAATGCCAAACCGAACAGCAATGCCATAGCTGCTATAAAGCACACGGGGATAGCCCCAAGACCTGCATTTGAGGGATCATTACTACCAATCTAATTCAGTAAATATAACAGCATGAGATTAAGAAGGCATTTAGTTCAATGCTCTATCTTAACGTTACGTTATATTATCTACATGTCCAGACATACATCTAGATATTATTTTTTGAGTGATAGTTTAATATTTTTTTATAAGAGTATCTACACATGTCATCAAACTAAATAATCAATTATTTTCTAAATAATATGACATAACATCAAGATAACATCGAACTAAATGCTCCTAAGAATAATGTCAATTAATGGCCAGCAAGTCACTATTTGGGATAGCTTTCTCAACAGAAGTTCACTGTGAAAAAAAAAAAAGCATAGCTTTGACAGAGTATTTTTGTAGCTACATTATAGCATATAGCTATGTTATGTAGAACAATTGTTTTACAAAACAATTTTGTAATAGCTGTATCACACAGTAAAGTTGTGGCAGAAAAATGTTCCAAATAAGGCCGCAATATATCTTTTTGGGACATAATGTAAAATGCTCATCCATGAAGTCATATGGTTACCGCCAAAATGGTAGCTAGATGACATAAGCAGCTACATGAAAAAGCAGCAAGAAGAATTTCGAAACATAAACATCAACAAAATATCTTCCATTCAAATAACATGTTTTTTCTTCATTGAGGTCCAAGTAGAGCTTAGCTCAAGTGAAACAAGATCTCAAAAAAAAAAAAAGAGTGAGACAAGAGAGCATGTAATAACTATTTAATAGGTCATTTTCTTACCTCCCCTCACTTGAGCATCATGACTTGGACACATCACACGTAGGACTGCTTAACAATTTGGGCCACCCCGTACCCAATCCGAAACTAGCCCGGTAATAACAATCTGGAACCAGTTCTTGTCAAACCAGTACAGGCTAGTCCGAATTGAAACCTGAGTTCAGAGCAGTTCTCAAGCCACCCGGGCCCATGTTCGGCCCGAAACCAGACCGATTATAGGAAATCGGAACCGGCCAGATTCTTATTTATTTATTTATTTATTATTTAATCTCCAAACGCTTCAGTTGGACCTAGTTGGCATGCCCAGAGATAACGACAGTAGTGAAGAGGCCAATTGTGGGCCCCATGAATAATTATCATAGGACCCACTTGTTTTTTTTTGGAAAAAAACAAGGACATACATATAATTTTTGAAATTTTATGATTATTAATACATCAGATGTTCTCAAAATAATTTTACATCTTAATTTATCATTAAATTTATAAACGTTGAGCCAACAACAACAACAACCAAGCCTTAATCCCACTAAGTGGAGTCGACTACATGAATCATTTGTTTCCATTGCGCTCTATCAATTACCAAATTCTTATCTAAGTCTAAGTAACTAAGATCACTCCTTATAGTTTCTTATCATGTCTTCTTTGGTCTCCCTCTTCCTCTTTGTACATGAGCAAGATTTAATAGCTTGATTTTTCTACCTGGAGTTTCAATCGACCTACAATTTATATGTCCAAACCATCTAAGCCGGCTTTCTCTAAGTTTATCCTCAATTGGTGTAACATCAACCTTTTTTCGGATATACTAATTTCTCATTCTATCCTTTCGTGTATATCCACACATCCACCTTAGCATCTTCATTTCTGCAATATTTATTTTATTTGTATGTTTACTCTTTGTAGGCCAAACTAGAAAAAAATATTTTTTTCTTAAAAAAGATGTTTTTTAAAATGTATTAAAAAAACGTGTTTTGATATATCTATAAAAGGCCATATTTGATATCATTTTTCTTCCAACCAAATTGTGAATCTGTTTTAGAAACCTCACATTGAAGAACATTTCAGCCTTTTATGATTTTAAGATCGCCAGGTGTTAAATGACAGAAGAAACTGCGGAACGTGTTTAGATTTTTTCAATGTGTGCGAGAATGAAGTTGACGGTTTGTCCAACGACGTCTTTGTCAATCTGGACTTTCAGCCGAAACAAACTCACGCTGCAGCGAACGAGCCACAAGAAATTATTGGAGCCAAGATGTCGACGTAATCGTCGAGAATTACAACTCAAGCTTGCAATAAGCACAATAGGTTATAGGAACTTTTTGATGTTATTATAAAAACATACAGCTACAGTAGCAAAATTGATTTGTTTGTGGTTTGTAGATTACGAAAACAATATTCTTACAAGCTTAGAGATGTGGGTGGAGGGACTGACACATTTATAAACAAAAAAAACACTTATTGAAATCTTATAATTTCGATGAACAAACATGCCACCCTTCTATAGCCGGACCTTCCGAAAGGCAATTTAATCTGCAAACTAATATTTCGCTTTGGACGTCTCAAAATGATAAAGCACAATGTGGATTGGTGGGAACAAAACACCATCGAACAGTCAATTTATTTAAGGTAAGGTCTACACTCGACGCCTGAGATCTCACAATATGACATCAATATGTATGAAGGATTGACATCAACAGGTTTGGCAGTCGTTGATCAGTTGGATTGAAAAACCTCATTTAAATCAATTTATTGATTTGAATGAGAATCTTCCAAAATTTAGGCAAATTTTATTTGTTTTTTTCCTTTTGAGATATTCGCATTTAGAATTTTCTAATTTCCTTTTATTTTCACATTATTTCTGGAATTTGAATTTTAATTGTAATAGGCCTATATAAAAGCATGACTAGTGTTGTTTGTTCTTATTTCTAGAATGAAAATCATTTTAAGTTGAAATCTGTGTTATATTTTGGTGAAAGGAAGAATTGGGACCTTCGGTGAGAATTTCTTAAGGTATTATCCCAACTTTTCTCTTAATTTGGCTCACAGATTTCAGCGACATTATTCTAGGCCCTCCAATATAATTTTATACTAAAAAATCATAATCGCTCAGCTCCTTCTCGCTCTCGCTTTGCCGCGCGCCGACCCCACTTCCGATCTCGGTCGGCTGCTTCCCGCTCACCTCCATCGTTGCCGGCAAACCACTTGTTGACTACCAAGGGTCGTCGACTGTCCACATTAGACCTGGGCAATGGGCGGGCCGGGTTTGGCATGGGCCGGGCTTAACCGGACTTTGACTAAGTTAAATCGGGTTCGAGACGGGCTCTGGGTTTGGCATGGGCCGGGCTTAACCGGACTTTGACTAAGTCAAATCGGACTTGGGCCGGGTTTAGCTCGACTTACAGGCCTACTTTTATTACCAAACCCGCCCAATGTGCAGACCGAGCTATCCACGGGCCTAAAAGGCCTGAAATTTATATCCAAACATAAATTTAAGTTCTAGGCATTCTGGCATGCTATATTACTATCTATATCTTCCATAATTACATATTAGTATAATTTTATTTAATTTGTAATTACTAAAATCCTATAATATCTTACCTAGAACATTAATTTAAAATAGTTAAACAAATTAGTGAATAGTGACATCTAACGGATGTTAAATTAATATACTAGAATATTTAATGGTAAAAATTTAAACTATTATTTTTAACTTTACAAAGTAACACAAATCATCAATTAAATTATATAAGACTCATCTAATAATAACAGCATAAATCAATATATCTTAAAAATATAAACCATAGCGTAAATTTATTATTAATTATACCTTAGACACATAAATAAACTTTAAAAAAAAGTTCAACATTATCACAAAAATAATATAGATAAATAAAGATAATTAATTAGAAGTCTGAGATATAAGAAGTAGACCTGGGCAATGGGCGGGCCGGGTTTGGCATGGATTGGGCTTAACCGGGCTTTGACTAAGTCAAATCGAGCTTGGGTCGGGCTTAGCCCGGCTTACAAGACAAAATAATTAACCAAACCAGTTCAAAATTTATTGAGCTTTGGCTAACCCATCGGGCCACCCGCCCAATGCCCAAGTATAGTCCACATCTGAATCTTCCTCATTTCGCCCGCGATTACTCTCCGCCTAGCACCCAATGTCGTTCTACGTAGCCACCTCCACTTGCGTCACTCCTTTAAGGAGTCCGCCACCCTGCAATGACAACCACCTTGCTTGCCTCCGTTTTCGTCCAAGAGACATTGTGCTTCTATCTCGCTGCTACCACTCCAAGCCCGTCATGGCTCAGGGTTCTTGTTGTGCATCAGCATTCTCTGCTAGCAAGCTGACGCCCAATCCTCATCTCTGACATTAGTACCGACGCTCGCTACCAAAAAAGCCCGTCGACCCTCAATGGATGCTGTCGTCGACCCCTTGCCTACTGCCTCTCCCATTATCTGTTGTCAGCCCCTCCACCACTACCTCCTACGTCTGATGACCGCACTAGCATCTGTCACTCATGTTTGCTCATTAGATTGGTTGCTGCAACTCAAGGTAAATCTGTCACCCATGGTAATGAATTCTTAACTCAAGGTAAATCTAAAGCCCCACTGAATATCTCAAGTATTCTACGAAATCTTATAATTTCTGTTATTGAAACTACTTGATTTGCTCACTTATGAGACCTAGATATTATTGTGTTAATTAAACTACTGTTAGATAATATTTTATTGTGAGAATATCCCTTACTACGTACCCTAACTCTGATCTATTGAAATGACATTGTCTTAAAACTGTTGGTAAACTATTTAAATATTATTTAGACTTGTTTCTTAGATATTTAAAAATGATTTGCCCGCAAAGTTGAAGTCATCTTGATTATCATATAATTATCAACAGTATTCATTCTCGTCGCATTTTGTCATCTGATAATTTTATTTACTGATCTCTGTTTTAGAATTGCATTTCACATATCCCATATCATACAACTTATCTACCAATGCATATCAAAACATACACTAAAACAATATTTTGTAATGTACGAAGAATATCGGATGATACTAATAAAGCATCAGAAGAATCATACATGAAAGGTAAGTCTAAAATTAGATATATAGACAAGTATTAACGGAGAAATTATCACGTCAAATGTCATTGGATTGATGACACCAATGGAGTATGCAAAAAAAATCTTGATACTCAATCCACTTGATGAAGCTTGTGTAGTTATAACTATCTATAATTATATTTTTTATGTCTTAATATATCTTATATTGATGATAAAATTTTTTCAATCATTCTAAATTATGCATCAAATAATAATCTCATCGTTAACTATATTTATCTTAGTACTTAATACCTGTGTTAAATGATGCTTTATTACATATTCGTTGCACATGTCATATTATAAATTTATATATTTCTATAGCATTTTCTAAAGATAATTTAGTGAGAATAAAAATAACAAAATGAATTAGCAACTCGAATATACAACGCAAGTGGAAAGGGATTTGTCAGCATGAAAGTAAAAACTGTATTAAATTTCCTTTAACAGTTGATACTAGTTGACATTTACTTCATAGGTTGATAGAATCTATGTTACCTTATGAATAATTACTTTTTTTTACAATCCTCATACATTAAATTTGAATTATCAATTATTTTATTTAGCTTAAAAATTTTATTACAATCTTTTTGAATTATTAATAATATTTAAGAAAGCAACGAAGCAATTTTCTAGGTGTTATTTCCCAATCTCTCTTGTACTTTTACCTTATGTATTTCAAATTAAATTTTATAATGATCCATTTCTACAATTTTTTATTTTTAAAATGGAAGATAAATTCAGAAAGTATCAGAAAACAATACCACCCTTATATTGCATTGTATTTTTTCTTGATTTGTGTCAAAGAAATATTGTATCTGAAATTTTTTTCTTAGAATGTATTGAATTATTAAGGAGTGGTACAAATATTCACAAAAAAATTGTATATAATAGAAGCAGAACAACGCCAAGCATCAAAACGAGAAAAAAGATAGAAATTCCCAACACGCTTAAATAGGCAATAGAGAAGTGATTGCGGAGGACCACTACATAATTATGGGCAAAGGTGTAGAGGCAAGTGTGGGGCATCAACAGGAGAAGGCACGAACTTGAGAGCTGCAATTGTATCAACACTAAGGGCCTGTTTGTTTGTAAGATTTAAATTTAACAACATTAAAATTAAACTTGCATAAAGATATTTTTTTTATTGAAAATTGTGAATGATGTGAAATAAAATTAGTTATTGTGTTAGGATATATGAGGGATGTGACATAAAGTTAGTTATTATGTTGAGATATGTGAGAGATGTGATATAAGTTAATTATTATTTTGGCAATGTGTAGGATGTGAAATAAAGTTAATTTTTAGTATTATATTTGTCTACTTAAAATTAAACAGGTTAATTTTGAA
Organism: Apostasia ramifera; assembly: GCA_019297695.1. Classification (NCBI taxonomy): domain Eukaryota; kingdom Viridiplantae; phylum Streptophyta; class Magnoliopsida; order Asparagales; family Orchidaceae; genus Apostasia; species Apostasia ramifera. The sequence goes on along the minus strand of JAEMOT010003398.1, from coordinate 528,607 downwards.
CCTTTAAACAAAGAAGGGCTAGGAGGCCAAAATCGAGGATGATATTAGTATTTTGTTACAGTGATGAGGTACAACTAAACAATTTCCACTGTTAACTCCCTTGCCACATGACATACTTGCAGCACAAGTTTTCATAGCGGCTGTGGGATCACCTTTCTCCCTAGCGGGATAATAATAAGGAATTATCGAAGCTCGCTATTGACAACTGCCTTATGAATGTTAACTTATTTTAAGGACTAGTTTGGAACAGAGAAAATCAACAATATAATTTTGTTGATAAGTTCAAAGAAAAGAATTTTGCAGAATTAGAAATTTCGAACCAAGTATTTTGTAACGTTCCAGAATTATGTAAAATATACTTCAATTTATAATTTCATAACTTTAATTATGTATTTTTTACATTTCCATAATGATGTAAAATATACTTACATTATTTCAATCATATATTTTTTTACAATAAATATCTTTTTTTGGTTTTACATTTATTTTTTTAAAATATATTTTCAATTTAAAAAAATGGACCGAAATCAATTTGAACCAGTCCAAACTAGTTTCGGACTAGTCTATATGGCCCGATTCCAAACTACTTCATCGAAATCCTTTGGGCTCAAGGTTAGGTTCAGAACCGAACCCCTACCCATCCAAACCAGTGGACGAGTAAGGAAGGCTCAAACCAACTGGTCCTAAACCGATCAGTTCGGTTCATGCCATTAAGCAGCTTGATCACACATATAGCAGCCTCAGGAAGTCAACAATGAATGTGACGAAACGACCCTCATTTTATCCACTATTAAAGGTAACATGCTTGCACCTTCATTATGAGACTCATGAGTATCAACCTTTTTAAACTTAACCTAAAATAAATCAATAAAGTCGCATGATTAGGCAATACTATCACTTATTGGATAGGTAGATGATACTATCTAATAAAATATTTGGTAGAGAACATTCTCTTGTGCACTATTTTTACTACAATAAAGTTTAGAACATATATAAGATATTATCATAACTTGGAATCCAAATATCTCGAAAAATCATCAATTTTTTTTTGGAGAGTTACATGCATGACTTACTAATCCATATATTAAACATCAAGTTTTCTATATTTACGGTCCGCACAACTCCAAATGCATAATATTATGTTCAGCACATGTAAGTTAATCCTTTTTTTCAATTTTCATTAAAAAAATTGATTAAAAATTTCCAAAGAAATTTCACAATTTTGAGATTTTAAATAAAAAGTATATTTTTGATAAAAACTTAAAAAATAATTTAAAACCAAAGAAAATGGAAGTCATGGATAAAAACTTAAAAAATAATTCTCCATGTAGGGTTGGAGAATGCTAGCATTCGTGATCACCCCCATCGTTAGCAAAAGGAGTGGCATGCTAGCGACCTCACTGCCAACACAAGAGCCAATATATGACGACTTGTGTAGAGATTTGCTACAAACCCCACAACTAATGATGGGGGAACTACACCCTATGTCGTCTACATTGGGAAATAGTTGTAAGCATTTTCATGCTAGTTATCATGAAGGGATTATGTTTTAGTGTCTCACCATTTTACTTTCTTGAAACTTTATAAAAATCTAATGTCAACTTCACCCCCACTTTCTCCAACCCTCCCTAACCAACACATATATGTCTCTATTGTGTGTGTAAATATATAATAGCAACAACCAAGTCTTTATCCCACTAAATGGGGTCAAGTACATGAATCTTTTGTTTTCATTGCATTCGATCAAATAATAATTTCTCATTTAGCTTCAAGTATAAAAAAACATTTCTTATAGTTTCTTGCAAATGTGCACAAAAATATCAACGATTAGATTTCATCCAACCTACCCCTATAACTACATTTTATGAGCACTAGATCAAATTTAATCCAAGTTAAGGTTTTGGATGGCACATGAATGTTTGATAAATATAATATTTTTGTGTTTAGGGTTGTGCAAGCCATTATTATTGAGTCTCGAATGCCTAGTATGCAAATTCACAACTTTAGAATGCTATATAGAATTTGCCATCTTAATCTCAAGATTAGCTAAGATGCGGATGCTCAGGTGAATGAGTGGTTAAATTATAATGGATCACATTAGAAATAAATGTATCAAGAAGAAGGTAGGGCCGTGGGGAATGAGATGGAGGAGAGACACTTAAGATGGTTTATCTGTATCTATCATCGACATATAAGAGTCCCTTGTACATAAATTGTAAGAAATACCAAGTCATGAATGTTAACATGAGGTGACGAGAAAACAAAAAATGATTTGAGGATGATCATTACACAATCTTGAAATCACTAGAGCGCAGAGTGAGTGTTGCTTTAAATATAGTTGAATGAAGAAAAGAAATTCATGTGCTGCCTCCAACAAGTTTGGAATAAAGACTATTGTTTTCATAGTGGTTTTGATGATGGTGGTGGTGGTGATGATTATAGTTGGCAACAAAGTTATTCAGATAAATAACAAAAGGAAGAGCTCCAGATTAAACTTGAGACATAAACAATACGTTTTAAGTTCTTTCTAATCAATTATGATATAATGCTTAAACAGATCATGATATTCGCTTCAAAGTTTGGTCTCATAGCTTCTAGTGGGAAATGTGAAAATAACACCTTTTCCTGATTGCTGCGGATCTTCACAATCCTCTGGCTTTAGATCCATTTGACGAATTAATCTGTTTCCACGGTCAGAAATCAGCAACGCACACATTTTTGGCATATATACCAGATCAAAATCTACTGAGAACGTTGCATTTTGTGCTGGTCCATCAGTATGACCAGATTTCCTTGAGTAACCACCAGCAATTGTGGTAGTCATACCTGAAATAAGAAACAATAAAAACATGGTAAATTTGCGTATGATCAAATTAAACAAAGAAAATATTTTCAAGCCAGATTTAAGTTACAGCATGACAAATTTAGTCCGCAGAACTGCAGCGCACAAAAAGTTTTTTGAATTCCTACTTTTTTATAAGAATTAACTGGATTGAGCAAAACTTCCGTTACCCTTATGATGAATCATCATTGATATTGAATTCCGCAATAAAAAAATAAATAGAAACAATCTCAAGGGAAAAAAGAAAAGACATTGTCTGCACGTACATAGCTATAGTTCAAACATAGTTGGAAAAAAAAGTTGCGGCCCTCACTATCACTTTCAAGGAGATTTTTTGTCAAAAATTAAAGAGCATACCTTGAAAGCCAAGCCAGTCAAGATTGATCAAATCATAGGTAATAACAAAAGTCATGTCTATTGTGCTTCAACCTCCCTCTATGCACATCCCTTACTCCACTGTAACCAAATCAATGACAGAACTCTCCAACTATAAGTCAACCTTCCACCCCGTGTGTGCATGCGTAACAAAAATCAGCTTAAACACCATTATTCAGAATTAGTAATACCTTCCTTCCCTCATAAGCATGTCAGGAGTTAGCACCTCAACCAAAAACATTACACAACAAGCCCAAGGCTTTCCAAGTCATGTGCAAATTTTCTAAGGTTTTGCCTCACCAAGGAGTATGGCTGGCAATATATGAGCTGACTTGTGAATCAGGCCACAATCCAACCCATAATATCCTGGATCAAGTCGCCCCATTTATCAGTTGGGTTAGGTTTGGGTTATAAAATTTGAACCCATTTAGTAGACGGGTTGGTTTTGGTTTGCACATAATTGAGTTTAGTTCAAATCAGCCCATGTAGATGCTTTTGTTCTATAAACAAGTCAGGTCGAGTAGACCATAGAAGAAATCAAGTCAAAATTGTGTGATTACTTTTGACCTATTTATTAATCAGGTTCAGTTAGGTTGAGCTAATATGGTCAAGTTAGATTCCTGTATAGGTTGAAATTGACCCATAAAGCTATTTTTCCGTCCTACCAAGTAGCCAACAAATTTAAAACCACGTGACACCACATCCCCTATGCAAAAGGAAGCTAGCTTAGGGAAGTAGTACAAGCCACAAGCCTGAAACCATGGCAAAGAAACGCAACAGAAACCACATTAATTTTCTTTTTTTTTTATCTCGAAGCCACAATAAATTGCCTAAACAGTTCAATGGAATTTTTTTGATCAATCAGATACATGGATCCCAACTAATACCTCATTATGTATTGGCTTCTAAAATATGAAAAATTAGCAACAACACATCATTAATGCTAACCATAATGCAGCTCCTAGAAGTAGTTAACATCCAACATTGTAGGAAGTACGAACATTTACACAGAAATTGCTTAACCATTGGACTTTTATCAAATAGACGAGCATCCACACAAATTAACTTCAAAGATTTAAGATAATAAAGTTTCTATCAACAACACTTTTATTTGACCAGCCTCCATCAACAACTAAAAGGGAAGGGAAATCCAAATGGAACGCGTAGCATCTCATGACCCTAGGCTTGACCACCGAACCAAATCCAAATCCAATGGAACATGTAGCATCTCATGACCCTAGGCTTGGCCACCAAACTTGATCCACCCAGAACCAAACCAAAATCGGTCCATTTAATCCAGTCCCGAACCGATTCCCTTGGCACTGGTTCCGAGTGGAACCTGAGGGTGGGTGGATCGGATGAGGGTGGGTGGATCGAGTCCGATCCACCCACCCAAGCATGGGTTTTAGTTCTAACGGGAACCAAACCCGCTGGTCTATTTTCAAGACTAGTGGGCCGACCATCCCGACCCGTGGGCATGGCCTCGCAGGGCCCGCGGGATGTGCGACCAGTTCAGTACCAGTTCTTGGAACCAGTTGGGATTGGTTCCTAGAACCGGTCGTGTTGGTCCGTCCCCGGGGCCCGTGGGCTGACTGCCAAGCCCGCGAGATGCGAGGCAGGCGCTCCTCATTCGCATGCATGCCTGCATGGCTAACCACCAATTGGCCCTCCAAGCACGTTTTCGTTTTTCAAAATTATTTTGGCCCATTGAGGTTGATGACAATTAGCAGCCCCAACAAGCAAACTAGAAAACCCCCTATGTTTAGTTCTTTTTATATATTTTTTAAAAACTTTTTTATATTTACAAATCCTATAAATACCCTCTCTCTCAACTATTTTCTTTCTTTCCTAATTCTAATTTTTCTATTCTCTCAATTCTAAATTCTAAATACTAAATGTATTCTCTAATGGCTCCTCAATGTACTGCTTGTGGTGTTCGTATTGCTCGTGAATCTAACGACGAATAGATTTCAAATTTAGAACCAATAAAGGAAGGGGCGGTGGCAAATCTTGTGAAGGCGGCGACACAAGATGCACCATCATCTATTCCTTCTGCTTCTTCGATAGCTACCCCCACCTCCGTAGCATCCCAAGCAGCTTGTACCAAAAGAAGCAAGGTATAGGAACTTTTTTGATATCGTTACTGCCGATTCGAATAAACAGGATTTGGCGGCAGTTGTTTGCAAGGTTTGTAAAAAATATATATTCTCACAAAACAGAAAATTCTGGTGGTAGGATGGGAACCTTTAATAAGCATCTACTTAAGTCCCACAAATTAGACTCAGGTATTATGCAGCTAACTCAGGTGAAAGATACCCAAATACAAATAAATCCACAAATTAGATTTACACCGTTTAGCCTTTCGAATGAAAAGGTTAGGCAAGGTTTGGTCAGGTATATGATTTCTAACAAGTTACCATTTGCACATTATGAAAAAATGGATATTTAGATTTTGTATGCTATTACTTACAGCACGCTTATCAAAAAATATCACATCAAATACTAAAAAGAGACAATATAAAATTGTATAAAGAATATCAAAGTGCTTTAATTGAACACTTAACGAATTTGAACTGTCGTGTTAGTTTAACTTTTGATATTTGGACTAGTACAAATGGTAATAAACATTTAGTTGTAATTTGACATTGAATAGATGAAGGTTGGGCATTACAAATGAAGATTTTATCATTGCATGCACTTGAAGAGATACACTAGGCACACCATTGCTCGTTCCATTTTGGTAATAGTTAGATTTTTTAAACTCAAATAAATTGTTGTCCAATAATACTTTTGAAATTAATTATTCAAAAACTTCTTTTATCTCCAATATTGAATATTATTTTCATGTTAAGTGTGCATGTCACATTATTAATATTTATATTTCTACTGCATTTTCAATTCATCCAGAATCAGATGAAAAAATTAAAAGTTTTTATAAAATGATAAGAAATTCAAATTATAGGTGAGAATAGAATGTAGTAATGAAAAAAATTAAATGTACTTTTTTCATCTTTTCTACTGTAAATTTAAATACTTGTATTTTGTGTATTTTTTTTAACGTAAATTTTTTTAAAATACTTCTATTTTTAGTAAACAACAACAACAACCAAGCCTTAATCCCACTAGGTGGGGTCGCCTACATGAATCCTTTGTTTCCATTGCGCTCTATCAGTTACCAAATTCTTATCTAAGTTTAAGTAATTAAGATCACTCCTTATAGTTTCTTGCCATGTCTTCTTTGGTCTCCCTCTTCCTCTTTGTACATGGGCAAAATCCAATAACTCAATTTTTCTAACTGGAGCTTCAATTGGCCTACGATTTAGATGTCCAAACCATCGAAGCCGACTTTCTCTAAGTTTATCCTCAATTGGTGCAACACCAACTTTCTTTCGGATATACTCATTTCTCATTCTATCCTTTCGTGTATATCCACACATCCATCTTAACATTCTCATTTCTGCAACATTTATTTTATTTGTATGTTCCTTCTTTGCAGGCCAG
>JAEMOT010003398.1:469253-490617 GCA_019297695.1 Apostasia ramifera | reverse complement strand
AATAATAATAATAATAATAATAAATAATTTTTTTTAATTATTCTACACAAATTTTAATATAAAAAATATTATTTTACTTTACATACTCAACAATTTTCAATAAAAATATCAACTTTATTTTACATCCTAGACCAGAATATTCGAATCGAGTATTTTGATTTAGGATGTGAAATAAAATTAATATTTTTTAAAATTATTGAGTACGTGAAGTAAAATAATATTTTTTATATTAGAATTTGTGTAGAATAATTAAAATTTTTTATTTATTATTATTATTGTTGTTTTTTAAACTAGTACTATTTTAGTCCTGATTTTTGTCCTCACGCCAAACAAGGCCTAAGAGTGGCGAACAGCCCAGCTGGCGCAACTAGCTGCCAATGATGACCGATCTCGTGGTGAAGGATCGTCTACCTCTCTTGGACTGTGAATGAATGAACTACCACATATGAAAGATTGAACAAAAGATCGAAGAGTCCGTCAGTTCATGCTTATATGTATATGTATATGTATATATATATATCACTTTTGGTGCCATCCGAACTCCATTTTTTGGATGCTTTACCTCGTTAACAGATGCAGGTCCTACAATAGTAGAGAAATATTGTTACCATTGTAAGTTAATCAAGGGATTAAAAACCGTATGAAGCTCTCTTTTGTGCAGGGAGAAAATTGCATACATCAACCAACTATATATCTCACAACATGGAAGCTTTTTGGCACTAGATTTACGGCGTTGCTAAGGTGACCACATGGTCTCTGAAGTTAAATAATATTGATTAATTTTACCTTGTTAACACATGCATGTCAGATGATTGTTTATCACCCTCACAAGTTAGTGCCTCCCCCAACGCAACACTATCTATACATAAATTTTCACCTAGGCCCAGGTTCGCATCAAAGTGCCAGTCTCCAATTTGCAGAGAGAAAATGTATCCTTCAAGGCACTGTAAACTTCAGTGAGATTTTAGCTTTCAAGCATAGATCAGGTTAAACCATTAAAAGGAAAAAAAGGCCTAAATATGGTTAAAAAAAGTCAAAACTGAGGCGTCATTAAGGTTCAATCTTAGTAAAGGTTGCTACCAGCTTGTGGTGTTAGGTTTATAGTGATCACAGGCACCAGTTAATGGGTAATAAAGGTGACTCACCCGACAGATACAGCAAGGCTCTTGCTCTGCGGAGGCTACCTCAAGCTCGCATGGTGAATGTTTATGCTGCTTAAGGTGCTTCAAAATGGCATCTTCAGTAAGCCCCGTGCTAACATAGCCGATCCTATCTTCAAGCGCCAACAACTCCTGGAATACAGGTTAGCTGAACATTTTCCAAAAAATATCATGTTATTGTTTTGCGGAAGGCGGGCACTGACCTCATAAGACATATTGTCAACATCAAGCCGCATGTCTCTATGCCTGTCATGCATGTCAGCACGCCCAAAAAAGGCTGACTGATCTCGAAACAAAGCATCCTGCACCACAACAACTGAATTGTCAACAACGCAAGAAATAAACACATTATTTATTTTGATGCAAGTTATGCAACCATAGATGATAAAGAACAGTAAATACAATGAATGACATATAACCACAGGAATCAGGCAAGCTTGAATTTTCTTTTCCCAAACTTCTCTCTGTCCTCCAAGACCAAATATGACACAATACAACAAAGCTTTTTATCACAAAAAATGACCAAACTAAATTTCAGGCCCAAACCAAACATATTAGAAAAGCTGAGGAGCAATCAAGCAAAAAGTCTTTGCTATAAGCTATACTAACGGTGACTTCAATAATAGTCAGTTTTAATAAAATTAATTAACACTTAACAGTAGTACATGTCAATCACCCAGAGGAAACCAAAGGGAATATTGCTTAAAGAATTATCACACTAGATTAACTTCATATTTTAATCATCTTTTCCTTTTTGGATGGTTTGGGAAGATAGGGGAATTTGCTATGCTGAAACTTTTTTTTATTTTACCCATGGATACCACAATTTCACCCACCAATAACTTTCCAGTCTACCGATCATTAAAAAAAAAAAAAACTTTCCAGTCATCATGCCATCTACCAATTTCCTATTCCCACAAGATCATGGACACATGGTGATCTCCCAAGAACTTGCAAACAAATATTTTAACGACCTGTAAGAGACACCCCGTCCACTCTTCTGTGCCATGATGCCCAATCTATAAAAAGATCTTGTCTCTGTAGAAGGCATTTCTTTTCTGCATTGTAATACAAAAACCACCTTTGTAATCGGCTTCTAGCAAACCCCATTTTCATCTATTGAAACTTTCCTTGGCTCAGTCTGTGAATGTAAAACCTCTTCGAACCACATAAACTTTATGTATTTTCTAGTTATTATTGCTTCTCTCTCCCTCCCCCCTCCCTCTCTTTCCCCTTCCCCCTCTTCCTTTTTTCTCTCTTTTATAGAAGTATAAGCAATGCTTATGGTCTCTGGTATGTAGGGCCCAATCCCCATCTCTCAAGACTAATTCTTCATTTATTCAACATTTATTTGGTTACCTCATGTAGGAGTTTACTAAGAAGATGGTAACCAGAGCGAGTGGCATCGCTCCGTCCTCCACATCTCAAAAGGAAAATGAAGTTGCCACTAATGGACCACAGCTTAGATGTTGGCTTCTTGTAGTATGGCTGGGACCAACGCCTCTACCTTCACACGACTAACAAGTCAATCAGCTATGTGAAATAATGTTGGGTCTTGGTAAGGTAATGGAACGTGTGGTCCAGAATTAGGTCGCCCTCCTTCCTAAATACAAGCAATTATCTCTACCACACAGGCTCTGACAGTGACTCTTCGATGCAAACAAAACCTCTAGCAGTTGGCTCATTCGGCCCCTCTGGCCCAAGCGCCAACAATGCCAATTTGTCCAGCCAGTGTAAAGACAATACCCAAGATACCCAGGCTGGCTTCGTTTGGCTTCTCCAGCTTTATAGTGGATCATGCCTCCTCCTACTCCAACACATTTATAGCCTCTTCCCACGGCGCCTCGCATTGCTGACAGCACAGCGCGTTGCGTCGCCGACCCCACAGTGCCATAACTCACTAGCCACTCCGCTGAATACACACACGACTAGCCGGTCTTTTTGCTCACGTCTCTGGCCCTCACGGACTCCTCACAACACAACCAAGTATAGGGTGTTCCACTCAACCGTACCCTTCCTCTGTAAAGCTTAGAAGCTAGAGTTGATGATGATGATGATGATGATTTCCTAAGTTGATTTCCACTGAGAAGAGAGGGATCTTCTTCTATTCTTTGGATCCAATGCAGGTGGCATTGATTCAGTTCTGACTCTGCGCAGGTGGCCTGATTCAGTTGCTCGAATTTGTTTGTGGAAGGGGGCTACATCAGTAGTCATCTCAAAGTCTTGAGGTTTAGCAACATTTAAGGGCTTTTTTCATTTTACCGATTTCCACCTAAAACTTCTATTTTCTTGGGTTATTGTCTTCCACTACTGGTTCTGTTGAGCTATGATTGAAATTAAAATCAATGTTTTGTTGTTTCTATAAATACTGAGACCATAGTGCAATCGTGCAGCATTCACCTGTTTATATGCCTTTCATTAAACAATTCATGTGATATTCTGTGTTTAGGATTAAATGCTAGTTCATGTGCAGGTTAATGGAATCTTCTTAGATCTTGAGAATTTCTCATGTTACCTGCTTCGATTCTTTGAAACACAAAGGACTGTTGATTTTTTTGTATCCATGAAGCCTCGTATCAATTCTAAATACAATCTCTTGTTTGATTTAAAAAATCAGATCCAGTTTTTTTTTTAATTGTTGGATTTAAGTTTATTGCATGCTTCAGATGTGGTTCATATCGCTGTTTGTGCAGGGCAATTCCAGTTTATGCATATCAGCTAATTCTCTATAGTAACTTAATAAAATTTATCTTAATAGAATGAGTTGCGAGAATTACTTTGAACATTTTTAATCTTTCACAAAAAATTCATGAAATCTGTGTATATATGTAATTTGGCATAATTACCAGGAAATCTAGCATCATCTCCTCAATATCGTTTCATATAACATAGCTAAGTCCATTTAGCATGTTAAATAGATAATCCTTTTATTGGTAACTGGACATTGCCTTAGTGACTCCAACGCTGCATCAACAACAAAACGGACATGATTCAGCTCTCAATCCATGACGTCCCCTCCCTCTCCCCCTTTCTTTCTCTTTCATATCTCTTTTCCCCTCTTCTTTCTCTTTCATAAGAAAGTATGCAACGCCTACAATCTTCAATACGTGAGACCTAATTCCTATCTCTAAGGGTCTGTTTGTTTGTAAAGTTAAATTTAAGAAGGTTAAAATTAAATTTGAATAGAGATATTTTTTATTAAAAGTTGTGAATGATGTGAAATAAAGTTAGTTGTTATGTTGGAATATGTGAGGGATGTGATATAAAGTTAGTTATTATGTTGGAATATGTGAGGGATGTGATATAAGTTAGTTATTTTTTTAGTAATATGTGTAGGATGTGAAATAAATTTAATTTTTAATATTAAATTTTATGTGTGATGTGATATACTTGGTTAAAATTAAACCAGATTAATTTTAAACTTCTAGACAAACGGAGCCTAAGACCTAACCCTTCACTCTGTCACCACAGAGATAGCACTATTAGGCCCCGTTTGTCTAGGAGTTTAAAATTAACCTAGTTTAATTTTAACCAGGCATATCACATCACACATAAAATTTAATATTAAAAATTAAATTTATTTCACATCTTACACATATTACTAAAATAATAACTAATTTATATCACATCCCTCACATATTCCAACATAATAACTAACTTTATATCACATCTCTCACATATTCCAACATAATAACTAACTTTATTTCACATCATTCACAATTTTCAATAAAAAAATATTTTTATCCAAATTTAATTTTAACCTTCTTAAATTTAACCTTACAAACAAACACACCCTTAATGATTCAATTTCGAGTCGGTCCGTCCTCAGCTCAAGATAAATTGAAGATTTCTGAATCAATCTCAATTTGATACAAAACATAAACGAGAAAAATTCTATCCAATTTCAATTTGAGCAAGGCCTAGCTCGTTTATTATCGATTCAAACTCAATCCAAGCCAAAATTCGATACAACTTTGGATTAATTTTCGATATTTTAGTCAAAATATTAAATATAAATGTTTTCATTTATTCAATCAAATTAAATCATATTGTTCATCTCAATCTAATGGCTATAAATAGAAACAAAAAAATTTAATCTACAATCAACAAAGTTTGAACAAAGGTTGTGAAGAAAATTCTAATGTAATCCATTAAGTCATTATGAAAAAACTAACATATTAAGCAAGTTTATATATATAATTTTATTTTATTTTTCAATTGATTCGATTTCGAGTTGGATCCAATCCTACACTGGCTTAAGATTGGATTGATAAAAGTTTCGAGTCATTAGTCAGCTCACTTGGATCAAGCCGACCTCGATTCGATCCAAAATCCAATTCAACTTTCGAACAAATTTTGATCTTCAAATCAACAGTCTTACATAGAGAATAATAAGACAAGTTCACATCGGCCAATGATATGCTACAGCCAACTCAAATCAAATACCTTTTTAATCCTTTTGTATTTCCTTTAAGTATTCTCAAAGTGAAGCTTAGACTAGGCAAAGTGACTAACGCAAGTTGGCTGCTACGTCAAGCAACAATGAATTCCACATGCTAGCTTTAGGTTGAGTTTTCAAATTGAAGGAAAGGAAATGGCTAGTGGGGAAAGAGGGGGAGGGAGGTCTAGGTTAGTTTTCTTTTTATCTTATATTGTATGAGCTCAAATTCAGCTTTAGGTTTCACAATCTGATTTATCTATGATTCTATATCCTTGCACCTAATAATGCCAGGTCCACTTCTTAGTCGTGATAAAAGCAAAAAAAAAAAAGAAAGAATTATCAATCAATCCAAATTTCCTTATGCCAAATATTTAATAAAAATATAAGGTGGTATGACGCAACTTTCCCAGTATTAATAACTCATAAAACATCAAAGATTGTACATGAGCTTCCCCCACTCTCACCCTCTCTCCAGCCTGTATTAATAACAGAAGCAGCGTGCAAGGTTCGCTGTATTAATCTGATACAAACATCAACTGATCAAAATTAACTCCCCCCTCTCCAGTCACTCTTACCCTCTCTCTTCCACATTGACAATAAATTACTTGTAGGTCCCTTAGGTTAGAGACTTTTCTTAAATTGGTATGGCCTACAAAGCATAAACATACGAAAAAAATAAGTATCACAGAGATTGGGATGCCGAGGTGGATAAGTGAGTATAAGTGAAAGGATAAAATGAAAAATGAGTATATATATGAAAAGGTTGGAGTAACCTCAACTAAGGATAGACTCAAAAAGAGTCAGCCTAGATGGTTTGGACATATAAATCATAGGCCCGATAAAAGCTTCAATAAAGATTGTTGAGTTATTGAATCTTGCTCACGCAAAAAAGGAAGAGGAAGACCAAAAAATACAGCAAAAAATTATAAGGAATGATCTTGCATACTTAAAGCAAAGGACTATTATTTGATAGAGTGCAATGGAAACAAAGAGTTCATGTACCCGACCCCATATAGTGGGATAAAGGCTTGGTTGTTGTTGTTGGCCCATGTACTTTAAATCATTTCACTTTAGCCTTTTCCCACATCTTTATTTCATCTAAGCCCTTGAGTTTCCTTCCATAATTCATCGATCCATTTGTTATGCAAACAGTCAAAAATTTCACAATAAGTATTATTGCAGACAAAAAAAGTCAATCTTTTAAAATGAAATTTGTATCCTAGTTTGGTTAGTCTGTTGAAAGTAAAGAAAAATTAGGAAATTGGTTAAATCTAAAGGTTGGCGTGAAAATTGAGTAGTCACCAAAAAAAAAAAACTGACACAACAGAACGATCAACCTAGTAACTACCTAATCTCAAGGACCAAAGTGAAACTATTAACCTACAAAAGATCAACATTAAAGAAAGGCCTTTGATCTTAGGGACCTGTAAGTAATTTACAATATAATTCAATATATTGATAACTAGCAGTTAAAACAGAAATTTCAAGAAAATCACAAAACCTGATAATAATAAGCTTACATCTCACCTCAGATCGCAAGCTTTCTGCTCTACGCATTAGATCCAATGCATTGCGAATCTGCATTGCAAATCACACATGAACAAAAAGATTAACCAGCTATTATGGTTGATGATACATACAATCTTCCATTGGTAATGAAAGGAAAGAAATACGAAATTGGAAAACAATAAATACAGTATTATTCCAAATGCAGCTTCATTTTTATGCACTAAAAATAAATTGCATTAGAATAACAATAGTTTAAACTGATCAGCATGACTGAAAAGCTGTTAACTGAAAAATATATTTCCAAGAGAAATAACGGATTAACACAGAAAAGATACCACTCAAAAAGTTTGAATCTACTTCATACCAGTATATTTCAAAAGAGCATGGTGCATACCTCAAATATCATTCTGTCCCTCCCTTCTCTGCTCCTCATTGACAAAGGTATGCCTGGTCTCACCTCTCGTAGCCTATCAATAAAAGCTGCAGACCTAGTGTGATGATGTTCAGAACCTCCAGGTGGATCACCTCCCGAACTTTGACCAGAATCATGCAAGGAAGCAGACTGAACCGAGTACTGAGCAGAAAAATTAGTACTTTGACGTCCAGATTCAGAATCACCAGGTGCAACTGAATAGTTGGATATTATCTCAGAAAAACTTCTGGAATAATGCACAGGGGCAGTTTCACGCAGTCCCCTGATCAACCCTGGCAGTGGATTTACCTGTGGAGTATCCGAACTACTGCTAGCAATAGAAGCAATGGGTTCATTTCCTCTCATGGTCACCGTGGAATTAGAAGGATTCCCATTAGGTGAAACTAGTGCAACATGATTGTTATTGGCTCCAAGAAACACTTGGCATCTCCTCACACTTGCTTCCTCGCATGAATCAGTCAGCCTCTGCTCAGAATCGCTTTGACTAGATGAATGACCAGTTCTAGAACTGGAAGCTCCATTCAAATAAGCAAACAGATTACCTGGCAGACATGGAATAGGCAGTGTGGACTGCTGGCTTTCACCGGGTAACTGATTTAAAGGACTAAAAGAAGATGGTTCACCATGAGACCAAGTACTGCACAACCTGCTATCTGCATTGCGAGATGATTCGGAAGGATAGATATCATGCCGGCCTTTAGGGTTGAGCCTTATTCTAAAGTTCCTCTGCGAGGTTTCTGCATTTCCTGCAAAGCTAGACGATTGGTGCCAATCTGAAAAGGCTCCTCCCTCTCTGGAGCACAAAGTTCGATCAACCTGTTGATCAAAGGAATTAGGACCAGACAAATACCTAGATGAGGCTGACACATTTGCGATTCCAGTAATATCATTATTTAGTAAAGAATGATTCTCAGAGTTGTTCTCGTTTTGCTGGAATAGAGTATGGGTTTCACTTGTAGATGATTCTCCTACGACTCCCTCAATATTCTTCCTCTTACAAGCCACACGCCGACAATATAATGAACTTCTTGGTCTTCCATCACCATCACCTAAGATAAGCCCAACACTACTCGAAGAACCCCAACTACAACTGGAATGAGCATGCCAGGACTCACCATTCTCTTGTTGTACATGTGGAGGCATTGATGTCTCTACAATTTCACCATAGGTATTGCTCCCTGCATTCTGGCTCAAATTACTTGCATTTAAAGCATGAGGAAGTGATTGTCCTTGATCAGCTCGAGTACAGTTAAGATTGATGTCCATATTTTCCAAAGAAAACATGCTAGTTCTTTCTAATTGCATCTCGTCGATCATAGGGTCAGCACTTGAATTGATTGAAAGAGTAGCATTGCAGCCAAGTTCCCTTTTAGATTCATCATGATTGCCCTGGGTTTCTGGGAACTCTTCAGAATTAGGATTGTGAAACCAGATAGTCAGGCCCTCAGTGTCTTGAGAGGCCACATTGCTGTAGTCCATATCTGCAATATTTGGAGACAAAAAACAATCCGGGAAAGTCTCATTATCAGCAGAATTTAGCTGTGCATTATCCCAGTAAAATGGCTGATCCATGCTAAAGCAACCTGAAAGAGATCCAGCGTTAAAGCCAATGGTGTAAGAAACTGAAGCTGCTTAATTTCCTCTGCCCTAGCAACCCCCTAGCTATTTGAGATATGAAAAGAAGCTTTAAATTGACACATTCACATTTGCCAAACGGTCATTTGACATCTCTGCAGCATATAGCAAAACCAAATGAATTACCAACATTTATGTTTACAACCGAAAATAGGAATTGAGATTTTTTTCAATAAAAACTACACCACATTGTCAATATCACAAAAAAAAGAAAGATATGCGAATTCCAAAAACGTACTGCTTGACATGTCTGTAACAATATCTATAGGTGGAAAATAATGATAGTTCTTGATGTAGGCTTACCATGTCAAAATTTTTAAGTATGGAATTATTATTTTACAGAACTTTGCACCCTAGATTTATTTGGTTATTTCATGAAAATTTTATGTTATGAAAAATAATTGTCATATTTACGTGGGAGGCCCACTACTAAGTAATGTATTGGGATGCCCACAATTAAGTCATGTATTGGTACTCTTATGATAAGTGGAATGACTGCTTAAGTTTGTAAGACAGGTATAAAGCCAATTCAAGCAAGTCAAATTTGATGACCTATGCTCGATTTATAAATTAGTTAATATGGTTAAACCAAATGGACCACTAATAAGAATCATCCCGAAGTATAAGGAGATATGATGTCGATCAATTTTGCATCATATGCCCACTAGTCTATTGAAATGAATCATTGCATAAAATCATCTGTTGATGCATTGTGAGGTTGGAAGAGAAGAGCCAGATTGAGTTAGAACTCCAACATCGACTACTTGGACAATCGACGTGTGAAAGGGTCAGCTGGTTGATTTAGTGCCCTAATACTCAATGGTCGATTTTGATCCCCAAATCCACCATTCGTGTCAAATTGAATATTTCACAGAAACTACACAGAATTGACAAAAACATGTTTTCTCTCTTCTTGATGTTCCACGTGGCATACCTAAAAGAGTAACTCCATCGACCTTCAACGCCAAATTGACTATTGCACGGAAACTACATAGAAATGAAACAAACATGTTTCCTCTTTCTCTTCGTGGGCTTACACGTGACATGCCCAAAAGTAACTCTGTGAATGAAACTTCAACTAGAACTTGTTCATTTCATGGGAGGCTTGATAATGATTAAGATGATAAACACACTTGATTTTGATCATAACAACCACTTTAGACTTTTGGACTAAAAATCCTTGTTTAAGTGCATAGCCAGATTTGATCTATAGAGCTTAATTACTGAAATCATGATGGATAAACTTTGTGCATTTCAAACTTACTGGAAAAGTCCAAAGTCCAAGACCAAGGAAAAAAAATGTTTCATGGTTTTATTTTCTTTCCTGTGAATATAATGTAAGCACATCAAGTATTGCTAACATTATATAAGACTTTAGACTAGAAAAATTAGAAAATCATTCCAATGTTTTTACAACTTTCATTTCATTTTTCAGAATGATTTTCATCTCAAAGTCCATTAGAAAACCATGACCTCTATCATGATTCTATTTCATCAATTTTTTTTTCATTATGGTCAATTTGTATTCTTGTTGTTAAAATTCCTTAATTGACCATCAATTTTATTGACCATCTTAATTGGCAGTACGATGCAGAGCCAGATCATCAGTGCCAGCGACTTCGTTATAATCTACGACCTCGAGCGTAGATTATAACAATTTATTTGCTTGTACATAGTTATCTTTATTTCTGCATTTTATTTGAGTTGTGCTGAATCGTACACTATGTTTATATCAGTGGGAATGCCCACTTTGATGTCATGTATATATAGTGGGTTAGTCATGAGTCTTATGAGTGAGTCGAATCAAATTGGGTTCAAGAATAGTTCATCTTGAATCAATTTGATTCAATTTTAGGCAGGTTTGGGACTTATTTATGATACAGTTGAACTATGATGACTTGGATGCAATTTTGCCACTTATTATAACACCTTCAGCCCTAATTTGGTTCGGGCCTCCTTTTCTCTGTCGGGTTGCATCGCTCGGCAGCTCTGGTTCGCCACGACGCGCCGCACCTGCTCCGCCGAGCCAGATGGTGGCCGCTCCTGCTCCGCCGAGCCAAATGGTGGTCGCGCCTGCTTCGCCGAGCCAGATGGTGGCTGCGCCTGCTTCGCCGAGCCAGACGGGGGCTTTGCGTCGCTCGACTACTCCGGCTTCTCCCAGTCGTGGCCACATCCAACAGATTCCGCAAGTTTCACGGCACGTTGGCCACGTCCTCGCGTTTGGGCGGCAACTTCCGGTCCATTTTCCTCTGCTATAAAACGGGGAACTTGCGGTTGAAGGAAGGATGATGTGATTTCCACCATAGTTGAGCTGAGTGAGCTTTCTCCCTCTGTTGACCTGCGCAGGCGGCGCGGATTCAGATCGAAGACGAAGAGGGGCTGCCGGATTCCCTTGGTGCTTTGATCTCTTTAATTTCAGTTTTTTTTTAAAGTTCTATTGATCTTTCCTGCCAATCCTTAATTTTATTACTTCATTTGTTGTTGAACTTGAGCCTTCAATCTGAATCTCTATTAATTCTTATTGGTTTATAATGCTATCCATTCCTTGCTAATTCAGGGTTCAATTGTTTCAGCTGTACAAAACCTAATTTCCTGTTAATGCTTAAGTTAAAAATATCATGGGGTTTGGTTTTCCATTGAAGCTGAAATATTTAAAATAGTTTTTCTGTTTGTGGAAATCCAAGGAACAAATTTTGACAGATTGCAAACTATTTGATTCCTAAAATTAAGAAGTTAAGTTTGTTGTATGGTGGTTAATCTTTATTAATTGAATAGTTCCCTATTTTTATTTGCCTATGTTTCTCTGAAGTTTGCTAGACATTATAATTTCCTTTAGAAAACCTATTAAAGTTCATGTGAATATGTGGTTGTTGCTAAATAGTATAATTTATTCGACTTAGTTCAATCTCCTTAAATTAGCAGCATAATATTGCATTTATGTATCTTTGATTTAATTATCATGATTATAGTCTTTAACGGCAATATTACCTAGGCATTTGTCCTATATTGGTCGTGTGATTCACTTAGCGACTCTCGCGCGGCATCACAGTTATTTTATTTGCTCATCTACATTTGTGGCCAAACACTTTGACTAAAAGTCATTTCTCTTGCATGGCAACACAATCCAGTTGATTTTCAAAATTAACTAGCTGGCTCGAGTTGACTTCATGCCAAAACAACCCATTTTCTTCTTTATGACTGTTTAAACCCAATTTTTAACCTAGTTTTAGGGCATATTGTCCTTTTTGCAAGCCCAAGTTTCCCACATATGATTTGTGAAAACCCAAAAAGAAGATTCTGCGCCATCTTTTTATCTCTCTTAAAATTGGCAAGTTAATTTGACATGCCATGTAACATCTTAAGACCCAAACATAGAGATAGTCTATTTTAGTTTTAGAGAACAATATGATTTGATTACTTCCTAAGAAGTCACCCATCTCAGCATTACTTCAGCTCAAATATACTTGATTATGAAATTCCCATCACTAGCCTCATACTTTACCCCCAAAGAATGGCATCCACAAGCACTATTACTTATATAGATTAGGAACTTCTCTTTTTTTCTAATATAGGATGAATCATTCTTGTGCCCCTCTCACTATTCATCAAGCTAAGAAGTCTACTAGAAGTCGCTCCTTACACCAATGATTTCCTTCACTTAAAACATCAACTGGCGATCACTCCTCACCCTCCAGCCACAAGTCGTCACATGCCATCAATCCCTAATCTTTTTTGTTCAGCCCTTGAGTTTTGAGCTAAGCATTTTCATCCACCCAAGCATGTTTATAAGGTATTAACCCATCCTATATGGCATTTCCTTAATGTCCACATCATATCTTTATCCACGTGATACACTTACTTATTTGGGTCAATTATGGATGTTTTCATCAAGATAGCTTTTCTTTCTTCTTTACGACTTGGACAATACATCATATCTTCTCCCCCATCTTTTACTTCAAGTGAAAACAAATTACAACTTGGTACCTTAAATTTATTGAGGTCTACTAGGGAAATCCCAAAAAATATTCTCCTTATGCTATTGTGTATTCTAGTGAAGACAAGGTGCTTCTTGAATGGTTTAGACCTTATGAAGACAATCTTGAATTTGCTCCAAATCCCCCTCTCTCTCTATCTTTCTCTCTCTCTCTTTCTCTCTCTCAAATGGTTGCTTTTCATTTCATATGAGGATTTTGTCCTCTAATGGGTTATCTTTTCTTTGTTCAAATTCAACTGGGAAAAGGACCTCATTGCAAATTGCCTTAAACCTTTTCATCTTTTCACCTTTTCATCTTTTCATCTTTGTTCAAATCCAATTGTCACATGAGATTATCTTTGTCCTCTAGAATTTTCCGCCATTAGAAGTCCATAAGATGAATATTATATTGTAATATTCAAACTCTTTCCTACTTTTCTAGAAACCTAGTCCACAATTTCAAAACAAAGGAGGGCTCCATTGCAATATTCAAACTCTTTCCTACTTTTCTAGAAACCTAGTCGACCATCATTTCTTTTGAAGCTTGAAGAGCCAAAGAACTTATGGATACCTAGTCTATTTCTTTGAAGTGCTGAATTTTTCATTCTTCCAGGAGCTTGAGTAAGATGGATTTACTTGCTTATTCTTCTAAATAATGAAGCCTTCTCTTCGCCGCAAGCTTAAACATTTATAGAGCTCAATTGACATTATCTTCTAAGACTTTAAGCCCTTTCATGCATTTCTTTTCTCTCTTAGTTTTCATGTACACGAACATATGGTTCTTTGTATATTTTCTCCAAAAGTTTTCCAAGTGTTTTAACTCTAGATGGTTGTTTTTAATTTTAAGAGAAAAGATGCATTTGGGGTTTAGTTCAGTTTGAAAATCTTGTTTACTTGAATTATCTTCAAAACAATTCTTCAAGTTCTTCTAGGAACTATTCTCCTTCTACCTCATTATGAAGATATTTTCTCACCTAAAGTTTTCTTTCATACTCCTAATAGGTTTGAACCTTAATAAAAGTGTATAGAATTTCTCATATATTGTCACTTTTTAAAAGTTGTTTTGTTTTTAAGCTAGCTAGCCTAGCTAAAACCTCTTACATGTATAGGATAGTTCCTCATCCCGTAAAATGTTCTATGAGTTAGAAGATAAGCTTGAAAAAGATTCCATATGTTTAGATCCACAACCCAAGAAAAAGATTTGGTAAAGGTTGGGATAGAGTTTGATAAAAATTTGGATTACGATTGATTTCGTAAAAACCTAGGTTGGTCTTGCACCCCCAAAAAAGACAATGGTTAGCTTCGTAGCTTGAAAGGTCTAAGGGTTTCTAACTTTGGCTCTTCTAAAAATAAGATTTATTTAATGTGAAATTCTTATTCGAGGAGCATAGGCAGTGGGGAAGGTTAGGGTGGCCGAACCACTATAGATCAATCGCATGCTTTACGTTTCTTGCTCTTTATTGTGATCCTTTACAATCGATCAAAATCACTTAAATTTGAATTTAAATTCATATACTTATAGTAAACAAAAATTTAATCCTCTCAAAATTGAAGAATGATGTTGTCTAGATGAAGAGAACATTGGATCCGAAAGAATCAAAGGTGTTGATCCTTCTACTGATGTGTGAAAAGGGATTCTTCACATATATCAATGGTATATCTTGCTTTAGGATATTCTAGTCACTAATTTTGTCATTTATTTCTGTGACGTCTCGACTACCAATACCTGATCTTCCTTTTACAATTGACTAAGTTACCAGTAACCGAGACGTCTGACATACAATTTCAACATGTAACATATAATTTATAATCCACTTGCCGCAACTTTTAATAATATTCACCATATCCGATCCTTCTAATGTCATACTTGCCACAAAAAATAGCAGAAATTCGTTAATATAAACTCTGAAGGTAAAGCAATATCCCAACAATAACAATATAACATGAATTTCTAAACATGTACAGATATCGTAAGAAATGATAAAAATAATATCATCTGATACTCAATAACTATTCGCATAAATATAAATACAAATACATGACATGCCTCATATTAAAATTACTTTTGCATGTGCAACAAAAATATCATAACATAGCATACGATATAACTGATTGATAAAATTACTCCACCTTATCACATATATTATACTATTAAGACAATATAACATGTAGAATATAAATTCATCAATCATCATCATAATTCTTTATTTCTCTTTTTTTACTAAATTTAATAATATCATAACATTTTTCTGTATAGTGATGTAGTACCATTATTCTCATACTTTCTCCTAGAAGCCCGACAAAAATTTCTACAAGTTATTATCCTAGAAGCCTTGCCAGGAGTAGCACCATGCATCGGTGACACCTTTTTAGGGCATCACCCGGCATGCACTCCCCGCCCTCGTCGGAATAACTCATTATAAGTAACTTTTCATCCTCGTTGGTTCTTGGTATACAAAATTCTTTAGTACCACATCACCTCACAGATCATCAAATGCAAATCATTTCTATACTTAATTAATAAAATACTTTACTTAACACCACTATTTTATATTCTCATAACGTTATATATATTCACAAATATAATAATAAACTAATTTTAATTTCAAAGAAAAGAATTACTTATCTTATTTATCGTTTTGGCAAAACTTGATTTCCCACTTCTTATTCTTTCTCTTCTTCTTCTCCTTCTTTCTCTTCCTCTTCTTCTTCTCCTTCTTCTCCTCCTCCTCCTTCTTCCTCCTCCTCCTCTTTCTTCTTCTTCTTCTTGTTTATTCTCTGCTGCTGCCGCTGCTTTTTTTGGCTCTGTGGAGGGTTGGCGAGCAGAAAATAGAGAGCACAAGAGAATAAATGGAGAGAATATTATTTTCTCTCCTCTTTTTTTATTTTTCTAAAACGTAGCAGAGAGGGAGAGAGGGAGAGAAGCAGTGCTGGCTGCTGGCAGTTGACAACCCATACTTAACCCTTTTAAGGAGAAATTATAATTTGGTCCTTTAATTTTTATTTTCTTACAAGTAGGTCTAAAATCTTTACATCTAGGTCCAAAATTATTTATTTTGAGTCTAAATCAGCTTTAATTTTAAATCTCAAATTAATATTTTTGGATGTCACAATTTTTCTAATGCTTATATTTTTACGTGATCTCCAGTTTCACTTGAATTGTATATTTTTCTTTTATGCCAATTTACTATAACATGCCGGTAAATTTATATTAAGACTTTGACTAATTTATTTTATTGCGAAGAAAATCTAATTTTATTCATGTGAAATTATTTATTTAAATTAATTTCAAAAATTATTGATTTTTTGCCAAAAAAGCTAAAATTTAAATGAGGTTAAATTTTGTTAAATATGATAATTTAAAACTTAATTTTATTGGAATTTATTTCCTTTTAATTCCCATAATTATCCCTTAATTCTAGCCCAATGAATTACCAAACTACCATCAGATTGTGTATTAGAAAAAAATGAAATTTCTCACCTAAAACATCGATTCAGTTCTTCCCCCTTCTCGTAACCGTCACCGGCCTCACATAGAGAGAGAAAGTGAGAGAAAGAAAACGCAAAGGAGAGACCTAGATCTTCCTCTAAATGACGACTTCCCTTTGTTTCTTTGCATGAGAATCATTTAATGGAAACAAATGCTGCTCATAAATGATGACATTAAATTGAGACAATCAGTAAAATACATTAAAATCACCTTTGATGCTTATTCACTAAAAGAATTAGTAGATAATAGAAAGAGCTCTTTGTGGTGACCCATAATCCCACTACACTTTATGGGAGAGACTTAGATGGTTAGCTCATGAATTTAAGGGTACAAGCTTAGTAATCAATGAGCTTCTAAAGTTATGTAAGCTACAACTAGATAGTACATATTCTTTTTTGAAAAAGCCTTTTTTTTTTTAAATTGTTAGTGAATATTTAATGACAAATAACCTACATTCAATTGTCTTATTACCAACACCCACCCATCCATTGAGCCCCACTAGCTCCCACCCACAATTGATGTCTTACCATTTCACCTTGACCCAATCCTACTCAAGGTTGCAAATTGTGTGGTGCCCCAACACATCCACCTATTTCCTAAGATTCCTTCAAACTTGGGTATATGATTAATGATGCTAGGAAGTATCACCGCGCACACACACACACACACTCTTATATATATACATATATATATATATACAAATATATATATATATATCCCACTTTGTTACTATTTTGTTATAATATTTATATTCCGCTATACTCTCTAATTTATAAATATTATATGCAGCACATTTTTGTCTTCATTTCTATATTAGTGATGCATACCCTTATCTATATATATATTATGCACTACAAATTCTAAAATTATAAATATTATGTTGAACGCATATGTTTTAATAGAATATTTCATTTCAACGGAGATTCTTAACTCGAGGTGTTTCCAAGTAATATTTATATAACTTGAGTTAACTTGAGTTGATCATGTAATGCTGGCTGTCTAATTTATAAATATAATAAATTTATGTATGTGTGAAACTATTATTTTTTATTTAAATTAAAGTTGTATGTGATGTGAAAGTAAGTTAATTATTATGTAAGATATGAAATTAATTAATTATTATACATATAACGTGTCATTGCCGGATCCCAAGTCCTGGATAAGAAATGCGGAGGTTGCAATAAGTAGTCGACAACCAGCGTAAAACTTATCGAATAAATATGACATGAATCCTTTAAGAAATTATGCTAAAGCTAGAACGTTCCCTGAAACCAACGCGCAGTATTGCTTGAATACAGTGAAAAGTGTGCAAATATCGTTGCATCGGCACCCGAATGTAGTGATAAATGAGCAAAAAATTCTCATATTATGAACGAATATGAGTAAAAAAGCTAGTCCAAAACATTAGGATAAAAGTAGGGACTTGAAATATAAGTACCTTGATAAGCAAGTTAATAGAGTTAGTGAAACTTATAGTTCATAGAAGAATTAATATTTTATGCTTTCGAGAAACGAAATGAGTAGAAGAAAAAGTCAAAGCAATTGATAGCTTAAGCTTCAAACTTTAGTACTTTGATAAGAATAAAATCAAGAATGAAGTGAGTATAATACTCAACAAAAAATTTGGAGAAACATGTAGTAAAGATCAAAAGAGATGAAAATAAAATTATAGCTTTAAAAATTATTATCAATGAGATTATTAACATTGCAAGCATGTATGCCCTAAGTAAATTTAAATGCGAGTATAAGAAAAATTTTGGAATGATTTAGAAAAATTGGTATAAGGAATACCGCAAGAGAAGAAAATATTTATCAAAAGAAATTTAAACAAATATGTTGGTATGATTTTAGGGAGACTAATGAAGAGGGCAAAACTCTTTTGGAGTTTTTCTTAGCTTATGATTGTTTAATTGCTAATAATTTATTTAAAAATGATATGAATATATTATCACTTATAAGAATGGGCCTTAAAAAATACAGATTAATTATTTTCTTATTAGAAAACAGGATTGCTTGAACTCTAAAAATTTTAAGTAAATGTTTAACTACCTAACATCAATTAATAGTATTAGATTTTAAAAAGAAAAATTAGAAAAAAATAATAATAAATCGAAACAATGCCCTTGAACTCGATGGTAAAATATAAAAAATGAGAATGAAAATATCTTTAACAAAAGAGCTCTAGAATATAAACAGTTAGACATTAAAGAATAAGGTGATTTTATGTAATTGGGAGTTGCTAACTATATTCGCAAGGTTGCAAAAAATCTATTAGGAAAATATAAAATAAAAGCTCTAAACAATAAAGAAACTTGGTGGTGGAAAGAAGAAATACAAAAAAAATTTAATATAAAAATTGATTTAAGCGCAAGAGTAAAGAAAATTTTAAAAAATATAAAACAGCTCGATAAAAATCAAAGAAAACAATTAGTAATGCAATGAAGATGATTTTTGATGATTTTTATAGAAAATTGGACGCTAAAGAAAGAGAAAAACATATATATATATATATATATAAAGTTGCTAAAGTAAAAGATAAGAAAATTAAAGACCTTATTAGAATAAAATGTATTAAAAATGTAGATCACAAAGTACTTTTTAAAAATGAAGACATTCAATGCAAATGAATGAGTTACTTTGAAAATTGTTTTAATATTAGTTGTGATACAACTAATCTTACTGATTTTATTATCTAAAAAGAAAATAAAAATTGCTCTTACATTCACCAATAAAAATAAAATTGAAGTTGAGGAGGTTATAAATAAGATGTATAAAAAAGCAGTTTAACCGAATGATATTCATTGATGTTTAAAATGTATGAGAGATAAAAGAGTTTCTTGGCCTACTAGATTATTTAATATGATTTTAAAAACTAAAAGAATATCAAATGAATAGAAAAAAATGCATTGACACCTATTTATAAGAATAAAAATAATATATAAGATTATACTAATTATAAAAAAATTAAGTTAATAAGTTATATTTTAAAATTTTAGGAAATAGTGATTAAGCATAGATTATATCGCGATACTAGTATATCACATAATCAGCTTGATTTTATGCCTGACAAATCTACTATGAAAGCTATTTATTTATTGAAAGATTTAATGAAGATTTGCATTTAATTTTTATTGATTTTAAAAAAAAATTATAATAAATTTTCAAAAGATTTGCACTGCTTACATTCAAATTATTCAAGATATGTATAAAAGAGTTACATATATTCAAACACATGAGAGTTTGACTAAGAATTTTTTTTATTTCGATTGGATTATATTAATGTTCAACTTTAAATCTATATCTCTTTGCATTGGCTATAGAAGTTTTGATTGGACACATTCAAAAAAAGTGTTGATATACGCTCTTTGTAAATAATATTTTTCTCGTTAATAAAACTAGAAAATGCGCTAGGACGAAACTCGAGTTATGAAAAAATACATTAAAATCTAAAAATTTTTATCTTAGCAAATCATAAATTAAATATATGGTATGTAATTTTAGTCATAAAAGAAGCACTTGTAGTGGTAGATGACAATGATAATCAAGTTATCAAGAAGAGCGAATAATTTAGATATTTTGAATCAATCATATAGAATAATGGTGAAATAGATGATAATATTATTAGCAATATTCCAGTAAAATAGATAAATTGGAGGAGTATATTTGGCATATTGTATGATAGAAAAATTTCACTTAAACTTAAAAATAAATTTTATAAAATAATTGTTAGGCCAACGATGTTATATAGTGTCAAATACTGGCCTATAAAATAGAAACACATAAATAAAATGAACGTTACAGAAATAAAAATGCTAAGGTGGATGACCAGGTATACACCAAAAGAACAAGATGAGAAATGAGTATATGCATGAAAAGATTGGACTAAGCTCAATTAAAGATAAGTTCAGAAAGAGTCGACTTAAATGATTTGAACATATTAATCGTAAGCCGATAGAAACTTCAATAAAGAAAATTGAATTATTGAATCTTGCCCATATAAAACAAAGATGACGAAGACTTAAAAAGATAGCCAGAAACTGTAAAAAATGATTTTACATATTTGGAGCTAAATAAAAACTTATTATTTGACAGAGTACAATGAAAATAAAGAATTTATGTAACCGACCCCACAGGATAAAAGCTTGATTTGTTATTGTTGTTTGTTGTTATTTTATTCCTCTATTAATCAGTGATCAACCCCTTATACTAGAATACTAGCTCAATGATGCGGGACAATATGCAAGATGTAATCCAAATTAGAGATCAGTAAATAATTTTAGCAGATGAGCATAAATTGGTTCAGAAATATCTCTAATAGCAATCATGTAATAACCAAGAAACTATAAATCCATGAAGCAAGTCAATTTTAAATATCTAGAAATAAGCTCAAATGATATATAATAAATTTACCAAAAGATTTAGGGCAACCATATCTCAACACGTCAGAACCAGGGTACGCAGTATTATGAGTATCCTCACAATGTAATATTACTTAACAGTAATTTAATCACACAATAATGTTCAGGTCACACGGGTGAACAAATCAAACAGTCTCAATAGCAGACACCACTACAAGATCTCACAAGATATTCGAAATATTCAACTGATGTTCAAATTTACCTCAAGTAGAGATTCCAACACCATAGAGACGAGTCAAGGCGATCCAAAGAGGATGGTGTCGAGGCAGACGAACAGAAGGCGATGCGGGGGTGTTCCACGAGGG
>JAEMOT010003398.1:404629-469245 GCA_019297695.1 Apostasia ramifera | reverse complement strand
GCGGCGCGGAGGCGGAGGCGGGCGCTCGCCTGTTGGCGCGTGGGCTCAGGCCGAGCCGACAAAGGGGAGAAGAAAGGGGATTTTAGGGTGGAAATTTGCAATAAGAGGCCTAGATTTTTTTGAGCTTAAATTATTTTAAAATTTAAGAAAAGTTGAGGAAATACCTTAAATTACTTTAAGGTATTTAGGGATTTTCACCCAAGGCCCCAACCTTTCCCTTCACCGGGATATAACACGCAATAATTCAAACTCAAATTGGTTTCATTCCAGGATTAAGATAAATAGTACTAATTCTTGCCCTTATATAGGCGATTACAATCGAAATTCAAATTGCAGAAATAAATGGGAAAATAAAAACTAATTATAATATGCCAAATTCAAATATCTAAAAATAGAAGAAAATAAATGAGATCAGCCCAAAATTTGGAATATTCCCATTCAAATCAATAAATTGATTTAAATGGGAATTTTCAATCCACTGATCAGCCACCAATCGTGCCTGCTACCAAATCTGCAGATATCAATCCTCCATCCAGATCAACGTCACGTGGTGAGATCTTGAACATCGAGTGTAGACCCTTCCTGAAATAAATCGACGGTCCGATGTCGTCATGTCCCCACCACTCAATCTTCTTGTCTCAATTAAGAAATTTCAACAAAAGTATCTTTTGTCGGTGACGAGAACTTTGAAAAAGGGAGTTGAAATAGACCATCACGAAATTTTAAGTTTAGAATTATTATTTTTAAGGAACTTTAAAACCAAGTTTTATTTGTATATTTCATGATTGTTTTATATATGAGAATAATTATGTCGAATTTATGTGGGGCTGCCACCATTGAGTCCTATAGCAGTATCTTTGTGTTGAGTGGAGATGCCCACTTAGGTCTAATTTCATGACTTTCAATTTATTTATATATTAGTCAATTTGAAGAACCCAAACCAAGCATTCATAAGAATCATCTGAAGATTATAAAAGATATGGTGACTATCTATTTTGCACTATGTTGACCGATTTATTTGATGGAAGAGTTGAAATTAAGATATTCTACATACTGGTTTAAACCAATCTCCTTCAGCGGTCAAAATCAATTTTTTATACAACTAAATCTTTATCCCAGTACGTGAGGTCAGCTACATGAATTCTTTGTTTCCATTGTGCTCTATTAAATAATAAATTCTCAATTATCTCTAAACATGTGAGATTTTTCTGATAGTTTCTTGTCATGTCTTATTTGGTCTTTCTCTTCCTCTTTTAACACAGGCAAACTCTAATGACTCAACTCTCTTTACTAGAGTTTCTATTGACCAACGGTTTATATGTCCAAACCATCTTAACCGACTCCCTTTGAGCTTATTCTCAATTGAAACTATCCCAACCTTCTCACGGATATACTCATTTCTCATCCTATTTTTTTGTGTATACTCACTCATTTATTTTAGTATCCTCATTTTTACGACACTTAGTTTACTTGTATATTTTCACTCAGCATTCTACACCATATAAAATTACTGATCTTACAACTGTTCTGTAGAATTTACTTTCAAGTCTAAGTGAAATTTTTTTATCACACAACACAATACTAGAAGCATTTCTCCATTTTAGCCACCCTGCGTAAATTTTGTTGAATACAACTTCAAAAAAATATTTTTGTATGCATTCTTGTTGCATTAAGACTTAGACACAATACCTTAAAATTTCCTTGCATTCCCACTTAAATCAAAGATGTAGCATTGGAAACAATCCAATCCATCATGAATTTGTTTAGAACTCATAAACTATCTAGATTTTCTCTTACAGGTAATTTGAATCACCCGACATCAAATATCGCGAAGTTCAAAATCACTTGAAAATTGAAACCAGACCAAAAAAGTAGAATTTTCGAGTTGGTTAAATTTAAAGCTTTTAAAACCTATTTCCTTACATGCCTTTTAAGGTGACCCCATACATACAATTTTAACCATATTTTTTCATTTTGCCCCTACCATTTTAACCCTACCCTGTACCTTAGCTTCCAGTCCTACATCAGTTCTCAAACAAAATTTAATGGCATGTTCTAATATTTGAGAAACAATACTGGATTAATGCTTTACAAGAATTACATTTGACTATGTCTAATGTGCCACATTGTGTGAAGGAAGCCAACCATTTTGACTAGAAAACAATTCACCATCTGACAGTTGAATACAAACCCCAAACTTCCGCAATGAAGAGTATCCCTTTTAAATTTTCAGGCTCTCATTTTTAAATACCATTAAGCCTCACTGTTGAATCATCATCTCATTAACCTTATCCCAAATTATTATTTAGCGCTAAATAGGTCATCAAGGTACACTAAATTTTTTCTTGAAAGCACTAAATGCTTTTTATGATAAAGAAAGAGCCAATTGCGCATGACACTTAAGTTGCACAAAGTCACAGTAGAACCACAAGTCAGGTAAACTCCATACAGTGAACTATTCTAATCTACTCGAGAATTCTCCGTGAAAATGCCAAACCGTTCTTGGCAACTCTTTTCAACTTCATTCCACAACTTTCTTTTTCTTTATTCATAGGATCACTGCCAAATTAGAAATGCTCATAATAACCAAACAAAAACACTATACAGAATTCCATCAAAACAAAAAAAAGGAAAACACTAAACAGGTCTTAAAGATTGCGTGAAATACTCATAATGACCAAACAAAACACTAAACAGGACATAAAGTTTGTGTGCTGAAAGTGCTCATAATGACCAAACAAAAACACCAAACAAAACTGGTCTTATAGAAAAAGCACTAAACAGAAGGTCATAAAGTTCGTGTGCTGAAAGTACTACGTGTAACTACACTAATACAAAGGGAACCTGTCAAAAAGTTCCCAAAACCAAATGGCCTGTGCATCTGATGGTCAAGCCCAAAGGACAATGTCATTACTTGGCAATAGAAAACATATGTTAATTGAAATAAGAAGATCATTTAGCATAAATATACTCTCAGCAGCCAAATATTTTGGCAGACAAAGGAATATGCACTGTGAGAAAGCTTTCAACAAAGAGGAACATTCGCACAAAAAGAGCTACACAGTTGAATAAGCTTTCAACATAGAAACACGCGCTAAGATATCAATCTGCTTTCTTCCAACTACATTGGGTCAACATTCTAATAACTAAACATCAATAACCATTCTTAATCAAAGTAATATATGATCTCTAGCTTGGTTGCAAACTACAAAAATACTCCACTACAATCTCTGATTATGGTACTTTAGATAAAATTCTCCATCTGACTGATTTTAAAGAAGTTTGAAAGTCACCTCCCCAATGCCTGCCTGACTATAAGACTAGATCTGGTAATACCATCTAAAGAAAATTTATGACAACATTGATGAGATCCAAGTTAAGTACTGTTTCAAGCAATTTGATTTTTTTTTTTGAAAGAAAGCGATTTGAATATTACATGACACATGTAAGGATCCAGGTTAAGTGCTGTTTCCTCATGTTACTTGATAAGTAGCTTGCATCATTTCCAGTCTTGTTGTTATATATGACAACATTAATGCGATCAATGTTCCATAAATTTCCCCAAAATCATCAAGATGCACATTTTCATTAACTTAAATCACAGCTGAAACAACAGTGCTTCAAAGATAAGACATTAAGAACCTTTCACAGCCCCACTACCTGTAGAATACCACCATACTATTATCATATACCATCCAAGCTGAAGACATACTGTTTTAGATTCAAGCATGACCACTATGAGTCTTCACCTCAAGCAGTCGTAATGTAGTTATAACTTAAGTTTCTTAATTGCCAGTAGTTTTATAGTGCACCCTATATATTAAACAAAGGATTTAAAATTTGACCTTTCATCTCAGTTTTAAAGAGAAACCATCATCACTAAGTAGCCTTATTCCTACTATTTGCAGTCATCATTGTCAATACTATATTGTTAGTTAATCTTGTCCAATGCAACTTATGGCGTTAACTCTTAAATTATTTAAATCTTTTCATGATATCTAGCCAATTTATTTTTGACCGACAATTTTACTTCGTATTCCTTTATCCAATATATTATCTTAGCTTTAATGGTGCCTCCTCTTTTCATTTTAACATACATTCCTCCTAATATAGTCCACATTCTACATTATATTTCCTAGTAGTTTCATTTTGGGAAAACCAACTCATTTTTCTAGCAATTATTTTTAGCGTAAATATCATCCAAGTCTTTGAGATTATGGGGTAATATTATGAAGGGCTATGATTTTGAAAATCATTCATCTGAGTTAGGAAGTTTTAAAATGTTTCATTATAGGTCCTTTTATTAAAAACTAACAAAAAAATTAAATTTATCATTTTACCCCCCCATCTCTCTCCCTTTCTCTTCCCCTTTCTCATTGGTCGGCGCAAAGAAAATGTCATTGTCCCAGATGCCGAACACAATGCAGACAGGGTCGCGCAAATGCCAATGACTTTCTACTGGAAGAAAGATGATAGAACAGTTCTGTCTTTTCATAATTAAAAACTTAATTTAAAAATAAATTTTGTTTAGGTGGTGATGGAGAACTAACAAAATTCATTAAAAAAGACTTGATTGAAATTTTATGTCAACCTCAGAGACCAAATTTTTCAAGACTTAGGGACCTAGATGAATATTTTAAAAATCATGGACCTACGTAATATTACCCTCTAACCACAATGACCTCAATGATATTTGCTTTTATTTTTATTATCCAATATTCTTATCCATATAATAAAACTAGTCTAATTGTTCTTTTATAAGATTGTCTTTAAGTCTCTATCGTATTCCATCACCTAAACCTCCTGCTTTACTTTTCCATTTGACACCCATATATATGTGATGTCCTTATCTATTTCTCTGTTCCTACAGATAATACACCAAAATTGCTTAAAATTATGCCACAAAGGGCTTACAAGTTTATCAATAATTTATTAATATTACTAATTTTAGTAGCACAAAAATTTACATATCATATATTCAATTTTTTATTTACTAATTCTAAGACCCTTGTCTTCTAATCTACTCCACTGTTCCAATTTATCATTAACTTCCAGGTGAGTATTACCAATGAGGACTACATCAATTTCTAATAAAAAGCACAAAAGAACTTCTTTCTGAAAATATATTATATACATGTCTAAAATTAACGCAACGGCTAAGGACTTAATGTTGATCCTTAACATAGTTCAACTGTTAGTAGACATTTCATTTCACATCAATTTCTAATAGTAGTCATTTCACATCTATTTCCAATAGTAGTCATCACTCCATTATACATATCCTCAATAACTTCAATATATCTCCCATAAATCTTCTTTCCTAAAAGTACACCAAATCAAGTTTTGGTGTACTTGATCATACACTTTATCAAGGCCAACAAAAATTAAATGAAAAACTTCTCTTTGCTCTTTATAATTTTCCTTTAAATGTATCAAAAAGTAAATTGCCTCCATTGTTGATCTTCCAGGCATAAATCCAAATTGAAACTGTTATTGATGCGATACTCCTTAACTTTTGTTCCATCATTCTCTCTCACAAGTTCACTGTATGATTCACTAAGTTTTACTATGCTATAATCACTACACTTCTAACATCTTTTTTTCTACAATATTGGTACTAGAATGCTTCATTGCTATCAATTAGTGTCCTTGGTTTTTTTACAACTTTGTTAAAAAAAATAAAAATTTAGACAAATTTAATTGTTAGTAAAATCTCATGCTTTTATTTATAAACAAAAATGTCATGATTTTATGTACGTTGACTGTCGTACATCTTTGCCCTTGTGGTGTGTACATAACTTACAAAGTCATTCTGGAGGAAATTTGTATATAACTTGAGATTATTGAGATTTCTTGCATATTAAATAATTCTCCATTAAAGAGAAGAATATATGCGAGGAACTCACACCATTCACATTTTATCCATGACTCTAAACATATTCCCTTTTCAGACTTAAAGAGGAATTCAAATTGAAAAGATTAATTAAAGAAAGATACAAGCACATTTTCATTTTGTTTCTTCCTCATAGTCATCAAAAGAATGAAGTGACTACAATAGAATAGATTGCAACTAAATAATAAATATGCTTTTATTTACTTCTTTCAGACAATATATATTTAATGGCTTAGAATAATTCCTCAGGACAGAATTTAAGAAAATCCAGAATCTTTAAGGCTTATACACAGAAAAAAAAAGTTAAATGGCATAAAAGTTTGGTACCTATAAAGTTTCCATGAACTTAAGCGCAGCTGCTGGATGCGTTCCCAACAAGATATACTTCCATAATAATAATGTTGCACGGTTATCTTCTACAATAGCAAGTAAGAAGATCAGTAGAAAGACCATTAAATAACCAGCTCATTCCTATAATGCAACAAAAACGACTTCAAAGATGTAGCCTAAATTCTTAAGTATTGAAAGCTTGCTGAGGTGTACCATCTTCTAAATGAATTACATTTATTACTTTCCAACTTCAATGAATCAAAATCAAAATAATTCAAAATTCACCTACAGGTAGTGCAACCTTGACATTGTAGAAATATCGTGACATAGAGCACCTACACTTGAGAAGGAACACAAAGGAAATTGAATATTTGGCATCATCATGCCACTTGCCGCTTGTTGAGTTTCCAAACAGTAAGAACCAAAAACTTACATTCCATGAGCATATTCTCAAATACACCTAACCTATTACAACAAGCATGCGTTATAGAGTTTACCTCGATCTTTTCTTGAACAAAAAACTGAAGAACAATTTTACATTCCTCATCCTATATAAAATATTCCCAAAACATCAATCTGTTCTTATATGCAGTTCATGCCATGCTCCTCTAAGCATCTACTTGACATTCTAGATAAGTGCAATATTGCAATAGAAAATTCATAAATAAATCTCCTTCATACAGGTCCGACATAACTATTTATGTTGAGACTAAACATGCCACTTGAGATCTTCTGCTCTACCAGACACAAATATACATCATTGCTTAAAACCAGCTGCTATAATCAAGAACGCATCAGACAAAAAACAATGACATATACTAAATCGAAAATTTCAGTGTCTTCGAAAAAACCATTCGTTAAAATGGATGGACTGAGACAGATAAAAAACAAACTTCTCAAAAATCAAAGTTAAAAAATAAAAAAAAATAAAAAAAACAAGAGAAGCTTGGCGATCTGTTGCCTTCGTAACAGCTGAATAATCCGGCGTTTAAAGATGAACTAATTATCGTCAAATCCATCGTTCAACACAACCAAATCAATAAATGCAAGCGATAGACGAATCCACGACCTAACCAGCCATCTTTCAGAGAACTAACTAACAAGAACGATTTAAAATCTACTAAATCCACAACAAAGATGAGGATACGGGGCGATTACATGCATCAAGACGCAATCAAGAGCAGCGGATCCAAAAAATGGAAAAGATCCATGGCCCCTGATGCGCGAAACGGAAAGACGAGCTGAGATTGCGATCGAAAGCCCCTGGCCGCATTTCTCTTCAACCCCGCGACTTCAGAGAAAGCCAGCGACGCCGGATGCGTGCCAGTGAGACGTGGAAGAGGGCCGAGGGTGAGTAGTGGAGGAGATAATGGCAACTTTGCACAATGGGGCCTAAAACCGTCCTGCAAACTCTGCCGCATCCTGCCGTTTCCGTTTTGACGCAAAATAATGTGGAAAACTAATTATGAGTTTACCGATTCATATCACCGGTTTCCGATCTGTTTCGGTCCAAATTAAACCATAATATTTAAGAAAATTTACATACAGAATATTGAATTTATCACAAATTACATATTTTACTATCATTTAGAAGTCACCCATCCCAGTGCTATTTCAGTCCAAGCACGCTCAACTATGAAGTTTTTCATTACTAGCCTCACGATTTTGTCCCAAAAAATGTCTTTATCATTTGAAATCATGTTATCTACTTATACAACTCAGGATCTCTCTTTCTTTTTGATGTGGGACAATTTATTCATGTGCTCCTCTCACCACTTATTATTCAGCCAAGAAGCCTGCCAGGAGCCGCACTTTGACTTAGTGATTCCTTTCAAATATATATCGATGGTAAAATGCATAATTTGTGATAAATTCAATGTCCTGTATGTAAATTCCCCTAATATTTAACATTTTTCGGATATCGGATAGTATCGGCCGACATGTCGTTTCAAACGGTTATGATTTGTTAGGATATGCAGCTCAATTGTTCCTCATATTTTATTTAATTTAAAATTAATTACATAGCTTAATATTAACTTATTTAAAATAAATAATTAAAAATATTACATAAAAATGCACAGATTTATTATTACTCTAATTTACTTTTCATATTACATATACATTACACACTCTTTTATCTACCTTTCTCGGCCTTTGGCTAAGATCAAGTGTACACACTCTTTTATCTTGCAATGTCCTGCATTCAATTAAACTGACAAATTAAATAAACACAAAATTTATGGTAAATTGCATGATCTTTAGAATATTATAAATTAGCCTCAAATTTTTGAAATATTAATTTGTATCCTGATATTATTAAAATATTTTTATTAAATTTTAATTGAGACATAATTATTATTTCTTTATAATTATGCTGTAAATTTATTTCTAATTGTTAACGCGTGGCTCCGACGCTGCATCACAGCTTTACACGTGGCTCCTAGGTGGCACCAACTTTTTAATTAAATACTTTTATTTTCGCAGGTCTCAAATCTCGGTCAAACATCGGCCACGCGTGTTCGGTCAAGCATCGTTTACGCCGATTCAGGCAACATCGATGATGATGTTCCTCAGCTGCACCTGTCACAGTCGGCGTGCTCTGGCCGCGCTGCCTCCAATACAGAATGCTTTTTTCAGACACGCAAATCAAAGACTTGCGTACTCTAGCTGGCGCGAACCCCCAAAGGAACCACTGTAATCGAGGAGGATAAAGCTCCTCACCCAGTACTTCCAGCTCCTCCAGTGACCAACAGCTGAGGGAACATCAGGATGGGCTCAGCTCCTTTCTTTCTGCGAAATTTGGAATAAAACATCCTTTTCAGCATTATTTAAAACCACTAAGCGGACAAGAAGAGGGGGACGAACGACAACGGGGACAACCAGAATACAAGCAATTCTCGTGTCCTCCTCTTCTCTCTCCTTTCATTGTATTAGAGCCTCAACTGAAAAGCTCTTTCTCTCTCTCCCCCTTCTCACTCTCTGTACTGGTCTTCCGACCACTCTTTTGATTCATAGTGAAACTTCCCTCACTGATGCCGGTGGACGTAGGGGATTTCCTCCCTAAACCACCTTAAACTTCTGTGTTGCTCCGGATGCTTTCTCTCTTTTAAACCCTAACCGACAGGCTCAACTCTCTGCGTGCCGCTGTCTCTCAAGACTCTCTCTCTCTTTGTGTTTCTTGGGATCCCCTATGTAATATCCTGGAATTTTATTTGAAGTAAAAAGAAATTGAATTATAATTTGATTTGAGGCTTAAAAATTAAAATTATTTTGGATCTAAAAAAAATATTTTTAGACATGAAAAGAATGATTTTGGACTTATTTATAAAAGGATAGAATCAGAGGGACCAAATTATAATTGTGCCATTAACAGATGAGCACAGCCGCATGCACCGCCTCCGCCTGCCCTTTCTGCGTGCTGCGTGCGCCTGGAAAGAGAAGGAAGTTCCTCTCTCTCTCCCTCTCGGTTTTCTCTCTGCTGCGCCCGCTCCCGTCTTTGTGCGCGGTTCCGCCGAGCCAGCAGCAGCAGCAGCTGCGGCAGCCAGGGAAGAAGGAGAGAAAAGGGAAGAATAGGAAGAAGAAGGAGAGGAAAGGGAAGAGGAGAAGAGGAAAGCTAGGGGTTTTCCAAGCTGGATTAATAGGTAGGTAATCATGTCCCTAAAATTAATATTGATATATTATTACTTGGGAAATTGAATGAATGTTGTGAGAATTTAGGACTTGTATTGTTGTGTCATGTTTTCTATTAGTATTCTGTATATTATGTAAGGAGAAATAATAGATGGATTTCAAGTCCTGCTATTTTTGTGTTTGATCCATTAGGTAGATTTATGTTTATTTATGAAGAAATTGAGGAAATTATTAAGGTTGATCCTTATATATGAGATATGTGAAGAAATGAATGGATGGGACTTAAGGATGGTATCTTTTCTGTTAGAATTATCTGAAATGTATTTCTTAAGATAATACTGCTTCTGCGAATGCTATGTGAGACGAATATGATAATGAATATATATTATAATTGTTACTATACTATGTATTTATTACACATGATATTATGCTGTCAAGATTAATGTTATGGCATGTTAATATTGCATATTGAGTTGATATTTGCATTCATGATTTTAAAGGCGATGATGACTAAAGACAGGTTTCTCACAAGCGGTCACACATGCCGGCTCGAGCTTGATTTGGCGCGACGGCGTCCAATGCCCTTTGTGGGCTGATGAGAAATGATTGTGGCATTTGAGGTGATTAGTTGAGAAACCTGGGACCCAGAGAAATACTAAAATGAGTAAAAAAAATTATGATATTGATATTAACGAATAATATTTTTAAGAGTATCTTGCATATTTGAATTGTTGTTGTGGAAATTAATTTTATTGCTGGTTTGATTCTATTATATGAGTTGTATTCATTCTGTTTTTGGATGTTGTTTTATCTACTGGGTCTGTATTAACAGACTCCTGCCATTTTTGGTGGCAGGTGTGGCACTAATAGGATCACGGAACAAGGGAAAAGAAGTTAAAGATAATTCTGAATTGTGATATTTAAGTATTTGAGTAGATATAATGGAAAGAATATTACTTTTCTGGCGTCCGGGAAACCGGGACGTCAC
Organism: Apostasia ramifera; assembly: GCA_019297695.1. Taxonomy (NCBI): domain Eukaryota; kingdom Viridiplantae; phylum Streptophyta; class Magnoliopsida; order Asparagales; family Orchidaceae; genus Apostasia; species Apostasia ramifera. The sequence continues at coordinate 458,404 of JAEMOT010003398.1, read as the reverse complement.
AGTTGGTATCAGAGCAGTTGCGATTTTATGTGGAGGATGCGGGTAGATATAATAGATTACACTCACTAATCACGGTGTATGAGAGTTTTAGATATTAAAAAGATTGTGTATGATTCAGAGAAATATCCCTTTGGAAGTTGAAAGTGATGACATATTCTAAACAGAATAAGTATGAATATTTTACTGATAATTTCTGTGATTGATGAATTAGGAATAGAAGATAATTTTGAGATGGCAGATAAAGATTTAATGCTGCTAGAAAAATATAAGACCAAGTTTGAAGACAGAATCCGACAGGAAGGAAAGGACAAGTTGGCTGAGAATGAGAAGTGTCGACTGTATATTGAAGGTTTACCTGCATCAATACAGGATACATTAAAAGCACAGCAGTATACAGAATTTGATAAGTTAGTTGCAGATTCCGAGATTGTAGCATCAAACCTGCTTGTATGTAAAGCAAGAGAATTACTTCGAAGTAGAAGAGTGATAATTAAGATGTAATATATGATGTTTTTGTTAATTTGTAATATGATGTTTGGTTATACAGATGAGTATAAATGATGTGAATTAATGAGATTTTGATTGTATAAATGATTGTGCTTATTGTTGAAATGACATTTCTTATTGCCTAGAACAAGTGTTTCTTATTCTGTTTATGTCCTTATTCTTGTTTAAGTTATATGATCTGATAATTTGCTAACTTGAGAAATAATTCGTTAGATGTGTATACAATCTGCTGACTTTGGAGATGGTTATATATGTTCCATTTCTCCAGTTTTGAGGTGTGGAAGATGCTAGAATTCTGTATTTATGTGTTGATATAAGAGGTGGTCGAGATATACTATGTAATGAAAGCTAGTGGTTATAAATTTCGAGGACGAAATTTCTATAAGGTGGGAAGAATTGTAATATCATGGAATTTTATTTGAAGTAAAAAGAAATTGAATTATAATTTAATTTGAGGCTTAAAAATTGAAATTATTTTGGATCTAAAAGAAATATTTTTGGACCTGAAAAGAATGATTTTAGACTTATTTATAAAAGGTTGGAATCAGAGGGACCAAATTATAATTGTGCCATTAACAGATGAGCACAGCCGCAGGCACCGCCTCCGCCTGCCCTTTTCTGCGTGCCGCGTGCGCTTGGAGAGAGAAGGAAGTTCCTTTCTCTCTCCCTCTCGGTTTTCTCTCTGTCGCGCCCGCGCCCGTCTCTGTGCGCGGTTCCGCCGAGCCAGCAGCAGCAGCAGCTGCGGCAGCCAGGGAAGAAGGAAAGGAAAGGGAAGAATAGGAAGAACAAGGAGAGGAAAGGGAAGAGGAGACGAAGAAAGCTAGGGGTTTTCCAAGCTGGATTAATAGGTAGATAATCATGTCCCTAAAATTAATATTGATATATTATTACTTGGGAAATTGAATGAATGTTGTGAGAATTTAGGACTTGTATTGTTGTGTCATGTTTTCTGTTAGTATTCTGTATATTGTGTAAGGAGAAATAATAGATGGATTTCAAGTCTTGCTGTTTTTGTGTTGATCCATTAGGTGAATTTATGTTTATTTATGGAGAAATTGAGAAAATTATTAAGGTTGATCCTTATATATGAGATATGTGAAGAAATGAATGGATTGGACTTAAGGATGGTATCTTTTCTGTTAGAATTATCTGAAATGTATTTCTTAAGATAATACTGCTTCTGCGAATGTTATGTGAGACGAATATGATAATGAATGTATATTATAATTGTTACTATACCATGTATTTATTACATATGATATTATGCTGTCAAGATTAATATTATGGCATGTTAATATTGCACATTGAGTTGATATTTTCATTCATGATTTTAAAAGCGATGATGACTAAAGACAGGTTTCTCACAAGCGGTCACACATGCCGGCTCGAACTTGATTTGGCGCGACGGCATCCAATGCCCTTTGTGGGCTGATGAGAAATGATTGTGGCATTTGAGGTGATTGGTTGAGAAATCTGGGCCCCAGAGAAATACTAAAATGAGTAAAAATGAATATGATATTGATATTAACGGATAATATTTTTAAGAGTATCTTGCATATTTGAATTGTTGTTGTGGAAATTGATTTTATTGCTGGTTTGATTCTATTATATGAGTTGTATTCATTCTGTGCGTAATATTGAATTGATTATTATTATTTTTGGATGTTGTTTTATCTACTGGGTCTGTATTAACAGACTCCTGCCATTTTTGGTGGCAAGTGTGGCACTAATAGGATCAGGGAACAAGGGAAAAGAAGTTAAAGGTAATTCTGAATTGTGATATTTAAATATTTGAGTAGATATAATGGAAAGAATATTACTTTTCTGGCATCCGGAAAACTGGGATGTCACACCCTACATCCTACATCAACACTAATTACTAATTTTTTAAAATATGACTTAAAATATTAATATTTATATTTTTAGTTTTAAATTTTAAAACCAAAAAAGACAAGGGATGGAAGGAGTTAAATTTTAAATAAATTATGAGGATAGAAGATATAATAGATTTTAAAATATATAAATTATTCAAATCAGTCAAAAAGTAAACAAATTTTAAGTTTCTATCACAAAAGGCCATAAAAAACATGTTATTCTAAAAAAAATAACAAAAGTGGAATGTTTTTACAAATTTAGGGGTTAAAATTAAAATTTTTTAAAAATTATGATCAATTTGTAATGCCCTTTCAACCTCAAGACCCAAATGTAATTTACCCTAAAATTGAAATTACAATGTTAGAATGTAACTTAACATAATATCTAATATGCATGTTAAAAATCAAGAAATAAAGCTAGCACTAATTTGTTTGGTTTGACTAAAGATTAATTAGAAAGAGCAACATATTTTAATCGACTCAAAACACATTTGGCTCGAATTAAAAGCTTGAGTTCTAATTAAGGCTAATTTAATTAAACTTGGCACTTTACTGGCTTCTTAAGGTGTAGATCGATAATCAGTTGCAGTCGAGCAGAGATAATAGGTGCTATGTTTAGTGATAAGGATGGACCCATTCACCCGTTATCATTTCTATCAATATGATTAAAATCAAAACAACTAGACTAATTAAAATTTTAAAATTTATGATGGAACAAATTTAATAAAAAACTATGGAGAACATGAACATTAAATCATAAAATATATAGTCTAACACCCAAGATGTACATTCTTCTCAATGCTAGAACTAATTAAATTGTAACAAAATAGGTCAATATCACCAATAATAAAAGTGAAGAAATAATACAACAAAATCCTCAAGAAATCTATAAATAAAAGGCAATTCCTCTTTGTTCTTTTTCTTCCTCTCCTAGTTTCTCTCCCTCATCTCTCTCTTCATTCTTGGTGTTGTCGCCTTGACACCACCACCATGTCGTCTTAGCACCGCCATCCACAGCGTTACAATCATTAGCATCATTGCTCAAGACTGACGCTAGGCATGGATATAAGAAAAAGAATGAGGCCAAAAAAAAGCAAATAAACAAAAAGATGACAAATTAAAAGGTTTTTTTATCTTTTATCTGTTGATTCAACGAGTAGAAGATCTAGTTGTATTATCTCTGAAATTAGAGGAATTGATTTAGTTGATCTGAAAACTAGACAAACCCAAATGCACATATTCCTAAATTAGAAGAACAAATATGCTATTAATTAGTTTTCTTTATAAGACTTGGTTTATATTTTTTGTTTTGTTTTCGACTTAATTTAGGATAAATTCAGAGAGAGTTGGCTTATATGATTTGGATATATAAATTATAGGCTGATTAAAACTCCAGTAAAAAAAATGAGCTATTGGTTCTTTCCCACATTACAAAAAACAGAAGAAAATAAAAAAATACATAGCAAGAAACAGTCAGAAGAAATGATATCATATACTAAGAAGTAAATGAGAAGTTGATATTTAATCAAAAATTCATCTAGTTAACTCCAACTTATTAGATAAAAACTTAGCTATTGATGTTGTTGTTAAAAGGTTAGAACTCTTTTTTTGGAAAAAGAAATTATTGACATTTATATATAATATTAAATAATTTTATTTTAATATTATAAATTGTGTAATATATAAAATAAATTTTTTTATTAAAATATATGAAAGATGTGGAATAAAATTAATTTTTAATATTAAAAGTTTATGTATGAGAGTACCCAAAGTTAATTTTTATATAAATTTTTATGTTAAATGTGAAATAAATATAAAAGTCGATGACATTATTTTGAAGGCTTAAATAAAACGAGATATGAAGTGCTTATCACGATATTAAAGGCACCAATTTCGATCAGGTTACACTAATTTTAAATTCAAATAGATTGCCGGATTCGAGAGCTAATTCAGTATCGAACTAACTCAAAATATATTTGCATACAAAAATTGATGCAAGTACGGCGTGTGAATGGTCATACGATATACGTAAAGTGGTTGTCATGTAGATGTATGTAATTTGATCTCCTTGCAGAATTTCAAAAAATTTAACTTACGTTTGATAAAATCAAGTAAAAAGATTTTACAGTTAATTGATGAATTTTGTGGTAAATAAGTTATGGTAGATTACATATATAAGAATCCTACACTCGTGAAAATAGAATTCAATAAGATTTTGACAAATGTAAGAAAATATATGCGAGAAGGTCTATCAAGTGAATGTAATTAATTTAACAAGAAAACAGGAGCATGACATTCTAAATAATATAAAAGAATACAATACGAACATTTGATAAGTGAAATGAGAATATATAATTTATTCGTATAACAGACTTAGCACAAGGAATACGATGAAAAAAATAGATAATCGCTTACAAGTAGAATGAGATAAATGTAAAGAATGGTATGGAGATATAGGGCAGTGACGAGTCCGCAGTCAGAGGTCGAGTCCTTCTTTGGCATCGGGGTGATGCTAGAAATGTTCTCCACTGTGGCAGAAGCCCAACACTCGAAAAATCATTGAAATTGGACTTCTGGATCTCCCAAAATGGTCTCCGAATATTCTATTTATAAAGAGGGGAGGGGGAGGTCGCCGACAATCAATTCGCCGGTCAACCGATGAAATTTCCAGCGCAAAACAGGGATGAGCCAGGATAATGGCCGGCCCGATCCGCAGGGCACGGGTTGCGCGCCCGCTCGACCACGCAGGCCTGCGAGCGTGCCGCGACCAAGCGCGTCTTCAGGCCCGCTCAGGTCGGCGCGGGTCATCCGGCTTGCACCTGCATTTTTTTTTCCTTTTTTTCTACTTCATTTTTTTCTCTTCTCTTTTTTTCATACAAAACAAAAAAAAAATTGTCTTGAAAAATACATAATAAACATAATTAGTAGAGTTATTTAATTATATTTGTGTTTTCATTATCACAGGCAACATCTAGGATGCTCTGCATAAAAAATTATTCATCATACAATATTTTAGGAAATTTATATATATATAATAAATATTAATAGTTTTTTATTGTTTACTAATTTTAACATAATTTTTATATTATTTAACTTTAATTTATATTTTACATTATTTTAAATATTATTAACTTAATTTATTTATTTTTTAAAAATGTATTCTCATTTTTAAATGTCAAACAAGTCCTAAGTTTGGTTTTGATGTAAGTACAAAATAACTCATTAAAATATTCCCAAAATTAATTAAATTTTTATTCTAATAAATTTTGAGTAAAGTTTAAGTGGTACAAATATTTATTAATCAATTGAAAGCTATCAGGATAATTAAAAAAAAAATTAACCAAATGTATACATTATATTACTATCTACTTAATAATTTCACTATCCATGCAATTAATCCAATCATATAATAAATTTTGATGTAAAGAAAGTAAACATTTAAATCAAAAGAAGAGACAACTGAAGAGATCTCCATGAATACTTAAGTGAAAAACTATCAAGTAGAGTTGCTGACTGAAAGGAGAAGTTTTCGAGGCTTTTGGTAGTAAAGATGACAAAGGGAAGGGGGAGCGCTCAAGGAAGAGAAGTAGGAGATAAATGAAAGAGAAGACGGATGGTAAAAAAATGGTGACTACATAATCATACATGGAGCTAACAAGGGGCAGCTAAGGGCCTGTTTGGCGCGAGGACTAAATCAGGACCAAAGTGATATTAATTTAAAAAATAATAATAATAATAATAAATAAAAATTTTTAATCATTCTACGCAAATTCTAATATAAAAAAATATTATTTTACTTCACATACCTAATAATTTTTAATAAAAATAATAATTTTATTACTTTGATAAGAGTAAGGGACGTGCACAATTTACTAATAGTAAGTGAGACCAAGGGGAAAATATCTGCATGTCATATAGCACTAATCGAGTCGTAGAAAAAAGGAACAATACCTAGCTTCTACTTTTGACGGGCATAAATTTTGCAATTTTTTTTTAATAATATTTTATATTTTACTAAAATTCTCACAACTAATTAGGAAGTGTTGAGAGTAACAATTAATAATTTGGGGTAAAATATAAATTGGATTTTTTTTTTACATTTGGATTATAAGAAAAAAGGGAGATAATTTGCATCCTCAAATCTCATAAATTTTCAGGTTTAATTGTGCCAAGATCTTCATTTTGATGTTGCAAAGTTTAATTGCTCTTAATTTTAGGATGAAAATACTAATTTAGAGTTTGTACCCTACAAATCAAGAAATTATAGTTTTGGATCAGAAGACAATAACACATGATCCTTCTCAATTTTATTTTGTAAGAATAAATAAGTTTTAATTTTAAAACTACTTAATATTTTTAAAAAGTATAAGTGTTTTGATTTTACTTGGATCATTCTAAAAAAATTCCTAATATCTTGAAGTAGTTGTTCTGAATAATATAAATGAGAGAAAAAAAAAATTGAGGACCACATCTTTTGTCGTAATATAACAAAATATACTCATCACATTTTTTTATATAAAATATACTTATCACATATATTATAATATCCTGTGATCTAAATATAAGAGTATTATTCACTTTAATTTTTGAAAATTATACAATTTTAGTATTTCTCAGAAGGTCATTCATTAGTCATTACAGTACTATTTTAGCTAAAAGAGATATAATTATAGAGTTTTTCATTATTAACCTTACAGTTTTATCTCAAAAGTGGCCTCAACTATTTGGGATCACATTATCTGCTTATATATTTTGAGAAATTCTCTTCTCTTTTTCATATAGGATGATTCATTTGGCCGACAAGTCTGCCAGGAGTTGTATTTTATTCTAGTAATTTTATTTTTTTAGAATATCACCTGGCAATCACCCTCCACAATCTTCAGCTACGGGCATCACAAGCTCATCAGCTTCAGTTTGGTTTGTCCTCGAACTGCATCGTACTATAGAATGTTTATTTTGATATTATATTGTAATATTTCGTGTCTAAATATAGAGATATTATCTAATTTGATTTTTAAAAATTGTGTGACGGGTACTCTCTGGGAGGTCACCCATCCCAATATTATTCTAACTCAAATATATTTAACTATAAAATTTTTTATTATTAGCATCACAATTTTACCCCAAAAAGCAGCTTTTTCATTTAAGATCACATTATTTATTTATACAGCTCAAAAATTTTCCTACATTTCTGTTGTAGGATGATTCATTCTTATGTCTCTTTTATCACTTATTATTCAATCTAAAAATCTACTAGAAGTCACACTTTACTCAAGTGGTTTTCTTTTGACGATCACTCCCTGTCCTTTTCGACTATCAGCGTTACATACACTTATCACATATTATTATTATTATTACTATGGAGGGCAGAAAGGGTACCGCCGGATAATTACTCAATTAAATTAAGAGATAATTAACTATATGTCATATAATTTAATTTTATTTATATTTTATTCATTTATTTTTAATTAATTATGCTATGCACACTCAAAATATTATAAAATCTTACATACACATATTTGAGTTAAAACTTAATCAAAATCTATTTGAAAAAAAAATATTCTGTTACTAAATCATTAAAATTATATTTTTACTCTTAATGATATATATTTTTCTCTTCCTCAATGCCACACTAAAGCGCTGATTTGTCCTAAAATCAATTCACGTTGCGGATGTCTTCTTCCTTTGCCGCCACCTAAAAATTAAAATTTTAGGATTTTCACACAAAATATATTTAAATATTTATACCATTTGTATGCACTATCGCACTAATTATTTTTTAAAATAAGTTTAAAATGGTCATCATTATTGAAGATCATACAATTTATAACGTTTAAGGCCTCGTTTGGTTCGAGCTTTTTTTTTAGACATGAAAAAAAAAATTATTTTTTAAATTTAATGGAAGAGAAATTTATTTTACCATTAGAAAATATGTAAAATGTGAAATACTTTTAATTCTGATATTCGTATTTGTATTAGATGTGAAATAAAGTTGATTTTTATAGTTGAAATTTGTATTGGGTAAAAAATTCCTCTCGAACCAAACGAGGCCAAAAGTTCTATAATAAAAGTTTGAACATGCATTCTCATATTTGTAAAATGTATTCATTATCTTAGTTTGAATTTAGATAATGGAGCAAAAATAAATAAATTGGAAGAAGATGAAACTAATATTAGTTGCTGAAATAATATTTTTCATTTTTTTATATGTTGAAATTATGCAATAAAAAAATTAATACTCACATCTAATGATTTTAAATGAAATGATGCGATTAATAGTAACGAACACGCTACAAATAAGTGTCATAAAAATTATTAACTTAAACTCTGAGTTTTTCAACTTTTGCATATTAGAAGTCACTGCAAAATTTCTCTAGCTACTGGCATAATTTTCAATTTATTTTGTTAAGTCCTAAATATTTTAAAAATAGCGTTTATACACAGAACAAAATCTATTATTCCAATTCTTCTTCCAACACAAATTTCATTCCACCAACTCAATTTATACTTCAACAGATAACTATTAACAAATCTACAAGGCATAATACTAAGTGTAATTCTTATATCTGCATATTTTTGATAATTTATGTATTAAGTCCTTTGGATTAAGATCACATGCAATTTTATGCATATCTAAGAGCAACTTTTTGCGTTTGGTCGGCTAACAGGGAGACACCACGTCAACACTAACTGGGCTCACTACTGACGTGATATCTCCCCGTTGGCTGGCCAACAGGTTCGATTGACCAAATCTAATAATTTTTTTAAATCTTGATCTTATCTCAAATAAGCCAATATCGATATGAATGCATGTGAATATTAATAAGTCAATGAGCCCAATGCATAACAAGCCAAACTAGCTGAGTCTTCACGTCTGTCTCAATTCTAAAACATCAAGCTAAACGATGTTGGCCACATTGCCTCTTCTCATTCTTTCTAGCAAGAAAAGGACTTTAAATTTATAAAATTTCATGATCACTGTACTTTCAGTCAAATAATATAAAAATATATTTTAAGGGTCTTTAAATTAATTTATACAATTTCATGTTTTTCAAAATAAAATTAATTTTATTTTAAGTAGTACATAAGTAAAATAAAATAAATTTTAAAATAAAATCTATGCAATCTATCAAATTATTTGACTTTAATGACAGAATTTGCTTAAAATTTAAAATATTATTAATTTATTATTAAAATATGTATATGATACGTGTGATTTATATAATAAATTTTAGAAGTATTTATATACATACTTCTTAATTTTTCTTTAATTATATAATAAATCTCTATTCTGTTATTTTATAATTTAATTCGCCAAATTTTATATAAATAAAAATCAGTGGCATACATATATTCACAACTATATTTATAATATTTTGTGCATACATATCGATAGTAATAAGCAAGGTTTTAAAAACTGAACCGGACCGGCCGATTTCTTAATTTTTCTTTAATTATATAATAAATCCCTATTCTTTTATTTTATAATTTAACTCTCCAAATTTTATATAAATAAAAATGGCATACATATATTCACAACTATATTTATAATATTTTGTGCATACATATCGGTAGTAATAAGCAAGGTTTTAAAAACTGAACCGGACCGGCCGATTCAACCGGTCGAACCGTGAACCGGTTAGCCAACCGGTCCGGTTTAATTTTATAGTCGGATTTGCTTAAAACTGGTCAGAACCGGTTTAAACTGCGGTTCAACCGGTCAACCGGTGAACCGGTATGGTTGGACCGGTTGAGTTTAAAATTAAAAAAAAAAACTTTTCTAAACTCTGGGTCAGCAAAGCTTTCAGGAGAAACTTATTCAGACAAGAAAACTACTTCTTTCCCGACGGAAGATAGCAGGAAAAGAGTTAGGAATAAAAACCTATTCCCTAACTCAGCCTCCGTTCTGCGGCATCTACTCACGCGACAGTCACGAACTCGCGATTTCTCTTGCCTCGCACTCTCCTCTCCAGCCCCCATCTTTTCGAAATGATTTAGTATTTTAGTATTTTAGTGATATGAAATGATGAAATGATTTAGTATTTTAATATTGATAAAGCATACATTTGTTCAGATTTTTTAATGATGTACTAAATATTATACTCAATTTGTGATTTGTGAATATTTTATTGGGTTATTGTTATTTCGATTTGCTTGAAATTATTTTTTGGGTTATTGACATAAAATATTATTTATTAAATTCAATTATTAAGCATTCATTTTATGTCTAATTATTGTGTTAATGTGTGAATAATATATATCTTAACTATATTTATATTATATTTTATTAGTTTTTTTAATTTTTTTACTTCATCTCAGTTCGACCCCGATTCGACCATTGAACCTTGAACTTTTCAGTCTACCGGTTCTAAAGCCGGTCCGGTTTTCAAAACCTTGGTAATAAGCATTCAAATAATTATAATTATTAAAAAAATATTGATCTTTAAACTAAGGTTAAAAAGCACATCAGTCTCTCTAATTTGAGCTCATATAAAATTAAATCACTTATATTAATATATGCAGATTAAATTCTTTTGCAGTAGTAGTTGCAATATGGAAAATTAATTTTACACTTGATATAATCTTAAATTTTATTTTTAGTCCCTCCTCGTTCTTTCGAGTGGCTAAAAATTTTTATACTTAGAGGTTATTAGTCTCTAAGTTGAAAATGTACGAGATTCAATTGCATATAAAATTAAATTAGAGGGACTTAGTTGTTATTTAACATTAAATTAATGAGAGACAAAAAGTTTATTTTTCTTGCGCTGGGACTCAAAAAAATAGGAAACCAACTTGGAGGACCAAATAGAAATAGAAAAATTGGATAGCTCGTGATTTCAGTAAATTCTGAAAGTGCACTCCAACCTCAGAGACCTGGTTGTAATTTCCCCTTTTCCTTTAAAGCTGAAGCGGACTCACAGCTGAGCCCTCGCCGCCCCGCCACTGCTTCTCTCGGCCATGTCCCCCTCGTCGTCTCCCTCGCCGGAGGTCCAGGAGCCCAAGAACCCACCAGCTCCGCCGCTTTCGCTCGGATCCACCACCGTCGAAGCTGCAGCCGGCAAGTGCCTTTGTTCGCCGACGACGCACCAGGGATCTTTCCGATGCCGTCAGCACCGCTCGCTCTCTTCGGCGTGGCTCCGTAGGTCCAATTCCATGCCCTCCGCCGCCGGCGGCCGCAAACCTACCTCCCCCACCACCACCTCCGCCGCCGCCGCCGCCGCTCATCCCCTAGAGACAGCGTGAAGCGGGTCTTCTCTCTCCCTCCTTTGTTGTGAAAGGAAATTTCCATCAAAATATATAGAAAGGAAATTAATGCTAATAATATTAATTTAATATGAAAATAAGTGGTTCTGAAAATTTAATGCAAAAAAAAATATATTTTTATTTCATGTTGTGAATTATTCTGAATATTAATGAATTCCTTATATTTCATAATAGAGAGTTGGTATGATGGAATTAATCCTTATATAAATGATATATTGAAGGCTATAGTTTGTTCAACAAATAAAATTTTGTTCCAGCTTTTTCTGTTTACTCAATAAATGATCAGATAATTATCAGTAATATTATCTATTTTTCTTTTTTATTTTTTGAAAGGATAATGATCATAAATATTATGTGGTATTAATTGAACTTTATATATGCTTAAGAAAAGATATTCTTATTCTTCACTTGCTTTCATGCTCCACCACATTATAAAAAATTTCTATAATAAGTTTATAATTATTGTTTAATTCATACTTTTTAAAAATATAATGAAGGTTTTATTTTAAAAATTTTATAACAATATATTTTTTTTAAATTATGATTATTATATAACAGGTTTAATTTGATAATTTTTATTAGTATTTAAAAAATATTTTATTTTAAAATTTTTAAAATAGTAGTTTTAATTCTACTCTTTCCTCTCTTTCTACGGCAACAGATCTCTCTCTCTTTCTCCCCCTCCACCCTCTCTCCCTCTCTCTCCGACTCTCCCTCTCTCTCTCTCACACGCGTAGGCGCATTGGTGGAGAGCGGCTGGCACCCGCCCCATTCACTCTCCCTCCCCCCTCTCCCTCTCTTTCTCTCACGCGTAGGCACACTGGTGGAGAGCCGCTGGCACCTGCCCCATTCACTCTNGCCGCTGGCTCCCTCCCCCCCCCCTCTCCTCTCTCTCCCGCACAAGCATGCTCGCTTACATCGAGGGTGGCGGCCGGGCCGTGGTGCCCGCCCTTTCCACATATATACTCTCTTTCTCCCATACGAGCGAGATGATAGCAGCTCGGTAGCACCGACGAGGAAAGTAACAATACAGAATTTGAAATTTCATAAAAAAATTGAAAAATATTAAAAATAAAATTAAAAAAATATTAAAATTAACAGGAGTAAGATTTTTTTTATAATATTAGATAAATTGTAAAGACTTTTTGATAAATTTTTAAAAATCATAAACTAAATAATAATTATAAATTAACTATTTAAAAATTTAAGTAATTAATCTCTCTCTCTCTATATATATATATATATATATCAGGTGTTTGAAGTTATGTGGTTCAAAATTATCACTCTATTAAAATAAAATTAAAACAGTGTTTGATTTAAAGTTATATAAATGTCGATGTAATCTAAATATTTATATATTTTATCATCAAATTATTATTTATTTAGTTCAAAGTCATTGTATATAATTAAAAGATAATAAAAATTCAATTGAAATTTACCTCCTACCATCACAATTATAATAACATCCATGTTAACATGATTTATATAAAAAATTAGATCTTGCTATATATCCATAATAAATGACTAATAAATTAACTAATTATATTTTAAAATTTTAATTTTCCAGATTATTTAATAGTTTAATGGTATAATTTATTGGATAATTTAAAGAATTAGACCCAAAACCACTTTTGGATTTGGGACTATTTTTTGGGCTACTAAGCTTTTTTTTCATGAAAAACTGTCCCATATTAAATATTAAAAATAAGTTATAGTATTAACCAAGATTTTAAAACTCAGTTTTAATTTCGACTTCGATCACAAAATGAAAGTTTTGATTTCGACAATTCAGTAATTTTGACATTAACATTTTCAATTTTTTCAACAAATGAGTATGCAATTGTGAGACATATGTTGAAACTATAGCTTTATCAGGTCGATTTTCACCAAATCGATCCGAAATTAGCCACGCTCTCCTGTTTCGAACGAGTTTTAAAACCTTGGTATTAGTATGCAATTGTGAGACACATGGATGGGCTCCCCAGGTGGGCTTTTCGCACTTGGGCCTCCCACCCAACTGGGCCCATTAGGAGCCCAAGTATTGTTAGTTTGTTCGACATAAGGCTCGAGCCCAGCTCATTTCAAACTTGGTTTTCAAACATAATGTCATGTTTGGGTTTCTTTCACTTTCGTTTTGCGATATATCTTCATAATTTATTCGTAAACGAGCTTATAGATTTGAGAACACGAACACAAAAATTATAAATTAATTATTCTAAAGTATATTAATGTGTTCTTGTAGTTACAAACTGTTGGTTTAAAGCTTGATCAAAGTTCATATCATCGAAGACTTCTGGTACAGCAACAACAACCAAGCTTTAATCCCATTATATCAGGTCGGTTATATGAATTCTTAGTTTTAATTACACTCTATCAATTAACAAATTCTTATTTTAAGTCTAAGTGAGTAAGATCACTTTTTCTAATTTCTTACTACGTCTTCCTTAGTCTCTCTCTTCCTCTTTGTAAATCGGTAAAATTTAATAATTTGATTTTCCTACCTATTATTTCAATCGCCCTACAATTTACATGTTCAAATTATTTAAGCTGATTTTTTCTAAATTTATCCTCAATTGATGCAACTCTAATTTTTTTCGCAGATATATTCATTTCCCATTCTATGTCGTTGAGAACTTCTGGTATTTGTCAAAAATTCAATGAGTTAAGCTTGATTCTATTCCATGTGATTATAAACTTTTAATAATTTATATATTAAATATTAATAGTATGAACGTTAGTTTAATTAAGTGCGTGTTTGAGTCAGCTCAAAATTTAGTTAAAGTCGGCTTAAAATCGTTAAAATTGAGTTGATTTCGAGCCAGAGCTAATTAAAGGATAGTAGGTTCTTTTAATTTAGTCAGCTAGGTATTTCATATCTTTTCCTATTTCTAAATCAATTAAATTTGTTCACTAATTTGGGAATATTTGCAAATAAGTCCCTCAATTATTAATGTTGTCAACCAAAGGGCTAACAGCATTGACAAAAAAGAAGCTATTTGTACCTACTTAAATTAGCTAGAAAATATGAAGGACCTACGTGCACACGAGATCAATTAAGAAAGATCTATCCAAGCTGACTCGAACAAATTCAACTTTTAAGTTAAGCTCGAAGTGTGGGGAACTAGAAAATTATTTTTGAGATAGGAGAAGATAATGATGATTTTTCGAAGGTGTAAATTTTTAATTTAAATAGAATTTATTTTTGATCGAGTTTGGTAGAAATTCATGCTACATATTCTCAAAAAATAGGTCATAAATCGATAGAATTTGACATTTTTTTTTCGTTCAGTCCATCTTAAACACATCTTTTTTGTCGAGTTTGATTCATGACTAAAAAAATTGATAATCATGAAAAAAAACTATTTTTATAACAATAATAAAAAAACTAATTTTTATTTTTATTTTATACAAATTTTAATAATTTTTTTTATATATTTTATTTTATATAAATTTTAATATAATTATCATTGTCATTCATTATTAGACGTAATTTTTAATTTAACTCATATTATATTATATATACATATTTTTAAATTGAATAAAAAATTTTAACTCAATGTTCATTAATCTATTCGGTTTTTTGTTTGTAAAAATTCTTGCTGTCACCAGATGGAATATTTCATCCTTCAATATATAAATTTAAAAATAAAAAAAACCAAATGGGCCTGTCGTTATTTTTTTAAAAAATAAATCTTACACTTTTATGATTAAAAAAAAATTATACTTCGAACACCAATTTAATTAAATTATATATATATATATATATATATATATATATATATATATGTATGTATGTATAAGATTGTTTGAAGAAGAGGCTAATTTAATTATGCTTAAAAATTATAATCTTGATGTAAAATATATTATATGATGTGAAATAAAGTATATTATATTTAAAGGTATATGAAATATGAAATTAAATAAAATTAATTATTATAATAAACATAATATAAAATGTCATGAAAAATAATTTATTTTTTATTTATTATTTTATAATAAAAGAATCATTTTGGGATCAAATTGGTATGATAGCAAATAATTTAATTTTTTATTTATGTTGAACTTCGCATGGGTATGCAAATAAGCATGCAGAATTAAGATCGAATTTAAACGATCAATTTGGTTAAATTCTAATTCAATCGGTTTAGGTCCGGTCCCGAATTTGCCGGAACAAATCAGTTCAAGTCAATTCTCGATTTTATTATTTGGGTAAAACATAGTCGGCTCAAATTGAATTAATTATTGATTATTAAATATTGTGTGATTAATTAGTTTAGTATTTTAATGCAAGGGTTGATATTTAATTTATAATTTTAATTATTTAATAAAAAATATTTAATTTTGGATTATTTATTATCATATTTTTATATTAGTATAAAAAAAAATTATGTTTTAAGCTTAAAATTAAAATTAAAATATGTATATATAATATAATATGAGTTAAATTAAATTTTTAAAAAAATACTAAAAATTTTATTAAACTCTAAATTATAAATGTTAAAATTCAAAATTAAAATGTAAAATCATAAACTTAAATCTTTAAATTACTTGAATAATAAAACTTGAACTTTAATAAATTTTAAAAATTAAAAGAGAAATTCTCAAAGTGAAAATTTAATTTAATTTAATAATATAAAAAATTTTATTATAAAATTATGAATTATATATAATAAAGTAAAAATCATTCATAAATTTTTAAAATATTTTAAAATTTAGTATAAAATCTGTAATTTTATTAAAATTTTACATCCTTATGTAAATTTCTTTTTTATTTTTATGTTGGTATAGAATATATGAAGCATTTAAATATATAATAATGTGATGAATGCAATAAAAATCTTTATGTAATATCATAAAAAATTTAGTCTTCGCAATAATAAGATTTTATTATTCACATCATAAGACACAAGCATTCATTAAACATGTAAATAATGAAGCACACAAATAAAATATTAATGCATAAAAATTAAAATTTTAATAATATTTAAAAATTAAAATAATTATGCAATAATTCAATTCGGTTATCAGATGTAACAAATTTAGCATTTAATAGAAATTTAATTTTATCAAATAAAACATTAACTCCAATAAAAAGATTAAAAAAATATGATAAATAATGATCTAAATGAGCTTGTTCGGTTGAAGCCCAAAATTGTCAAAATTATATTTTAATAATATTTTAAATTTATTATAAATTTTAATAATTTTATTTTATATTGAACATAAATTTTAATCTTAAAAATAACTTTATTTTACATCCTACACACATCTCAATATTAAAATAATTTTTTTTATTAATTTATAAAATAAAATATTTTTTTTTCTTTCTTTAAAATTAACACCCAACCAAACAAATCCAACAATTATACAAATATCTAATCCTAAGTATATTTGAAATAAAAAGAATTATATAATTCAGAATCAAGATAGCGAAAAACGAAGAAAGAGAACGTAGAATAAAGATAATGATGGATGCTCATTTATGTGTCTGTAACTCGAAGAAATAACAAACCTAATCCCTTTTTTCTTGTTGTGTGCTTTATTAGATTTTCTACGAAAACTAACAAATTAAAACTTTGCATTGAGAAAAATGAAAATCTCTATAAAAAATAAATCTAAAATCTCCCAAATTAATTTAAATCAATTCTTAAATATTTGAAAGTAATCATAACAATTTTTTGAAGAAATTTGAATTAGTCGATCAAATAAGTGAAATAATGGCTCAAATTAGTTTGTATCAAAGCTTAATGCACTGTTATTGAAAAAAAAAATTACATTTTTTACAGGCAACATCCCCTAAATTTAATATTTACAAATACTCCTAAACAAAAGTTAAAGAGGGGTGCTGACTGTAAAAAGAGAAGGTACACTCTGTAAATAGTTAATGTAAAGGATGCTATATGTAAATATTTAAAAAAGTTTTTTTTAATGGCAAATGTAAATTTTTTTTTAAAAAAAAGATACAGGTAGTACGGATTTCTGCCATTTGGCTCAATGTGGACCGTGGACAGCTAAGAACCGATGGCCATGATTTGCCCCGCCAAATGGATAAGGCTTGCGGCCAGGGCGCCCAGCTGGGTCGAGTGAAAGACTAAAATACCCCTGTCTTCCTTCCTCCTGGCTCCTGCGCAACTTTAGTCCTCCAAAAGACCAAACTGCCCGTTTCATTTCTTATTATTTACCCGCCACCCTTTCTGCAAGGCCTCACTCCTAAATCAATATAAACTTACACTCCAGTTCTTCTATTTTTGCTTCCATCAAGATATGTCCAAATATTTCATTTCCAACTCCTTTCAACATTACTTTTAGATCCAAAATAGCTCTAAATAAATCTAAAATTTATAAAATTTTGCACCAATTAATTTTTAGAAATTTATTTATATAAAACTTAAAATATGACTTTACCACATAGCTCTAATTCAACTCTTTAACGTCCCTAATTTGAGTTCAAATCACATTTTTTTTTTCTTTAAGTAAGAGAAAAAAATAAAAAAAATCATGCTTAATAAATAATTAATGAATTATATAATTATAATTTAAATTTTTAATTCACCACATTATAGAATAGATTAGAACTTAATTTAAATGATTGGTCAGTTATTGAAATTATTTGAATCACTAAAAAATTTAATATAATATAATGATAAAATAAAATTGATTTACCTTAAATGTCATTACAAATTATCCAAATTTGTTCTATTAATATATTAATTGCCCTACTGTTTAATAAACATTGTATAAATTAAAATTAAATAAAATCAGAAATTGCCATATTTTCCGTTAAATGTATTAAATATCTTAAGACATATTTACTAAAATTCCCCCTAATTCATAAAATTATTACAATTCCTGCATGATTAAAGAATGTAAAGATTAAATATTTATAATAGAAATAGAATATTCGGTATTTTGTTTTCTTACTCTAGAAGATTTTTTTTTTTTTGATATAACTCTAGGGGAATTTTACTATTATAGAAATTCATCATATTTTTTAATTATGGATTAAGATTTGAAAGCTACCAAATTTCTTAATAAAATGATTTAGAGATAACTATGAATTAGGTAAATATTTCTAAATTCAATAATTAGTACACAATTATTAAATAGTACTTCAAGTTTTTAATTATTTCAAATTGGCTACGACATTGATATTAGATTTTGATGATGCTTAACTTAACTTGAGTTAAACTTAACCTTATCAAATAATATAACTTCTAACTCTGATTTAGGCATGAAGAGAAATCTACGAATTAATCTCATGTAACTGATAAAAGTACAACAAAAATTGGATCAATCAAAATAATAATAATGAAATAAAAAATAAATAATGCTGAATTTTAGTTGATCATCAACAAAGGCATTAACTAGTGGGTGATTTAGAGTTTTACCTTAGGTTAATTTGATTAAATTAAATGATATTAAAAATTTAGAATTGAGAGTTTAGCTTTGAAAGCAATAAGAGTCGAGTTTATTGAATTAAATTATGAGATATATTATAACATATAATTTTATCGTGTTGAGTTTGAGCCACAATCATTCGGATCAATTAGGATTAAAATTGGCTCAACTTTTTTAAAAAAAAAATATAAATATTGAATTATTTATATAATATAGTTTTTAACATTTTATAAAAATTAGGACATAATGATTACAATATGTGTTGGCTAAACTTGTAAACATGATTATCTCACAATTGAAATCAATTGAAAGCTAGTTTTTTTTTTTGTTCTACGAAACAATTCACAATTCATTGGGGAAATTTAGCTAGCTCGATTAAAGTTTGACTTAATCGAAATAGCTCAAAATTTAGTACTATCCCAATCGAGCCAACTGGTTCAAAAAGTTCAAAACACGGCGATTTTATAAATCAATAAATTGAATTTGAATCACCTTGTCACCCTGCTTCTAAACTCTTTTAGTGGTTATCTATTTCATATAAATTTAATAATAGAATGTAAACATAAGATTTAATTTAAAATTTAATATTACGTAAGTTTATGATTTTAAAAAATTAATATTTAAATCTTTAATTTAAAAAATCAAATAAGTTTTTTTTTTTTAGTATTTATTATTATTATTTTTAAAATTATAATTATACTCTCATTTATCTTTCTCTCTTTTTCGTCCTTAGTGCTCTCTCTCTCCCCCCTTTCTTTCTCGCCTCCCTTGCTCTCTCTTTAGCGGTGTTGCCGATGGAGAGAGCTGACGCCTACCCTTCTCTCTCTCTCTCTCTCTCTCTCTCTCTCTCTCTCTCTCTTTCTCGTTTCTCTCGCTTTCTCTTTGGCGGTATTGCCAATGGAGGGGATTGCGCCTACCTTTTTCTCTCTCTCCTTTTCTTCCTTGCCGAAGGGCTGAAAGGAGGGGTGGGCAGCCCCCCGCCTCCTCCGCCAATGTTACAATCTCTCTAATTATTTATTGGCAGGTGCTCGTTTTGCCAATGGGGAGAGAGATGGTCGGAGCGAGGGAGGAGGGGCAAGCTTCTGCTTCCTTTGTTGGCTGGTATTTCTCGCTTACCTTTCCTACTGTTATTATTATTATTAGAGAGAGTGTGAGAAAGACTGGAGAAAAAAAGCTAGGCATGAAAGAGAAGAGGAGTATAATTGGAATTTAAAAAATTTTAATAATAAAAAATTATAAAAAGATTAATAATTTTTTTAAAATCATGCCTATATATTAAATTTTAAATTAAAAATCTGAGTGTAATTTGCCCATTAGTTTATTTGGCGGTGGTGGCGGCGGCTTAGACCATGGTATCTGCGCACCTGCGGTTTACCGCACCGTGCGCTCACCAACACCAGAGACGGCAGAAGTCGCCATATCGTACTTATACATGTTTATATCCTCTCTGTCTCTCTCTCTCTCTCTCTCTCTCTCTCTCTCTCCATCCTTTTCGCCCTTTCCTGAATGGTGGCCGGAGGCTGAGAATATTGGAGCCGAGGTGCCGAAGTTGGTGGGGTCGATGGCTTTCTTCTCCTTCTTTTGCTGCGGGAACTCCTCCGATTGGTAAGGATTCTGGAATTCTCACCATCATCGTCTTCTGCCGTTTGGGTTAGCTTTGTTTGTGCTGTCGTGATGGAATCGAGGCTAATTTTGGCGCAGGAGGGATGAGGGTCGGAAAAATTCAAGCACTTGGAGGACTTTCTCTCTCAAGGAGCTCCACGCGGCCACAAACAGCTTCAATTACGACAACAAGCTAGGGGAAGGAGGGTTCGGGAGTGTCTATTGGGGCCAACTATGGGACGGATCTCAGGTATTTGGTGCCGGGGTTTTGGCTCTGAATAGTTTCCTTGTTCTTGTTTTCAGTCTTTTGACCTTATTTGGCTTATTGCCTTATATCGAGGGTTTTGCTTTGATCTTTCTCGTGTGATTAGAATAATGAAACAGAGCTTCAGGGGAAGATTTCGTGTGGCTATTTGTGGTGAAGCTGGATTTTGTTGGTTTTGATCGCTTTATATTTCTATCTTCTTCTCTGAGCCGATGTATATATTGATGCAAAGTTATCGGAGGAATGGAGAATTTATGGTCACTTGTGAGGTTGTTTTACTGTCCCTTATATCACTAGAGACTTGTGAAGGCCTGTTGTTCTTTGGTATTATTCACTTTCTTGACTCTGATCCTTATTGGGGTATGGTTTTCCTTTCAGTAGATAGCATAACTAGGTGAGCTATGTGATTGCAATTAACAAGCCTTTTTTCATAAAAGTTTGGCCTAGACCATGCATTAAAAAACAAAAAGGCGCACAAAGTACATCAGGGTACATTCCCTTTGAGAATATTATGAAAATCAAAGGGGAGGGGCATTCTCCTCTCCCAGTGAAAATTTCTTAGTATAGCTAGGTGAGCTGGATAGTGAGCAGTACCATTAATGTTCCTAGTTATATTATACACACTCGAGTTTACAAAAATGAAACAGGATATCAATTGTGTTATGTCATCAACTTTGCCTTCGTTCTCTTGGTTCAAACCATTGCAGCTCTTGTTGGAGGTTGGTTGGATCCTTAGACCAAAGCAAATCTCCATCTCTTCAGTATCTCCTTGGGGTCTTCAGGTTGCAGCCTTCTGTGGGTGTCCTTGGGGTACAGTCTCCTGGAATCATTGAGCAGCAGGTCTCCAGCCATCCTCCTATTGCTGACCATGTGTATCATCTAGTTGGGATACTCCATCACATCCTAACCTAGGAATTCTCAGGTTATAGTAGCTGGAACAATATAGCAACCCAGATTACTTTCAGGTTGCAGCAGTCGGGTGATTACAAGCCTTTTTCTCTTAAATATGTGAAGCAAATAGACACAAAGGCACAGTCAGTCAAAGAAACAAACACCTTTAAGGAATAGGGCTAATTTTTAAGAAGTTATTCTCTAATCCTATCCAGTTAAAGTTTATAGAATGTTGCATAACCTATAATACAAAGTAATTGACTGGTATCATATATAGGGCCAACACCCAAATATGTTCGTAAGTTAAGCTCATTGTATATTTATCTTTCTTTGGCAACTTATGTCATGGATTTGCTCTGCTGATTTGTTGAGGAACTAAAAAGAAAGGTGCTGCATATTGCACGATTTTTTTTTTTTAGTTTAAGGATTTAATCAATACCTTGAGTCTCTAAGTTATTTTTCCATAACTCCATTTTTTTTTTTCATAACTCAAGTTTTGCCTTAGCCCCATTTTGATTTCTCTATAACTCGAGTTGAGGAATGCATCTAATGTGTTGTGTGATAGAAAATTTTATTTAAACTTAAAAGTAAATTTTATAGAACAATAGTAAGATCAGTGATATTATATGGTACTAAACGTTGACCTACAAAGTAGAATCATACAAATGAAATAAGTGTCATAGAGATGAGAATGTTAAGATAGATGAGTGGGTATACACGATAGGGCAGAATAAGAAATAAGTACATCTGCGAGAAAGTTGAAATAGCCTCAATTAAGAATAAGCTCAGGTAGAGTCGACTTAGATGGTTTGGACGTATAAATCATAGGCTATTGGAAGCTTTAGTAAGAAGGGTTTGAGTTACTGAATCTTGTTTATGTAAAAGAGGAAGCAAATGATCAAATAATATATGGCAAGAAACTATTAGAAGGGATCTTACATGCTTGAAAATAAATGGGGATTTATTATTTGATAGAGTTCAATGAAAACAATGGATTCATGGGATAAAGGTTTGGTTATTGTTATTGTAAGGATTTAATCAAAACCAAATTGTTGCCATCAATTGGAAAATTGTTTTGCTTGTAATGCAGATGTCGTTTGAGTGGTATTAACCTCCTGTTGGTTTTGATCCTATTTAGATCCTTCTTTTTGTGGATTTTGAGCTGTTGTTACATAGATATTAGAGGTGATATATTTCATGTAAACGGCTAGTGCATTGGAGAGCAATTTAAATGCTTATAATGCTGTAACTTATAGCTTCAAAATCTCATTGATCCTATTTTGTGGTATTTCTTCGGCTCACTAAATGTGTTTTCTGAATAGAAAACTGTTCATTGACAAATATTTTTTTGTTAATCTAAATGCATTTCCCAGGCTCTTTGTATATTCCTATTTATCTGTTGAACTATTAATTTTTCATTGTTCTGGTACTAATTTTTATACAGTGCTTTAAACTATGGAAGGAAGGAATTTGGTCTATTTTTGGTGGGATTGAATGATGGTCAAATGAACATGGTTTAGAAAATGAAATGTAATAGTTCATATAGGGTTTGTGATTTAGTTGTTCTGTAGTAATTCACAAAGGAAAGAATATTTTGTTGGATACTTTGCTATTAGAAATTTGCAGGAAGAATTTGTTTGCAAAGCTCTCTGCTATTTTATGCTACTTGGTCACCGCATTTCTTTTTGTATTCTGTTCTTCATAGTCATCATTACCAGGATTCGTTTAAAGTTTGAAAAGGTTTTATGACTATCAACCTTCAACCTTTCTCATCTGGGCTTAAAACTGACAGTGACAGTTCTATATTGGCTGTCATCCATTCTTTCATTCCTCCACTAGTCTAAAATAAACCAGTATAGGTGGATTTAGCAGTTACTGAATTCCGTCATATGTAGCTTGGTATTCATCATCTTAGACGTCTTCCGCCCCTCATTCAACGAGTTTTTGAAGAAGGTTCACACTGGTTAGGCTGTTGAGATATGAATCGTTTTACGAATTGCATCCGAGTAATGCTATGCATCCCTAATAAATGATTTCAAACTTTAAATCTAACTAGGATTCTTGTGTGACAATGATGCTATATAGGTAAAAAAGTTACTTTTGTCTATGTGACACTATTGTTACATAGGTGCCACATAGGAATCCTAGTTGGATTTAATGTCTAGAGTCAATTATGGGAGCTACAAAGCATTTCTCACTGCATCCATCTAGTGTGCCTTATCAATTCTTTCTTTTAGTGGCCAATATGGTCCTTCTATTTGATCGATTTCAGTCTCTCTTGTTGGCAATGAAACCAAGTAGCTTTCCCAACAAAGATCAAACATAAGGGTTCATCTTCCATTGTGATTTTCTTGATCATTTTTTAAACCTTTGTAGAGTTTTCCAATGTCCTCGACTCATGTGTTGGATTAAGTACTCCATCAACGTACACCTCTAAAATAACTCTTCTTGCACTTGCATACTATTTCAAAAAGATGTGAAAATATGTGTTTGCATGCATGTGTTCTTTATGACACTCTGAAATTGATGATAAATTGGTATCTCTTTCTATAGTGCTTGGATTTTGTCCATCTCTCTCCCTCCTTCTGATCTCTTGCTAATTAAAAAAGTTTCCAAATCCCCGAATAAAATAAAAATGTTGTTGTTTCTTGTTTTCACTCAGATTGCTGTCAAGAGGTTAAAAGTGTGGAGCAACAAGGCAGAAATGCAATTTGCTGTTGAGGTAGAGATTTTGGGAAGAGTGAGACACAAAAATCTTCTGAGCTTGCGCGGGTATTGCGCTGAAGGGCAAGAACGGCTTATAGTTTACGACTATATGCCTAATTTAAGCTTATTGTCACATCTTCATGGACAGCATTCTTCTGAATGCCTTCTCAACTGGGGCAGGCGAATGAGCATTGCCATAGGATCAGCTGAGGGCATCGCGTAAGTCGATCCTTCTTCTAACTTCGAGGAGTAGGCCTGGCAACGTGTTGTGTTTGGTGAAGCTGAAAAGAAATTCTGTTCGACTTGAAATTGACATTTTAAGAGAAAAAGCTTGTCTTTTAAGCAGTGTTCTGAAATTTAGCCTGACATCTTTTTGGATACTTGTATCTTCAATGATGCAGCTATTCCATGTGATCATTTTTAAATACATTGTAAAAAATTATATATACTGTAATTTTAATCGACATTAAAATAATTTGGGCAAGTTACTCTTAGACTCGAAATTCCACTTGAAATTTGGTTGGTTTCCTAGTAAATCTGTTGATCTTGTCACTCCCTTCTTGCAGCTATCTACATCACTATGCAATACCCCATATTATACATAGAGACATCAAAGCAAGTAATGTTCTACTCGATTCTGACTTCCAAGCTAGAGTTGCTGATTTCGGATTCGCAAAGCTTATTCCTGATGGTGCAACGCACGTGACGACGAGGGTTAAAGGTACTCTTGGCTATCTTGCACCCGAATATGCCATGTTTGGTAAAGCTTCGGAGAGCTGTGATGTTTACAGCTTTGGGATTCTGCTACTGGAGCTTGCTGGTGGGAAAAAGCCGCTAGAGAAGTTGAGCCCAACCGTGAAGCGATCAATAGTGGACTGGGCATTGCCGCTTGCACGGGAGAGGAGGTTCAGAGAAATGGCTGACCCAAAGCTTAATGGAAACTTTGTAGAAGATGAATTGAAGAGAATGGTGCTTGTTGCTCTTGTTTGCGCTCATTGTGCCCCCGAAAAGAGGCCTACAATGCAGGAGGTGGTGGATTTGCTGAAAGGTGAATTAAAGGAGAAGATGGTTGAATTGGAGAATGATGAAATCTTCAAGACCAGTTTGTGTGGAGATGTGCGAAGGTTCTCGATTGCGGCAGGGGACAGTTCGGATTGTGTTTCGGAGGAGAAAGATTCTAAAGGGGATACAAAAAAGGATACTGGACCAATTTCTGAAGCAGCAGATACTCACTGAAGTTTTATAGCTGGAAAATATAACCCATGTAGCCAAGATTTAGCTTTTGTTGTGAAAGGTGGATTCTTTGTGCTGAAGGAAATAGATTGAATCTTCATATGTTGGCAATGTTTTCATTGGTATGCTTTGTGATTTGATATTTTTTTGTGCTCCTTTGATTTCTATTTTTTTTTTCTAAGAGCAGATGCTGGTGCTCTTGGTTCTTGTGTTATGTAATCTTTCTGTTTGTAATTGCAGATGCAGTCATTTTTGTGCATATACATTGCTCAGAATTGCTGATTTTTTTTGGTAAGTTGGTTTATGTTAGAGTTTTATTATTTATTTTTCAACAAAGGTTGGCAGCTAGTACCAAGTTGCGTTTGTTTTTCATATCCTGCACGTATCCTAAGTAATAACTAGCTTTATTTCACAAAATATGCAACTTTCAAGATAAAAATATCATCATTTGAGTTAACAATGTTAAAGTTGATTCAGCTACACTTGCTATACATAATGTTGGTATTTTTGTCTTAAGATTTTTGTAGGATGTGATGTTGGTTCATGAGATGTCTGTAGGATGTGAGATGGTTTTCATCTTGCAATGTTCTGGGGTAGCGAAATAAAATTTATTTTTATTTTAGAAGTTTTTTGAGATGCGTATAAGATGTGAAATAAAGTTAGTATTAAAGTTTGTGTAGGATATGAAATATTATTAGTTAATGAGTAATGCTACGCATCCTCAGTAGTAACTTAAAACTTTCAATCTAATTAGGATTTTTATGTGGCGTCATTGCTATATAGGCGAAAAAATAATTTTTATCTATGTAACACTATTGCCATATAAGTGTCTAACATAAATTATAGTTGGATTTAAAGTTTGGAGTCACTTATTGGAGCTATAAAGTATTTCTCTTAACTAATTTTAACTTGGTATATCACATCATATGTAAATGTTAAAACTTGTGTATGATTCTGTGAAAGCAAATAAGATTTAAGGACTATTATAATTTACGTTATTTTATTCCAACTAATGTAGGATTGAGATTTTATTCAATCCCCGAATTGAGATTTTCAAACATAAATGTCAGTTCTAGGGGGTGGGAGTTAGGCTTGAAGCCTCAATTTCTATGTTTTAAATATAAATAATAAAATCGATTAATTATTGTAATTATTCATCAATTGTGGCTTGAATATTTGTTAGGCTATTTTTTACGTGTATTTAACTCAATTTCAAATCTTAAAAGGGTCATTTTTCAAAAAGAAATTCAATTTTTGGAGTTGTTGAAGCTCGAGCTAATTCGAACTCGAATCGAATTGAGATTAGTCGAGTTTGAGCCGTGCCTAGCTCGGCTCGAACTCAGATTTTGTCACCCTTTGATAACTGAGAACAAATGAAGCCCCTTAACTTTGACTTCCATATCCTTCTCATTGGCAGCATACTAGAGTGAAATAAATGAAGCTGAATATAAATATTCAATAGCCAACCTAACTCTTGGTTGGTTCAATGAAAGCTGACATCAAAACTACAAGAGGAATAACTCTGCACTGATGTCATTTAACTTCATTATTCATCAGCATAGCAATCATCCTATTGTTATATTCCCATAGATGAAGTTTTTTATTCATTCATAAATTATTGGTCATATTATATGTATAGATATAGAGAGATAATTTTAAAAAATTCTTATAGTCAGTATCTAATTATATTTTAGTTTACAACTTTTAAAAATATTCTAAACAGTCCTTATTTTGAACATATTATAGTAATAAAAGTCCCTATAAGTTACAATTATTATATAAAAGATCTAAATTACTGATTTTCATTAGCATCTAAAGAATATTTTATATTAATTTTCAAAAATTGCAATTTTATCTCCCTAATTTTCTCTCTCTCTCTCAGGCGGGGGAAGGCGGGTTGTGCGCCCGTCTCACCATCCCCCCCCACCTCTCTCTTGCATAGACGTGGGAGTGCTATGCTGGCATCGTCTCTCTTCTCCTGCCTCTTTCTCTTCTCTGTCTCTCTCCTCTTCTTAAGAGGAAGGCAGCGGCGGCAGCGATGGCGGTGAGGCGACAACAACAAGACAATGGCAGCAAGGCAGCGATGGCGAGTGGAATGATTAGAAAAGTATAATGATATATTTTTAAAAATTTAAAGAAATATTAGAGTAAGATTGAAAATCTATTAATGATAAATGCGGAGGGACATTGGGTGTAATATTAATCTAACTGTAGAGATCTATTAGAAAATTTTTAAAAACTACAGACTAAAGTATAATTAGAAATTAGATATAGGAAAGCACCTATTACATCATACACTAAGGTTACATGGAGTTGAAGGTAAAAATGACAAAATGGTGCTCAAGTTGGTATGGTTTATCTACTGGCATGTGGTTCATTCTACTATTTTGGTTTGGTGTAAAATAAGATTTTGAAATGAAAATTTTAGTTTAGCCTTGGAATACGTATATGTTCAAAAAAAAATTTATAAATTATATTAAAATTTGTATAAGATGTGAAATAAAATTAATAATTTATTGAAAATGATATATGATTTGAAATAAGTTTTATTTTTTATATTGAATTTGTATAAGATATGGTGAAATAATTATTTTCTATTTTATTTTTTGAATTTTTATATACATGATATATAAATTTTATTTATTACACCACGCACATTATCTTTAAAAATAACTACTACAGTATAATTTTTATGAAAAAATTTGGAACGTGTGATATGACAAGATTTATATGATATATATTTAAATGTCCTTTTTTTTAATGAGATAGTCATTTTGGCCGAGCTATAGTGAAATTTGTTCTAAAGTTGATCTGGCATGCGCCCGATTTGAATTAAAGTATGATCGTAAATACTGTAATGGATTGTTCGGCCGATTGGTTTAACTGTGAACTGGCACATAATCCGGTTTCGTATATTAGAATGTGATAAAACTATAATGAGTTTAATATATTTCTTTGATATATTTTGTTTATTATTTTGAACATTTGTTGTTTTATTTTTTTGGTAAATGATAATCCTTTTTTATCTTTTAAAATTGTGATTTATCAATTTGATTAGTTCATCGATCGATCTATTATGAACTAAATAGCAGACTATTTTTTATCCTGTCTAGTCTTTACAATATTAGTTAAAGTTTGAACTTTATCTAAACATCTGATTAATTTTCATATTCAACATGACTAATTTGAGTGCTATGAATAAAAGAAAATTTTGCTAGCTTTCAACTTAGAAGAAGGCTACAATATCATCTCGCAAACTTAGAGATGATGGCAGTGGAAGTGCAAGCATCCTTGTGAATGTCCGTAGGATTGTTGAATGTTGATGCCTCGACATTGAGTTACGAAGGGTAAAGGTTCAAGAAACTTTTACTATACATGTTCTAGTTCGATTATTTCAGTATAATTATTGCAATGGTACTACCTACCTATCGAATTTATTATCGAAATTGAAAGTATTGATTGACAATGCAAGATGAGAAAAAATTTTCTTTGCTAAGAGAGAAGATAACTCCCTCCATTTTACCCTGTGTCTTTCAAATGAGAAAAATATTTGAAAGAATTGTTCTATGGACATCCTTTTAACTAGGGTTTATTATAGTAGAGGAACTGTATTGACAAAAAAGTATGATTCTAATACTCAGATATTTAATGAAATCGCAGCTGAAATCGAGATATTATTCAAAGAAAAAGATAACAAATATTTATGTTTGGTAATAAGAAAAAAAGAGGATGTAGTTGAAATTTTTAGCCATTTTTAAAAAATGTGTATGATATGTAATAAAGTAAGTTGATTATATTAAAAATTGTGTATGATGTGAAATAAAGTTGATTGATTTATTGAGAATTGTGTTGGATGTGAAATAAAGTGATTGTTTAATGTTGAAATTTGTGTGAGATGAGATATAAAATAATTTTTTAAGTTTTTTTAAAATAAATTTAAGATTTTGATCATGGGTAATTTTAGCCATGATTTTTAGCCAATTGCCAAACAGGTAGAGTTTGATTTTTTATCTTATATGAATGCTAGCAAGAACTATGAGCAGGAATTGTTTGATTCTCTTTCTCTGAGGAAGAAATAAAATCATAATAAATTTGAATGTTGGCCAACTATTTGGTATTTTTGGAGAAAAGTTTAATTTGTAATTATCTCAAGTCTGCTTTTCATGAAAAATGGCCAATTTAGGGGGAGTCAGAGTCTCTTTAAACAATGAGGACCTGGGGCTAATTTTGCAGTTGAATGCTATTGCATGTGTCCCTCTTTTTATTTGAAACAAGTGGAGTATATCTTGAAAACTTATGCTTACCCCGTTTGTCTCCAAGTTAAAAATTAACTTAGTTTAATTTTAACCTGACATATCACATCACACATAAAATTTAATATTAAAAATTAACTTTATTTCACATACTACACACATTACTAAAATAATAACTAACTTATATGACATCCCTCACATATTCTAACATAATAACTAACTTTATTTCACATTATTCATAACTTTCAATAAAAAAATATCTCTATTTAAGTTTACTTTTAACCTTGTTAAATTTAACCTTACAAACAAACAGACCTGACTAATTCATATTGGCAGTTCCTCCCAGATCTCTTTATTATTAGTCGGGGGAAAATTCAGCATGAATTAATTTTTTTGAGGAACATGTCGAGAAAGAAGTAGATTTGATCAAAGAATGTATAGTTGGTGAACAAGAATGATTTTTTTAGCATGGTATATATATAGTGTATTTCAATTATTCAATATGATCTCATAAAAATAATTTTTGGGAGATTTACGTACAAGTTATTTTGAGATTCTATGTTTTGTACACTAAATTTTGAATAAATTCTAAAATTTTATTAAAAATCTTTAAATGGTTATTATTTTATTATGTATGATTTATAATTTCATAAAAAAATATTTTGTATCATTAAATTGAATTTGAAATGTATTATATAAGCTTAATTAACAAAAATTAAAATTTTTGTTTTGGAAATTTATCTTTTAAATTTTAAGATTTAAAATTTAAGTTTTAGTGTTAAAGTAATTTAGAGATTTAGGTTTATGATTTTAGAGTTAAATTTTAAAGTTTAACACTTAGAATTTAGAGCTTAATAAAAATTTTAGTATTTTTTTAAAAACTTAATATGAAATCTCTAATTTTTTCTTAATTTTATGTCTTATATGTAAATCTCTTTTTTTTTTGAGTAATGGATTTTAGCTAATGGAAAAGGATCGATTAAGTTAATTTTTGTTCACTCCTTTGTAGGTAAGGCAACATGTTCAATGAGTCTCAGCCTTGTTTGGTTCGAGTTTTTTTTCTATACGAAAGAAAAAAATTATTTTATTTTTTAAGTTTAATGAGAGAAAATTTAATTTTAATATTAGAAAGTGGGTAAAATATGAAATAATTTCAATTCTAATATTTGTATTTGTGTTCGTTGTGAAATAAAGTTAATTTTAATAGTTGAAATTTGTGTTGAGTAAAAAAATTATCTTGTACCAAACGAGGCAAGTTTGCTGTTTAATAACATTGAATCATCTATTAGTTATAATGAATTACTGTCCTGAAGTTTTTTTATGTGGAGAATGATCATACACAGGTTAGTGTGCTTAATTATTGGATCTCATCAAATCTGAAATCAATTAGACTAGGCCTCCTCGATCGATTCCTCATAAGTGGAGGTGAGTAGGGCTGTTATCGGGCCGATTTCGAGCGAGTCAAATTCAACTCGAAATCAAAAATTTTGAGCTCGGCTCGGCTCGAAATCGGTCCGAAATCGAAATGGGATATGATTCGAGCTGGCTCGGCTCGAAATGACTCGATTTCGAGCCGGCTCGAATCATGATTCGAATCAGCTCAGAATTGTAAAAAAATTGAAAAAATATTATGTATTTAAGAGGATTTAATCCCTAGACCTTGAGGAAAATAAACCTTAAATCTCCTCTACTCTACCACTAAACCACTAACTAAATTATATAAAATAACAATTTATTTATGTATATGTTTATATAATATATCAATATTATTTATGCTATACATATAATTTTGACCCAAATTGAATCATGTTTCGAGCGAGCTAGGGCTAACTCGAAATTGGCTCGAAATGAACTTCGAGCCAAAATCCTTAGCTCATGATTCGATTCAAAATTTTCGAACCGATTTCGAGTCGATTCAAAAATCGAAAGAGTTCCGAGCGAATTTCGAATTTCGGATATTTTTAACACCCCTAGAGGTGAGTGACTTTCACCGAGACTCCAGGGGGTTTAGTAGGCCCTTCATGTGCATGTGCTCGATGAGTTAAAACAACTTATGGATGGAGAAAAACTAATATGAATGAATTCTCCTATAGAAGAGAGAATATTAGAGAATGCACATGAGTAATTATAATATATTGATAGTTCAGTATTCAGTTATAGCGGTGCAATATAAACAGTGATTTTTAATTGTTGGCCTAAATTTTTGAGTTAATATGAAGATTTGTGATATTTTTCTCCTAACAATGAGAAAGAAAGGAGAGCTGGAATAAAAAATTTTGAGCATGAGAGCAAGGGAGTCAGAGAAAAAGAGAAAGAGGAGAGAAAGGAGGAATGCAAAGAGAGAGGGAAACCCAAGGCTGCATGATATGATAGTAGTTGTTAAATTAAATAAAAATCATGAAGCAATACATGAATTATAGTTATAGGTAGTCTTTTGGTGTATTTAAAATTTTGTTGTTAAATTTATTTCCTACTTTATTATGTGCACTACAAGAAATTTATATATTAACAAGAAAAAAATAATAAAAATAAAAATTCCTTATTTAAATATATACTAAATTTCATCTTAATAAAGACTTTAGTAAGAGAAGAAATCATTATTAATTATCATATTATAATTAGCAGAGAACTTTAACACGAAAAACTAAAAAAAAAGAAAAAAAAGAAAGTAAAAAAGATAAAGAATAATTAGAAGATCGAGAATCATCATCTTTAAATTAAAAAAAAGAATAAAAATCATGTTTGTGGCTTATATTTTATGTTTATAATTATACATAAATATGTAATAGTCTGTTTTTATATTAAATTATTTTGCATGCAACATTGCTGGAACTCATTATCTTTTTAAATATACATAAGCATATGATAAACATGCAATGTAAGAGAGAAAGAAATGTTAAGTTACATTTAACTATTTTCAATTATTTTTATAACCTCAATTTTTTTTTTTAATTTTCTCTATATTCTAAGCTGTATTAATAATTTTTATTTTTTTAAAATAACAATTTAACAGTTAAATGTAATGAAATTCATAAAAGAAGATTCACATAATTAAAAGAGTTTATACGAAGAGAATTTAAATATCATATTTTTTTTTCATAGACTTACATAAAATTGGGACTCTACTTCATATTTTCAGATGAAATTATCCCTAAAAACTATACTATTTTTCAAGAGATCAGGCATGATAAAGTGCAGGCAAATTTTGAAGAATTTTATGCTAGAAAAGCTACCATATTTAATGGAGCAATATAAATTAATTATTTTTATATTGCTCATTATTAATTTGAAAAGCATGTGCATATATAAGACAAAGGTAAATATCAAAGAAGTTCTGAAAACAAAAAAAAAATCATGCAAGTTTTTAAAATTGAAAGTATAATTCCATTCAAAACTTTTAAGATAAATACTTAATTTTATGTAAATTTATAAAAATAAAATCATACCATTTGAGTTCATTTTTCTTAAAACTGTTTTCATATGAGCTTTTTTTGATATATTCTGTTAAGTTTGATCATTAAATTATTATTTTAAGATAAATTAATATATATTTAAATATTAAAAAAACACTATTATAGATTAAATTATAAAAAATGATGTTAAAATAGTATTTTGAAATATTTAAACATAATTGTAATAATAAAATATATAATTTACATTTTAGTATCTCATCAGTTTTTTTAAATTGATTCTTGAATTCTATTCAAAGATTTCATGATAATCATTTTTAATAGTTTTGTTCTTTTTTTTTTTTTGAGAAAAAGCTATTACTTAAAATTTTTTTATTTACCCAATTATTGTAATTAAAATAGTAATTTTAGTCATATTTATCAAAATTTTTGATGCATGGTTCCAATTGAAAAATATATTGAAGTTAAAAGACTCACATAATAGTTTTTAAAATTATGAATCAATTTGATATTATCTCCGACATGCATAACTTATGCCCATAACATAATTAGTAAAGTAATATTAGAAAATATCAAATAACATATAATATATATATATAAAATAGTTCTCGTAATTATAATTTTAAAATTTGATATTAGTTTTAGTTTTGGTTGTAAGTTCGAAGTATTAATTTTTTGTGATTTTAATAATTTTAATACTTATTACAAACTTTACGTTTTGATTCAAAAACTTTAAATTTTTAAGAAATGTTACCCTAAAATCGCTAGAGTTTTGACCTTATGTTTCAAAGTTTTAGATGAAGCTTTTAAGTTGTGATTAAAATTGAAAACGAGTTAGTAGTGCACTCCTAGAAGGCTAGAAGCTTGCCTATATATTAGATAATCTCAACTTTAAATTATACGATCATACACGTATCATGTTATCCTTCTAAGTTTTAAAACTTTATTTGGTTCGTGAATAAAAAAGTTATAGCTAAAATAATCATGATAAAAATTTTAATTTATTTAAAAAATTATTTTATATCTCATTAGACATAAATTTTAATATTAAATAATAACTTTATTTTACATTCAATATATTTTTTAATAAATTAATTAATTTTATTTCATATCTAATATATAGTAAGACCATTAATGATATATGATGCTGAATGCGGGCCTACAAAGAGAAAATATATAAATAAAATAAGTATTACAAAAATGAGAATATTAAAGTTGATGTGTGATTATACACGAAAGAATAGAATGAGAAATGAGTATATTTATAAGAAAGTTGGAGTTACATTAATTAAAGATAAACTTAAAGAAAATTGGCTTAGATGATTTAGATATATAAATTGTAAGTCGATTGAAGCTTCAGCTAGGAAAATCGAGTTATTAGATTTTGTATATGTACAAAAAGGAAGAGGAAGACCAAAAAAGACACAACAAGAAACTATAAGAAGTGACCTTACTCACTTAAACTAGATAAGGATTTGCGAATTGATACAGTACAATGAAAACGAAGGATTTATATAGTCGATCTCACTTAATGAGATTAAGGCTTCGTTGTTGTTGTAGTAATATATAATATAATTTTTAATATAATTAATTAAAGTTATTTCACATTGTATATATTTTTTAAAAAGTAAAAAATTTAATTAAATTATCTTTTTTATCATTCAACTAAATGAAGCCTAAGACTCTGTTTGGCACAAGAACTAAAATAGTATTAGTTTAAAAATAATAATAATATTAAATAAATTTTTATTATATTCTACTCAAATTTTAATATAAAAAATATTATTTTATTTTATATGCTTAATTATTTTTAATAAAATTATCAACTTTATTTTATATTCTAGACTAAAATACATCATTTGAATATTTTGATTTAAGACGTGAAATAAAGTTAATATTTTTATTGAGAATAATTGAATATATAAAATAAAATAATATTTTTTAGATTAAAATTTGTATATAATATAATAAAAATTAATAAATTATTATTATTTTTAAAATTATTTATCATTTTAGTTTTTGAGTCAAACGCCTAAACCTTGAGGCTGTTGAACCAGAGTTAGTTCCTTCCCAAATTTAGAAACCAATTCGCCACCTAAGAAAATAACTTTGCTGTGATGGACCCCACAGCGGATCCGTCATGTGGCGCGCGGCGAGCCGAAAAAGACGATGGGGCCCACAGCCCCGCACTTTTGTGGGTACAACCCGCATATTCTTCGAATGTACCACTCGTTGAAATTTTTCATATTAACTCCTCAATATTTTATAATTACATAAAGCATTTATAAGGGAGAGCAGTTAGGGGCTATGAGCCTATGATCTGTTTGTGCCATCAGTAATTTATTTAAGTTATAAAAGATTATGTTAATTAAAAATTAGGGAAAATTGTCTTTAGGTCCTGAAATCCTAGGCTTTTTTCATATTAGTACATAAACTTTAAGGCCCTATTTATCTGAGAGTTTAAAATTAACCTGATTTAATTTTAACCAGACATATCACATCACACATAAATTTAATATTAAAAATTAAATTTATTTCACATCCTGCACATATTACTAAAATAATAACTAACTTATATCACATCCCTCACATATTTCAACATAATAACTAACTTTATATCGCATCCCTCACATATCCCAACATAATAACTAACTTTATATCGCATCCCTCACATATCCCAACTTAATAACTAACTTTATTTCACATCATTCACAATTTTTAATAAAAAAATATTTCTATCTAAATTTAATTTTCACTTTCTTAAATTTAACCTTACAAACAAACAGACCCTAAATGATAACAGTCAAGTCTAAGAGATCTTAAACTTTTTGCATATTGATTCATTAATATTTTATTATAACAATTAAGTCCCTGAATTAAACAATCTATTGTCATTTGGTCCTTTTGTAATTTAACATTTTACTTGCACGGTCTAAGTCGAATGCTATATTATAAGTGATTGAAGGACCTAATTGCAATAAATTATTAACCTCACCAATTTAAGTATTACTATTTTAATGAGAGAAATAACAAATCAAATTAAGCAGCTTAAAACTTTTAGTCCCACATCGCATTGTAAACAATTAGCTATTCTCTTCTTATAGTTGATAACTATTCCTCGGAGGAACCTCATGGTTATTCTGCCATTCAGGAGTAGGACGATTGAGGGAGAACGTCGTGTGGGCAATGGGGCATGCGTTCGAGAGAAGAGGGGAAGAGGATGAAGACGCCGTGGAGAGTCACATCGACGGTGAAGCGGAGGAGGTGGTGCTTGTTCCGCCTATAAATTTTGCCGCAGTGGAGGCCGGCGTTTTCCGGTCCGGATTCCCCGAGGCCGCCAATTTTCGATTCCTCGAGAGTCTCCAGCTTCGCGCAGTTGTGTTAGTTCTCTTCTCGTGCGCAGATTTTCTCTGTTTCTCTCCACTGAACGGCGGTGGATGATTTCAGGTATTTGTGCCCGGAGCCTTACTCGAAGGAGAACATGGAGTTCTTGGAGGCCAAGGGGATTAGGCTTTTCCAGTTTGGAATTGAGAGCTATAAGGTGAGATTAGCTTCATTTTCTTGATTCTCAGATTTCGATTGGTGAATGGGTGATGATGGGGGTTTTAGGTCCGATGGTCGAGGTCCTTTTCTAATGGCTTGAGTTCCTGTTTGCTGAAAGCAACTGGCTCTTCCCCTTTACTCACTGGTTTTACTGTTTGAAATAGAAAGTTAAAAACGTATGGTTTTGGTTTGCTAGGGTTAGTAGAAAACGGATTAAGAGCTTTTTCCCTTTTTGGTTTTGTTTGCACATGATTGAACAATAATTTAGTTTAGATTTATTGTTTATTTTTGCATAAACAGCTCCAAGCATGAAGGAAGGAGAATGGCATTGGGAGTAAGAGGCAAAAAGTGAGGTCGACTCACACACAAACACAGACTTATGAGGTTCACCTAAATACTAGCGCTATTTAGTACATCTTAGCAGATAAAAAATTCACTAAAAAGGAAAGATCAAGAATAATAGCAGAGATGAGAGGAACATGTTAATGTTCTGACTTGAACTCGACAACATCTGTTCGAGAAGCTTTGTTCAAAATGGTAATTAAGATTAGTTGTTTGGTAACAAGAGTTGAAGAAGATAAAGCTGTTGGTATGACTTTCTTGACATGATATTGTTTCTTTGACAAAGGCTTTTTCGAGATAGGTTAAAGTTAGAAGTACAAGCTCAATTACGTTTGTAAAGACTGTCGAAATATAGAATATAAGTATATGATTTTGAAGAGTGTTCAAAGCATCTAGCCCATGTCCTTTGTCCAAGACTTTTTTGTGTCTTCTCATATGGCTCTCTATTAGTTGGCATGATGAAAGACTGTGTACCTTTTATTGGAATGCGTGAAAATTTTATTAGCTTATTCACAAATCTTTTGGAGCACATGATAAACCACTTGTAGAATAAAGAGGAGGTGTAGGGTTTAGGTTTGGCGGTTGGGATGTTGTTGTAACTTTGCCATAATATTGCATGCAACCGACCTCTATCTCTATTGTTTAACTAGATAAGGACTTGAAAAGAGTCGGGCAGCTAATGCTATTCCGGCCATTATCTCCCTTGGCTTGTAATCTCTTTTGTGCTTTTTTTGTTTAAAGTATTCAATCACTCTCTCTTCGTGATTTTATTTGCAAGGATTTTCACATAAATTTTGTTTTTTAACTTATGAGCATTACTTCTTTGTACTTTACTTTTATCGATCCTTTTTACTATCTCTATCTCGATGTTCTTACCATTTTCGACCACTGTCAAAATATGTTTCTACTCCAAGAAAGGTAGTAGGGTATCATGGGATTCTTTACAATAAGTGGTATTAGAGTTCTTTAGCCTCCATTCCTACTAGTGGTTTCACAACCATGGCCTTTGTGAAGTATGATATTGTGAAGTTGGGTAAAAATAAGAGGTTCATTATAAAAAAAAAAACTAGCATCATTGATTGTTAAAGAGTTGAAGAGGAAGGATAGAAGTCATTTGTCCAATAAGATTCTCCAAGGCAAAATCACAATAGCTAGACTTTGGTACGCTTTTCCTTAAACAATGGTTGTATTCACATTTTATTGATTCGATGACAATATCAATGCTCATCTAGATAAGTTATAAAGTATTGTCATCGATTTGAGATTTTAGAGGAGAAAACAAGGATGAAGATTTGAGTCTACTTTTACTTATTTTTTTCACTTTACAAAAATTTTCAAGATTTCATGTTGCATGGAAAAGAGTTTATAACTTTGGAGGATGCATGCTAGGTATTGTTGACGAAGGACCTGCTGGATGACATTAAAAATTCATGCAATTTCAATCTCGAATTCTTTTTGTTGAAGGAGGAAAGTCCAAAAAAGCTCCATAAAGAAGCATAGGACAAGCCACCAAGTAGCCGCACATTAGGTTTTCTTCAAGTATTGCAAGAATGTCACAATATGGTGGACTCTTTCAAGTTAAAGACAAGGAACAAGTAATAGTCATAGCCAGAAGAGAGAAAGCTAGGACTAAGATTGTATCATTCTTAGAGAAGGTTTCAACAACCACTTCTTAAGGCACTCTGTGGGTGGAGTTTTTCATATTGCACATAGTTCAAGGTGATATCTAGTGTAGTGTTTCTTCATAGTATTTGTGATGTTTTGAAACTAAAAACTATGCCAAACAAGGACTGATGAGAACTTAACAATAGTGTTGTTGTGGAAAGTTCTCAAAGAAATTTTGAGCATCAACCATGGTGTTTTCGGCACTTAGAGAGCCTTATTCGTCATTTGATGGTCTATTCGGCTGAAGTTGATTCTTTTTTACTATATAAGATCTATGATTCTTATATGCGTTCATCCATATTTTTGAGGTGATTTTAGTGATTGTATATATGTCTTAATATGGTTGTATTAGTATTCTTTTTCTTTATACTCCTTATTTGACTAGCATGTGGTGGCCTCAGTGCATGTAGTCGAAGTTGAGGAGACATTAGGTCTTTTCTTTGTGGTTTGATGTGTGAAGGCTCAAGTGCAAGTTGTTTTGGCTGTAAGCCATTTTCTACTTATCTTTGGACTCTTGTAGTCTCAAGACAAACATGGTTCTTGAAATCTAGAGGAGAGAACACATTGAGTTGTTCATTTGTACAATGGCTATTTGCAATTGGTCATTGGTCAAGTTTTTTCTTTTAATTTTTAAATTTTTTTTTCTACACTCAGTGTTTTCGATACACTTATACTAAAATGACAAATGAGCAGTGAGTGTGTCAAGATATCTACTCGATCACTAGTGTCTTTGCATTCTTGACAGTCTTTGCATTTTGACAAACTATTCTTTGATTTTCTATAGTTTGTTGAAATGTATTATGACATTTTTTTTTCTTGAAGCATATATTCTATTTCTTGAAGTGAATAATGAAACTCGTTCCAGGTCGTATCGAGAAGTATCCTTGGAGACTTTCTTTGGAGGGATATTTCTTAGTCGTCTCTATTTTTTGATCTGTTTCTTAAGTGAAAGCTTATTGAGATTACGAGAAAGACACTATTTTCACTTGTCATGTGAATTGCAAGTCAAGGTGAACATTAGTAGTTGTAACTTGATTTTCAACAACACATTGTAGAGAAGCTTTGTTCGAGATAGTGATTAAGGTCAGTTGTTTGACAACAAAGTATTGATGAGGATAAGGTCCATGGTATGACTTCCTTGACATGATACTTTTTTCAACTAAGTTTTTTTTTTCGAGAAAGGTTGAAATCAATAATGTAGACTCGATTAACTTTTCGAAGATGAGAGGCCTGTCGAAAGACAAAAGATGAGTTCATAGTTTTGAGTTCTTAAAGAATCCACCCAATGTATTTCAGCCTCTTGGAATATGGCTTTCTACTAGTTGATATGGTCAAAGATTATTATGTACCTCTTGTCAGATTGTGCGTACTTTATTAACTTATTCACAAACCTTTTGGAGTGAAGGATAAATTTTTTGTTAAGCCTAAAAGGGTGGTGTGGGGCAGGTGTTTGTTAGCTAGGGGTGTTGTGATTTTGTCATAATATTATACGTAATTGGTCTCTCTCTCCTCTCAGTATACAAGGACTTAAAAAAAGGCAAAATGCTACTACTTAGCCTAGCCATTATATCTCTTTGGTTGTAATCTCCGTTGTACTTTTTTTAAGTTAGTGAAGTTCCCTTTCCTTTCTTTGTAGTTTTTTCCTGCAATTTTTACTTATATTTTAGTGTTTTGTTATTTCTTTACTTCTTGTAAAAATGGACCAAAAACACATTAGGCCCTGTTTGGCACGAGGACCAAAATAGTACTAGTTTAAAAAAAACAATAATAATAAATATTTTTTTTTAATCATTCTACATAAATTCTAATATAAAAAATATTATTTTACTTCACATACTCAATAATTTTTAATAAAAATATTAACTTTATTTCACATTCTAGACTAAAATACTCGAATGATTAAAATAAATTGATATTTTTATTGAAAATTATTAATTATGTGAAGTAAAATAATATTTTTTATATTAAAATTTGTATAAAATGATTAAAAAAAAATATTTATTATTATTATTATTGTTTGTTAAACTAGTATCATTTTGGTCCTGATTTTGGTCCTCGTGCCAAACAGGGCCTAATGTGTTTTTGGTCCATTTTTACTGCACCAAAAATAAGCTTTCGCTCGAAGAAAGGCAGTGGGGGGACTTCAAACAACAAGTGGTATCAGGGTTTCTTCAACTCTCACTCGAATTGTAGAGTAGTTTGTTTGGTTTGTCATAGTTCATTGCACGATGTTGAGGGTTAACACTTAACACTTAACACCATATCGAGAGTCTCGAGTCTTTAACCCAAGTGGATTATCGAGATAGGTGGTCGATGTTACACCCAACTCAATTTTTTCTTAATAATTGAGAGAATCCAATTGGTGTGTAAAAATTTTATAAAATATAGAGCATGAACGTAATTGAAATACAAATATATATCATTATATTATGAGTACAAGTGGGTTCATGATCTCCCAAATAAGACTTTAATACAAATACATTGAGTTGAAATACAAATGACATATATGAAAATTATGATAATAAAAGATTAAGGCATGTCATCGAGTCTTAAGTGATTAATTTTATTCGTAATTTTTCTTCCTAAATTTGGTGTCATCAAACAAAAGATTAGTTGCTGGTGGATAGTAAGTTGTTACCTTTAGTATAATAATAATAAAAAGAGTTTTAAGGGATAATCTCAGGTGGATTTCGTTAAAGCATAAAAAGATTGATCCACATAAGGAGGTATATTACAAAATTTCAAAATAGTAGAATAATTCAAGAATAGAATAACAGCCAAACTGAACTAAAAAAAGCCGCATAATAAGCATGCGACAAATCCTATATGATGTTGAGGCATCTAAGGCTTCAGCTTCCAAAAATCAGGATTTTGACAGAGAATATCACAAACCATCATAAAGATTACAAAAGCTACTCAAACTGACATTTCAAATCTTATTCTAAGAAGTCAAATAATACTTATATAAAGAAAGTCAAAACGAGTATAAAACAAGATACAAAAGCAAATTTATGTATTCATATCATAATTAGGGATTTAATATTCAAATGAGTATTTTATATATCAGTTCATTTATTAGGATGAACTTTAAGATGAACTATAAAAGTTAGAAGACTTAAATATAAATATCAATATAAAATTTCACCCATAACATTCATTATGACATGTTAAGGGAATTATCTAATTTAGAAATTTTTAATTTGATATAACATTTAACATATTTACATATATATATTTAGCAACTTGATTATACAATAAGATAATTTGTAATAAAGCAATAGAAATATTATGAAGTGTACTTATAATTTATTTTAGATATGCTTATATCCGTTATGTATATTATTTAATGTGGAAAAAGTGTATATGAAAATTCAGGTTATTAAAATATTTGTAACTTTTGCGAAAGAGTATGATCGGTAAAATGATTTTAATTCAACTACCAACAACAACAACAACAACCACCAAGCCTTAATCCCACTAGGTGGGGTCGGCTACATGAATCCTTTGTTTCCATTGCGCCCTATCAGTTACCAAATTCTTATCTAAGTCTAAGTAACTAAGATCACTCCTTATAGTTTCTTGCCATGTCTTCTTTGGTCTCCCTCTTTCTCTTTGTACATGGGCAAAATCCAATAACTCAATTTTTCTAACTGGAGCTTCAATCGGCCTACGATTTAGATATCCAAACCATCTAAGCCGACTTTCTCTAAGTTTATCCTCAATTGGTGCAACACCAACTTTCTTTCGGATATACTCATTTCTCATTCTATCCTTTCGTGTATATCTACACATCCACCTTAACATTCTCATTTTTGTAATATTTATTTTATTTGTATGTTTCCTCTTTGCAAGCCAGCATTCTGCACCATATATCATCGCTGGTCTTACTACAGTTTTATAAATTTACCCTTGATTCTGGATGGGATTTTTTATCGCACAACACACCAGAAGCATTTCTCCATTTTACCCATCCTGCTTGAATTCTGCTAATAACGTCATTATCTATTTCGCCATCATTTTGTATAATTGATCTGAGATATCTAAAGCGCTCACTCTTCTTGACAATTTGATCACCAATTTAAATATATTAATCCTAGAATAAACCCAACAAAGAATGTGTAAATGAATATTATCATAATAAGATAACGATTATTTATTATTTCTATTAGTATAACACTATCAACCATTTAAATGAATTTCATTTTTATAATCTATTCTATAAATTTTATAATTATATAAGAATATAGGTACTAATCTGTAATTATTCATATCAATTTCTTATTTTAAGCTTAACAAGTGCTGGCATGGATTACGTTATGCATTTATTATGAATTAATCACATTAAATCTTTTACTTTAATTAAAAATTTTAGATTCACTGAAATATTTCATATATTTACGTAATAAGCCTTTAATGATGACGATTTTATTTTTGTAATTATCTTCTTTAAACATGTTAAATTCGAAATAAATTGTTGGAAGATTATATGAAAAATTTACATATTGATATAATTATGATTAGCACATATAGATAACAAAATTTTGTAAATACTAACTTGTGTAGAAATTTTAAGTTTCAAAATAAACTCGATATAAATGTATAACCAGTTACTTGAGGAGCGTTTCGATACTCAATCTCCCTCCCTTACTGGCTTGTCTTCATAAACACTTAAACATATAAGAGAAGACATTTTTGAGATGGGTTTAAATGAAAGCGGAGAAGGTTTATATAGTCATTGCGATTAAAGTTGAGGACAAATCAAATTTATTTAGATGGTTAGCCAGTGTTAGACAGTTGTTGCGAATATAATGCGATTCATTGATTTAGGTGTGCTAAGAAATTAGTTGTGAATATTTTATAAATGAAAAATTATGATTAGGGGTTTACAAATTATTTTCTTCTCTCTATTTAGTCATACAAGATAGAACAATTACAATTAAGTCCTTTATCTTGTAGTTGGTGAAATAAATTATGAATTAAGTGAATGTTGTGGGAAAATTATAACGAAGGGTTTTGATATATTTAATAATCAAAAGTACAATTATCCTTTAAAAGAAAAATTGCAATGGAGTTAAAAGAATACACAATTTCGTTTTAATCAGTAATTATTATGTTACAGAAAGTAGAATTAAAAAAATTTTAAGTATGGTGTTACAGTCAGGCCTTACTTTCACACATTCACTTTGAGGATTTTGATGCTTCATCGTAGGAGTTGGGACCTATTGAGTGTGTTGGTTTGTTAAGG
The DNA here is from genome assembly GCA_019297695.1 of Apostasia ramifera. Lineage (NCBI taxonomy): Eukaryota > Viridiplantae > Streptophyta > Magnoliopsida > Asparagales > Orchidaceae > Apostasia > Apostasia ramifera. The sequence goes on along the minus strand of JAEMOT010003398.1, from coordinate 414,206 downwards.
TCTAGTTATTGACTTGGGATGTCAGTATCCTTCGAGTGTGTTGGGTGATCCAATTATTGAGGTATTTGATGTCAAGTTTCTAGACTTGTCAAGTGTTGGACGTGACATAGAGCATAAAATGAGGGCGAGATGCTTAAGATGGTTAGGTGATGTCTATCATCAATCTTCTGAGCCTGCTATGCATAAGTAGTTCTCTAAGCCACAATATTAAAGAGAGAAGGGGAAAAACTAAAGATATATTAGGATATTTTACATGATCTTGAATCATGTGAAATATAAATTATAAAATGACAGAAAGAGAAATGAGTGTATTTATAAAAAAGTTGGAGAGACTTCAATTGAGAATGGACTCAGGAGAGTTGACTTAGATGATTTGGGCATATTAATCATACAATGATAAAAACTCCAATAAGAAGAGTGTTAGATTTTGCCCATATAAAAGGAAGGAAAAGACTAAAAAAGACAATAAGAAATTATAATGAACGATCATACATACTTGGAGCTAAATGAAAAATTATTATTTAATAGAGTGTAATGATAATAAAAACTCATGTGATCAACCCTACTTAGTGAGATAAAGGCTTGGTTGCTATTGTTATTGTATATTTTATATGATTTTGATTTAATTGTGCTCACGAAGAAAATTACTTTACATAGAGCTGACTGGAAAAAAAGAAATCTATTTAACTGACCCCAACTAGTTTGGGATTATGGCTTTATTATTGTTATTGTTGTTGTTTTGGTTTGTGCATGCTTTCTTGAGTAGGCCTTATTTCTTTATACTTCTTTTTGGAAGTCCTAGATTGAGTTGATTTGTTTTTATGCCTTTTACACTTGATTGAGCTCAACTACTCGTTTTAATAAAGCATAGTCCTGGATTGAATTGGCCTATTTCAATTTGGAGTAAAGTTCCATCTAAGATGATCAAAAGATATTCGATTTTGGGTCAAGCTTTTAGTTGACTCGAGTTGGGTTACTAGACTTGTATCACAAATAATATATGCCTTGTTCTTATAAAGCATTATATATAATTGTATTAGCTGAATTTACACATATACCTGTGTATTCACATTATTTTTTTCACAATAACTTTATAAGATACGTATAAATGTTAAATATTATAATTTATGTACTTGAATGTTTAAATACAGATACATGTATTGTGTTGATTTTGAGTTGAATCGATTCTACTTCATGCAAATTAAATTTGAGGAATGAGGAAATCGAGTTGATTTCAAAGCAAAAAGATTCAAATGACTATCTAACGAGTTTCAAAGTTTGCACGCTGAAGCTATATTAAGCCCTTTTGTTCATCATAGTGTACAACACCTGATTAATGAGAAGGTTTATGACTTGATCGAATATGCTTAACAAGAGGAACTCATTCATGGGTGGAGATTTATTTTGGCAAGTTAGAATGTTAGAGTTGGTCTAATTTAGTATATTAAGATTTGCATTAGTATTGAAATATTAAAGAGGGGTTGTTTATTTGTTAGGTTAATTTTAATTAAAATACAAAATAAACTTTGTTGCGATATTTTTGTTTTAAGATTTGTGAAAATTTTGAAATAAAATTAGTTTTATTTTGGGATTTGTATAGGATATGAAATAAAGTTAGTTTTATATTTTGAAGTTTATATAAGATGTGAAAAAAAATTGATTTTAATTTGTAGTTTGTGTATAATTTGAAATAGTATTAATTTAATGTTGAAATATGTATATGATATGACCTATAAGTTTAATTTTAATTTAGGTTAAAGTAGCATGGGTAGACAAATAGCCCCAAATTGTTAAGTCTTTACCTTTGACCTAAGGGCTTTGAGTTTGTAGGTAATTTGTTATTGGTATGTCATGCCCTATTTGAATCTGATTCTATTCCTTTCTCACTCTGCTAGCTATAGTAGGTAATTTGTTATTTGTTTTAGGCTTGGACCATTTGAGTCTACGCCAGATGAAGATCATCCAGCTGAAAATGCATCCTGTTAGATAATTAATTTTCAAATATATTTAAAAATACGGCTTGTAAGTTGGTAAAATCAGCTTGCAACTAATAGGTGCTGCATGGTTCAAATATAAATATTTGAAAATTAGAATTACGGAGTAGGTTTTGGAATAATTATTTTTAAAAAGTCTCATTTTAAAAAAGTTTTTCCTATTTTACTGTATGTCATGGTAAAAGTGACCAGCACCATTTGATACTACCATGCAAAGTTATTTTTGCAAAGAAGAATGACTTCAAATAAAGTTGTATTCCTCTTTTCATCTTAATTTCCAAGCAACTCACATGCTTGTTTTCATGTTCCTTTTGTTTGCAATTAATTCTGTGTTTGACGTTATCTACCATTTTTGTATCTTTTTTAGCACAATTACATTCCAACACTTGCTAGGGAGGAAAATAAAGCATGCAGGTAATCCAACACTTGCTAGGGAGGAAAATAAAGCATGCAGGTGTTTGTCTTCCTTTCCATTTTGGTTGAGCTAACCTATAAAGATCCTTATTCCATTCTTTGGTGGGGTTTAAACTGTGGTTGATTTAAACCGATAGATCTCAAGTCATTTTTGAACTTGAGTTATTAGATTTGATTTCTTGTGACTCAAGTCAAATGTATAAAAGATGTGCTGTGCAGATTAACACTTCTGTGTCACATGCACATGCATCATATAATCATTCATAGACCTAAGTTACTGATGTTTAATTTCAACTGAGCTGTTTTGGAATCAATCTAAATCTTTCTGATTTCGAAGTGTTGAAAGGTTTAACAATGGCTGAAAAAGCTTTGCCCTTTGGGCATCATCAATAACCTCAACTGATATTGAAGTTTTCTTTATGAACTTTCATCCCAATTATTCTTCCTTAATGATAGTGTGACAACGATATTTGATGTATATCAATATTATCTTGTTACCTTAATGACACAAATCCATCTTTATTTTCTATTTCTGTAACATCTATCTTTATTGTAAGTAGTTCTTTAATTTAATTCCCACATTCATAATAGCAAAACTTGACTAATTGCATTCAAATAAGTTAACAACATAGGGCTTTGGTCTTGAGCATCTGCTTTCTTTTCTTTTCTAGAATCTAAAATCACATGTTATATTGAAAATTTAGATAATTTCCCTTAGATTTAATGCTTTTAGTGGTGAATTCTCACATGGTTTGGTGGTACTTTCTTTAGCAATCTACTTTAATGTGTTGCTATTTATCAGTATCACATAATTATTCCAATTTTGCTGAGCACTGTAGCAGCTTGACCAAATTGATCATCACACATAAACTCAGTAATGCCTTAACCACTCTAATTGTACGATTTTCATGCCTAAATATCTGATAACTCATATGAAGCTGGGAGCAGAATTTGATATATTTTTAGGCCATTTTCTTCCAGGGAGATCTACAATTTACATACATATTAAACTAATTCAATTATTGTTAATCTTTCAATTCACATTTTACATTGTACAAACTCTGCGTATGACTTGAATATGATAGTTGATGAACTCTTTTTAAAAGAATAATTCATTTCTTACCCACTCGAATGATGTGATACTTGTAATATCAAGTTTAACTAGTGATGGTTGTTATAACCAAATCAATGTATGATCCAATCTCTTCCATCTTAACTAAAGTTAGAAGTAACTTCGATAGCATTTGATTTAATGTTATTGTAGCGTTTTGCCATCTTATTTGAAGGAAATAATTGTTAGGTTTGATGACATATTTAAATAATATTGCAAAAACTATAAAATTGTCACTCTAAGGTGACATGCAGGCAGATGTCATCCAAATTTGGTTAATATCTAGATATCGCCTTTCTTATGTATAGGTTAACGACAGTAGAGAAGTAGGGGGTGTCAGAATAAGAGAGGTAAGTATATGATTTTATGGTGTAGAAATTGTAAGCCATGAAAAACAAAATGGGTAAATTACTTTTAGATCCCTTCATGATTCCAATAATAATTAACACTTTAATTCATAATATAATAATATTAAACTAAACAAATAATAATTACTAGATAACATAGATATCTAAATAATATTGACATTTAAGTCACAGCAACATCTAGATTGCATTAAACCAAATACCTCCTTAATCATAATATCAGACATGTCGGAAGTAGTTTTTACTTGGTTTAAAGTGTGTATAATATTACCCAATCAATTTAGATTGTTAATATGTACGGAGTAAACTTTGTTGTGGCTTGTAAATCACTCCTTTCTATAATTTTTTTTTCCTAAAATTTATATTATTATGTGCCATTTTGGGAATAAGACTAAAAAGCAAGTAAATCTTCAGGAACCTTTTGTGAACATTCCGGAAGAAAAGATCCAAGAGGCTCTCCAAGTTGTCCTGGGTATCAAATATGCACCATCAATGTCTAGATCACATATACAATCTTAGAGAATATATTTTTTGCGGCTAATTCAATTCTTTTTGTTCAGATATCCGAAATCACCCGGTTCTCATCCATTGTAAAAGAGGAAAGGTATATATATCCAAATCCAGGTATTTTCTACACATGTATTCTAATAGTATCCAGAATCTCTATACTAATGCGTATCTCTGGTGCAATAATATACATGTTTATGCATGTATGTATATTCTTCCAGCATCGAACAGGATGCGTTGTAGGATGTTTACGGAAATTGAGAAAGTGGTGCTTGTCGTCAGTTTTCGACGAGTACCAGCTATTTGCAGCTGCAAAAGCTAGAGTTTCTGATCAGAGGTTCATGGAGCGATTCGATGTAGGAAGCTTGAAGCATCCATCTCCACCATTTGGCAGTTTGAAAACTCCACTGTCTGTCTGAAAATGGAGAGAGTGATGAGTATGAATGTTTTACATAGTATTTGTTAGCAGAATTGATATACTGCATGCAGAAGGCTAATGAATGATCTGCAGAATAATCTCTGTTGGAGGAAATGGTATACTGCATGCAAAAGGCTTATGAATAATCCGCAAAATAATCTCTGTTGTTGGAGGAAATGACATGTTATTTTTATGATGTGGGGATAATCTAGGTTGTATAGCTGAAGAAAGTAATTCATTGCCTACTGGAGGTCAGCTGGAAGATACATGCTATGAAATTTGTAAGTAGCATTTTATTTCATTTTTAATGATTAGTTGCGAGATTTTTAGTCCTCCAATGATTTATGTATATGGATTACTGTTACCTAGTGCTTTTAGAATAGTATTGGATTAAGGCTTTTTGTTGATGATATTGTTCTTTATACTTTATTGTAGTGGGGTGTGGTTATTACTAAGATCTTTGACCCAATAATCCTTATAGAAGAAATTTTATTACATTTGGCCACCCGAACGTTCGGAGAGCCAGTCATAGCCTGCCATGTATGCAGTGAGCCCCACCTAGTGCATACGTAGCCCTACCTGGTTGCCCGAATGTTTGGGCGGTCGAACGCAATAATTTCTCCTTACATAGCACTATTTTGAATAGAGCTGAATGAAAAAGTGAAATGCAAGTACTTTTGTTGTAGAAAAAATGCAAGCACTTGACTGTAGCATATTTAGGTTAAATTGATTTGTTTTATGCTTTATTAGTAAGTACATAGAATTAGACATGATAAGTTGTGAATCTAATGTGAGAAACATTCAAGGTCATTTATTATGTTGGACAATAGTAGAGCAAGCAAATAAAAGGTTCATTAAAAAAACTACATTGATTTGATTTTGAATTGAGTAAAATACAAGTCGGTTTTGAGATTTGAACAAAACAAGGTTAAAAAAGACGAGATTAATTTATGCTCCAAGTTGATTCCATCAACAAGGTATTTTGAATGTTGAGAAGGCTTAATGATTGTGAAAATATCTGCAAATTGATTTATAATAAAGACGTATGTATGGAATAAAGTCTTGAAAAAATTACTTCTTGGATGAAGTGATAGTTGACTTTAACATATTTGGTATGCTTACGAAAAATGAAGATACTATTCTAGAAATGGGATTACCTAGATTGTACATTAGACTCTCTTTTATATCTAAAATTTTATCAATTCTGCTCGTTTTTAGCACTTAAAGCCTTAGTAATGTTAACTAAAAGAGGGTTGTTGCTGATAAACTATATCCAGAGCCAATTGATCTGAATGTTAGATTGGGTGAAGACCTAGTCGAAAAAATCTTTGCTTAATGCGAATTCCTTTTGAAAGCCTAAGGATTTGGTGCACAATTTTTTTCTTTCCATTGTTTGAAGTGATTGTAACGACCATGAAGAAACAAGTATCAACAACGAATATATAAAAGCCCAAACTACTGTTATTTGGCTATTTCAAATAAAGTGAAGGGCAATAGCTGGGTTATCACAATGCATATCATAAGTTATTTTATTTTATTTTGTTTACAATGCATACCATAGATTGAGAAGAAGATATCAATAAATTTTATTAGTGGAGTTTCTATTCACATTTTTTTATAAGCTATGTGCTATAGCTTTTATACTATCACATTTTGTTTCTTGTTTTTTTTAATGATAATTTTTTTTGTTTTTTAAAGTGATAAAAAAAAACAAAAACATAAATATTGAAACTTTATCTTTATCTAAAACATAAATATTGAAACTTTATCTTTATCTCATATATAAAAGTTGTTTTTCCTATTTGTCATGTGGAGTTTTTGGGAAATATTTTTTTTTATTGTGAATAGAGAAAAATAAGTTATTTTAATATTATGATATAAAATAATATTTTAATATTAAAATTTGTGTTGAATGTAATATATAAAATTAATTATTTTATTAAAATTTATATAAAATATAAAATAATTTAATTTTTTAATATTAAAATTTGTGTAAAATAAATATAAAATATCAGTCAAGTATTTTTTAAAGTAATTTTGATAGCTTTCATCCTAATGTCATACATGCCTTACCCTTTAAGTCTAAGAAGATCAAAATTTTGAGCAAACTAAAACATATTTTATGTGGAAGAGGAATAAATTCATGTTTTAACTGGTTGAATTGTAAACCGATAGTCCAATCAGTCTGATCAAATTTTAAAACATGTTTTGCATTGATCCGATATTGAACTGGCCAGCTCGTAGTCCAATTAGAAAATTAATTGATTGTTGTAGTTGAATTGATTAGTCCATATTGAAAAGCTCTTGTCACAAAGTAATGTCAAATCGGAGAGACATTGATTGTAATATTAGGTAAACTGTAGAGATATTTCAAGAAATTTTTAAAAATTGTGGATCAAAATATAATTAAAAATCTTATTTTAAAGAAAATTAATTAAAAATTTATATATTATTTAAAAGTTACATTATTTTTAAATTTTTATTTATTTAATTTAATATTTTTCTAATAAATATGATAATAAAAAATTAATATAACCTCATTTCATCATAATTATTAGAAAAATACCTAAATATCACTCAAATAATATTTAATATTTTAGATTGAACCTAATTTTTTATATTATTATTATTATTATTATTACTTTTTAAATTAATATCATTTTATTCCCCTAGCCGAAAGGTATTGCTACGCTTCTCCTTAGTAACATGGGATTAAATTTTATTGTATATTATGATAGTGATAAATGTATATATATTTTTATTTTAGCTTTAATTAATTTTTTTGTGTAAAATTAATTTTTTTCATTTATTATTTATAGAAATAATATATAAAATATTATTACACTTGATTTTAGCCAAAAGGCTGAGAAAAGTATTAAAATATTATTATTTAATTTTTATTTTTTTAAAAATAACTCTATTTTTTATTTATAAGAATCTTTCTAATTTTTATTTATCGATAATCTTTAACAAAAAAATTTGTTATTATTAAATTTAAATTTTTAATTTAACGGTAAAATTATTATTTTATTTTATGATGTATTATATTTATTATTATTATTATATTTTATAAATATCTATTAAAATATTAAATTATTATTGTTATACTCTCAGTTTGACTCCGATTAAACTCTAAAATTTTCAACATTTTATTCTATATGTTTTTATTGGTTCTAAGATTGTTTCAATTTTCAAATTTTGATTGTATGTCTAATAAATACTTGGGATGACTGTTCTCCTTGAATATAAAAAAAACATTAATGTCTTTCACCTTCAACAATGCTCATCTTTTCACTAATCATCAATAAAATATTATCTATATAAACACAAGATTTATCAAGCTTAAAGATGTATTTCTAGCATAAATAATGTGATAATTTGAATCATCATAAAGATTAGCTTCAACAACTATCTTTAGAGAGTAATAAAATAAAAAAAAGGAATACTCTTCTTGAGACGCTATTTTTCCTTTCAAATTTTACATATCTTCGTCTATTTCTAAGAAGTATAATTAAAAAATTTATGTAGATAGAAAAAGTCTTATATAATTTAACTGTTGATAAGAAAAATATTATAATAATCAACTCTCTAAATTTAAATAGTAGTCTTTTACTAGAAAATATATTTGACAGTATTTAATAGAACTATCAGAATTTACCTGTGGATGAATATCTACCTATAAGAAATACCAAACACTAACAAAGAAGAGACAAACTCGCAATCTAATGATTAAGGAGAGCAAATGTCTTAGCATTAATTATATATTTATATATATCATTTGCCAAGTGTCATAATCCTTATCAATCGTGGACCACCAAAGACTATTCTCAAGGATTAACTCGATGATATTTTATACAGCATTTCTCAGATGATTTGCTTAAAGGCTATTTTCAAGGATATTTAGAAGTCTAAAATTTAAGGTTTTGCTTCAATGAAACTCGTCTACGTGAAGCACCTCTAGATTGAAAATTCAATTACAACCCAAAGCAGGAAGCCTCGACATTTACAAAGCCAAGTTAACACAAAAATCCCACAGAACGTCAAATCAGTCAATTGCCTTGAAACTGATATAATCTTGGGGGCATCAGACCCAAAGACTCAGTTCGCTATCTTGAGCCACAACCGCAGAAACCTATAACTATCTTACACATTTGACACATAAAACATTAGCTTGGTAGCGATGTGCTTATGTGCAGGATGACTTGTATACAGGTTTAAAGCACGGTACTCTCATTACTTACATATATTTGAATTTATTATTTTTTAAATTGAAATTTTTTTTTGATTGAATATTTATTTGAATTTATTAAACTTCATAATAAAGGTTGCTTCTGTTACTATTGGAAAATTATAGATAAGTGTTTTTAAGGTCAATTATGCTTTAAAATATCTAAAAAAAGTTGACATCTATTTTTAAAATTTTTTCAAAAACACCTTTATATAGTCAAGTTTTTCAGTTAACTTAACCGTTAATTAAAAATAAATGATTAATTTTATCATCAAAATGTATGGTTTTTTAATTATCTGTTAATTAAAATTAAAATGATTAGTTTTATCATCAAAATAACTTTTTTTGTTATGTTTTTGTATCCTCACAATTATATGTTATCTTCACGTGAGTGCTAAATGAAGATAATAATTAAAAAATTTATGTGACATACAAGTAATTGTCCTTAAAATAAATTAATTTAATTATCAATTAGAATTTAAGTATATTTTGTTGTTAATTAGAGCTATAATTTAAATTTAAAAAATATTTTTATTATTA
>JAEMOT010003398.1:372174-404610 GCA_019297695.1 Apostasia ramifera | reverse complement strand
AGTATTAAATATATTATAAAATTATAAATTAAGAGTTATGTAATATATATAATAAAGTTGATTTAAATATAAAATAAAGTAATTTTTAATATTAAAATTTGCACTAAATATAAAATAAAATTATTAAAATTTATGATAAATTTAAAGTATTAATTTAAACTTTTTTCATACCAAAAAAAGAATGCTCATCAAATATATTTGGGAAGTGAATTAATTAATAGAAAGAAGGTGTTATATATATCATAAAAAATTTAACAGTTTATATGTTAAATATCAAAAATCTGTTATTTGTTATAATAAATTCAAAAATATTTAAATTATAATCTAAGGATTTTTATTTATTATTTTCTCATATCAATTAATTATATTTGTATGTAATGAAGCACATAATTTTTAAAATGATCAAGAGAAAGATATTGAATAAATAAAAAAGATTTATTTATATATAAGTTGTATAATCTTTTCATATTTTTAAATTTTTTATTTTAATTGGCGTATCGGCCGTTCAAATCCGTCAACAAAACCCTAAAAAAAGCAACCGGCCATAAATTCCTCTCTCTCGCTCGCTCGCTCTCATTTATATTTATATTGATGTATATGCATCTCATCTGCAGCAGATTGGAGGGCAAATCTGCCCCACCGCCACTGCATCCCCTTCCTCTTCCCCACTCCCGATCAACTCCGGCCAATTACGAAGCCCCATAGCCAGCCGGAAATGGACAAAGGCGGATGCGGCGGGAAGTCACCGCTGCTACCCAATAAGGCTGCCTACCAGCGGTGCCTATCCCACGCCGGCGACGAGCTCAAGAGCTTCCGATCATGCCTCCGGTGGCTCTACGTCGACCAATCGGAACCCCTCCGAGCAGCTGCGTCGTGGTCCCTCTTCGTCCTCTTCACCATCGCTGTTCCCCTCGCCTCCCATTTCCTTATGTCCTACTCTCCTTCTCGGCGCGCGTACGACGCCGTTGTCCAGCTCGCCCTCAGCGGTTCCGCTGCTCTCTCCTACCTCTGCCTCTGCGCTTTCGTCAGCCGCCACGGCCTCCGTCGATTCCTCTTCCTCGACAAGCTCCGCCTCGAAAGCGAGCGCGTCCGCCTCGGCTACACCACGCAGCTGACACGCTCCTTCCGGATCCTCTCGCTCTTCGTCCTCCCCTGTTTTGCCGGCGAGGTCGCGTACAAGCTCGCCTGGTACCTCTCCGGCGAGGAGCGCGTGCCGCCGGCCCTCCTCTTTATGGGCAGCGGCGTCCTCGCCGAGTGCATCTTCGCCTTCCTCGAGCTCGCGTCCTGGATCTACCGCACCGCCATTTTCTTCCTCGTCTGCGTCCTGTTCCGCCTGATGTGCTACCTGCAGATCCTCCGGCTGCAGGACTTCGGCGGGGCCTTCAACGAGGAGGCGGATGTCGCCCCCGTCCTCCGCGCCCATCTCCGCATCCGGCGCCAGCTCCGGATCATCAGCCACCGCTACCGGGTCTTCAACGTCTACTGCGTCGTCATCGTCACCGTCAGCCAGTTCGCCACCCTCCTCGTCACCACCCGGCCCAGCGCCGTCGTCAATTTCTTCAACGCCGGGGAGATCGCCGTAAGGTCTTCTTCCCCGTCGCATTCATCGTCGATTTTGTGTTTTCTGCTTCGCCCCAAATCTCGCTTCCCCGTCGCATTCATTGCCTGAGACATAAATATTGTTTTTTGGAAGGAAGAAAATATAATTAACAATTGATTTGGTAAGAAATCGTTAAAAACTTTGAAAGGAAAAAAGTTAAATTGCATGATGTAGATCCCAAAGATATGATTTTCATCGTACTGGGTCAAATGATTATGAAATTGTGATTGGTCCTTAAAGATTAAATTGTCCGTTAGGTACTTCTAATGATTTTTTCCGGTTGTTATAATTGATATTCCATGGAAACCCTGCTGAAAATATAAACCATAAGGAGTCATTGGCCCAATAGCTTGCATGAAGACGGTCGATTGCCGTCAGTTGACAAGGTGACAAGGTGAGTGGACTAACTTCATCGATGAACAGGGCGAGTTTCTGGAAGGGATTAAAATCTTGGAAGGAAATGAGTTTAGTAAGAAACCTAAAAACCTAATTATCCAATAATTTCTTTTGAAAAGAAACTCGAAAAAAACCTAGCAGATATTCAAATCCGCCCAGCCACCTCGCTATTCACTCCTCCAACTACACACATTGCTGCTTTCATTCCTGTCTTTGATTACGATATCTAGGTGCTGTTTCCGATGAAATTTTCTTCATGGAAGTAAATCCCTTCTCAAATCAAGGAACATTCAATAGAATCTGCTGCCCAAAGGGAGAAACAACCATCAAGCGAATACATGGACTATTGGTGTAACCCATTCTATGGCTCTATTTGCATTATTCCTACAGTCAGTTTTATGGCTGCAATATTGCTGTAGCTTAGCATTATATATTTTTAATCTTGTTTATTTGGCCATTTTTAGCCAAACTATTATGCGTAATTAGCTCCTAATATTTGCAAAAGTTCACTTATAAAGTGATAAGTTTCAGCATAAAGTTTCTGTTAGCACAAGTAATTTTTAGAGCTCTAAATTAGCATCCTCAAGAGCCTTATACCAGATATAAGAAATCATTTTTTATGAATTCTTTTGCACATTAGGCCTTGTTTTGTGGATACTTTGTTGCTAATCCGGACATACTCATAACCTTTCATATAAACTTTAACCAATTTTGTTATCTTGAAACGTGTTGCAGTCATGATCGTACAAATCAAGTCATCAATTGATCAAGCTTTGTCGGGGTGTAACTAAGAGGAAGAAAGAGGAGGGGGTTTACTTTTCCACAGCCACGAGGAAGTTGGGGTGTTTACTTTTCCACAGCCGCAGGGAAGACAACACTTCCACTCTCGGAAGGCAACACCTCCACAACTGGATCTTCAGCTACTATCTTTGCCTTCCACCTTTGACTCAGTCCCTTTTTTAGAGGAAGAACCCAGAGACAACATCTCTTTACTTCTAATTTATATAATAGAATCCTTTTTGTACTCATTTCTTCTTCATAGTAAAATTTAAATCACTGAGTTTGGCATCGTCGTTTTCTCCCACGCTCGAGTTTCTTGTTGAAAACCTTTGTTCCTCCATCTTTCTTGATCTCTTTCTCTCTCCATGGATTCCTATCTGTCCGATTTAGTTGGTGAAATCTTACATGAACAAAGTTAATTTCTCTTTTTTTTCACTATATAATTACTCTCAGATCAAAGTGTTATGTACTCGCTCTAGTGGTTCATTTTCTGTTTGCTGCCATGAACCTTGAGCTACGAAAATAGAATTATATCTCTTGAAGGGATCTAACATTTTTAGGAGTAGGACCAAGCATATGATCGCTGTCCACAGTTTCTAAACATTCTGTAGGAGATGTTAAACAGCATTGATATTAATCAACACTTTTGAAACGCCTTCACTTTTTTCTGCTTCATGTAATCTACAAACTAAAAGAACCACTTAAATTCCTCAACAAATTCTTCTATCTTTGCAGCTATGCTCAATTGGGCTTGTGACTGGGCTGTTAGTTTGCCTGCGTAGTGCGGCAAAGATCACGCACAAGGCTCAAGCAATCACAAGCCAGGCTGCAGCATGGCATGTATGCGCCACCATCGATTCATACACGGAGGATTCCGAGATTCCTTCTGTGGAAGTGAATGAAGAGGAAGAGTCTGATCATGGTGATGATGAAGAAGACGCCATAGACGACGATGACGATCTCGATGAATCGAAGCTCATATCATCGAATGTCAGCACCATTTCGTTCCAGAAGAGGCAGGCCTTAGGTGAGTAGTGTTTCACACATGTTTTTCTTGGGAATTTCTTATAGTTCCTTGAGATTGTTTACAGTTCATCAAAATCATTCAATCAATTTCTTATATATTGTTTGTATTTCAACTAGGTTCTTTTTAGTGTCTTTTTTACCACAATCACCTTTTAGATCCTAAAGCGACAAATTATAATACTCTCAGTCAGGCCACTCAAGTAGTTTCTTTTTATAGTTATAATTGTATTCAATTAGGTTCTTTTTAGTATCTTTTAGACCGCAATCACTTTTGAGGTCCTAGAAAGACAATTATATCTTAGGGTATTTGGTTCAATGTTATTGTGTTATTATGTAATGTTATTTAGGTAGCGTTTAGTTCAATGTTAACTTGATATTATGTTATGTAGAGACAAGGATTTAATTTGATGATATATGTAGATAACTTAATAAAAAATTATAAAATTACTCAAAAAATGATAAATAACATGACAAAGCATCAAGATTAAATCAAACCAAACTCCCCTTTAGATAAATTAATTATTTAATTTCATAAAATATTTAGATGACATTGTAAAACGTTATAGAATTATCACTCTAAGATGATATTTAAATGTCACTCAAAATTAAGTAATTCCAAGTGGCATTCTAACGGTAATAGAGAGATTGAGATGGGATTGAATTTCTAATGAGGAGGGTGAAGGGGAGAGGCTGGTGGGGAGAAGTAAGTGAAGGTTGAGGATAGCCAAATTAAGTTAATACTTAATAACATTATCATTTTTCAGTATAACATTAAACAAACAAATAATATTTATGGATAACATAAACATCTAGGTAATATTGTCATTCAAATAACACTAACATTTAGATTGTATTGAATCAAATACCCCCACAGACCTAAATTACACTTTGGTCATTTTTACTAATCATAATTTCCTCCAAAAACCAATAGAGGATTACTAAAAAATTAAAACATGTAAACCACCAGTATCAAATGTTCAGAAATTGATGCTAGATGAAAAAACAATTAATTTAATTTTGATCCAATAATGTACTTATTATGCAGTAAATAAGTCATTTTGTCTTTAATTAATGGACAATTCAAGCGAGGAACTTGTTCGAAAGATTCTATAATTGAAATAATTTTGAAAAACATGAACCAACTGTAAATGTAACTGAAACTGTAGGGACCTATAATGAATTACTGTTTTTTATTTGCTTGTAATTTAATAGTTAATGAATTTTGTTTTCCCTCTTGATTTTGCAGTGACATATTTGGAGAACAACAGAGCTGGGATCACAGTATTTGGCTTTGTGGTTGATAGAACATGGCTTCATGCATTATTTATGATTGAATTTTCTCTTGTTATGTGGCTATTGGGCAAAACTATTGGCATCTCTTAACCTCACACAGCTATATCATATTGAAATGATTGTTTATTTATGTAGATAGCTCGTCATAAACATTATCCATTTTAGCACAATGGATCAAAATGGTTTTTAAGATGTTCGCAGGAGCAAGAGTGTGTTCTTATATATATCCAGTAAATTTACCGTATTTTGTCGATGTAAAATTTATTTAAGGATGTCATATCCTTTCTCAGTATCATGCATTCCTTGTGTGTGAGCTCTGATTCTTATAGGTGAACTGGGGTTCACTTCTTTTCTTGTACCTTTTTTTTGAAATTTCAATATTTTTGTTGAATTTTATGTATATGCCAACAAGCTTGTGGCTTTCTTCGTGATAATCTTTTGATCATCATGAGAAAAGATTGCAGAAAGAATAGAAGTCATTGGAGGTTCACTTGGCATAACCCGATCTTTTTTCGGTTTGGGTTGATCCGACTAAACCTTAATCGTTTAGATTGAGTTGACTCCTTGGGGAATGAGTTTAGTGCAAATCTGATCCGAAATAGTTTTGCTAATCTGCTTGATTTGCTGAACAAGTTCAAGTTGAAAGTGATTGTTGATTTATTTTGGGCACATTCTTGTGTCTTTTATCTGTTGTTTTTCAAATAATTTCATATTATTTATTAGCCATTATAAATAAATCAAGCATAATTTTTATTTTTTTATTATA
Source organism: Apostasia ramifera (assembly GCA_019297695.1). NCBI lineage: Eukaryota > Viridiplantae > Streptophyta > Magnoliopsida > Asparagales > Orchidaceae > Apostasia > Apostasia ramifera. Next base: position 398,749 of record JAEMOT010003398.1, on the reverse strand, counting down.
TTATTATCCTCCTCAGTCAAGGGATTTGGGATTTTAAGGAGCCCCTGACTACAGATTCAATCATTAACTTTAATTAATCTAATTAAATAACATTAAGCCACTCTCCTTTCTCTCTCTTAAAAAAAAATAAAAAATATAACAATAGATAAAAGTTGAATAAAAGAAATTTAAAAAAAATAAAGATAAAGAACACATTATGAATTTCATTTAAGAGCCGGTTATAATTTTTGGGAGCATTTAATTCAATATTATCTTAATTTTATATTATATTATTTATATTTATTTAATTTAATAATATTTTTAGATAATATTATTAAAATTTATAGAATTATTAATAAAAAATAACATTTAAATATTTTTTATTATATTTAAATAATATGATATTATAGCAAGATGATATCAAACTAAATAATTTTTTATTTATATCTGTTAATTCTAATTGAATTAAATTAATTAATAATAAATAAAAATTAGTATATGAGTATTATTTAAAATTATATTTAAAAAAAATATTACTTGTAAATATTTAATTTAAATGTGTTGTCGCTTATAAAAAAAATATTTTTGGGAGCTATAAATGTAAATTTTTCAAAATAATAGAGTAAAAAAAATGAATGTTAAGTAAAAAAATTGAAGCTAATGTTAAATAAATAAATATTAAATTTTTGAAAAACGGTAAGAGGACAGAAATTTTTTCTCCTCTTTTTATTTCATTATAATAGATATTTTTTTTATTCTTATGATTAGATTTAACAGACGGACCTAATTATAATGCAAAATTTCACGTCACAAACCTAATTTTGAAAAATAATAATGTGAGACCAATTTGCAATAACGTAATTTACTTCAGAACTTGAGTGTAATTTATCTTTTTTTTTTAATGAAAAAAGGTTGTTATTTATCCTGGCTGTTGAACTTTCATCTTCGTTTTTTATGGAATTATCAATAAAAATTTTGAATTGTGAAACTTTAACCATTTTTGCCATCTACATTTATTTCATAAAATTCTTAATTTTTACTCATTTTTCAGGTTTACCTATTAACAAAAATCGCATCAACGAGTAATTATTAGATTTGGCCAGCAGAACTATTCGATCGACCAATAGAAGGTCACCATGTCAGCTCTAGGTGGAACCCACTACTGACATGATACCTCACTATTGGCCAACTAAATCTAATAATAAAATTTACTCACCTACACTAAGTCGGTGCATTTTACTCGAGATGAAATTTTTATTTTAAATTAATAAAAAATTATATATATATATATATATTGATAAATATATAATATATTTCACATAAATTTAATATAAAAATTTACTTTATTTCAAACCAACAAATTATTAATAAGTTCACATTTTTTTAAATCATTCAGTTAAGTCTCTAATATTTTTAAAAATTTTAACTTAAATTTTTAGAATTTAAAATAGGGACTTTAAGTAAAATAAAACAATTAGGTTCCTATAGTTTTAATTTAGAGATCTAGTTAAATATTTGAAAAAATATATGAACTAAAATATAATTATAAGTAAATAATAGAGAGATATCAGTAATTTTTTCTAACATTTAGTGTACCTATCAATTTTATTTTATTTTTTATACAATTTTTAATGTAATTAATTTAATTTATTTTTTTATCATATTTTTATTTTAAAAATTTAAGAGTTTATTTATTTGTAAAATTTAATTTTAATAAAATTAAAATTAAATTTAAATGAATATATTTTTTTATTAAAAATAGTAATTGATATAAACTAAAATTAATTATTAAGTTGAGATATAAATTAGTCATTATTTTGATATGTGTATAGTATGTAAAATAAAATTAATTTTTTTATTTTAAATTATGAATAAAATGTGAAATATAGTTAATTTTTAATATTAAATTTTATATATGATGCAATATATTAGATTAAAATTGATCAGATTAATTTTAAATTGACTAAATAAATAGGACCTAAAATTTTTTTTTTTTGAGTATTTCTATGATTTTTAATAGTTTTTTTTATGTTATATGTGAGTGTGCATTTTAAAAAGATATAAACTTCACCTCAGATATACATATCGTGATCCCACCTAATATTTTGATGCAGATATTTATGGAGTCTGTTATAATCGAGTTTATTGGAACTACATCAAAGCTAATTCTGGGCACTTTATTTAGTTTGATTGAGCAATATTTAATTAGTTAGGTTAGTTGAGTCTATAGGTCGAATAATTTTAGTAATGATTAGTCGAATCTATCTGACCAATTCATTAATTTAAATTTTGGAGTCTACTAAATAAACATAGCTAAAATTGAGAGATTTTTAAAAAAATATTAGACTTTATATATTTTAAAAATACATAATTTTTAATGTTAAATTAATAGTTATTTAGTCCCACTTCATCAAAAAAGTGTAGTAGCTTTAGAAATTTTTTTAATTATAAGTCCAACATCTATACATATTTTATTACTTTATAACTTTAATTTGTTTTTTTTTAATTATAAAATGTAAATCAAAATTCATAAAATTTGATTAATTTTAATTTTTTAAAAAATTAACTAAAATTTAGAATATTCTAAATCTCTAATTTTCAAGCTAATAGATACATCATTATGTTGCCTTCGCATTTCATGCGATTTTCCTGTTTGGCGCGAGGACCAAAATAGGACTAAAATAATACTAATTTAAAAATTAACTATAATAATAATAAATATTTTTTTTAAATCATTCTATACAAATTCAAATATAAAAAATATTATTTTACTTTACATACTCAACAATTTAAAATAAAAATATCAACTTTATTTCACATTCTAGATCAAAATATTCAAATCGAATATTTTAATCTAAGATGTGAAATAAAGTTTATATTTTTATTAAAAATTATTGAGTATGTGAAATAAAATATTATTTTTTATATTAAAATTTGTGTAAAATAATTAAAATAATTTATTTATTATTATTATTGTTATTTTTTAAACTAGTACTATTATCGTACTGTTTTGATCCTCGCGTCAAACAGGGCTAACCTTTTTCATACATAAATTGATCATAAAAAAAGCTTCATTCCGTAAATTATGTCATCATAATTACTATTTTTTATTTACACCTCTGAGATAATATTTCAAAGCCAAGCTTAGGGGTGGCAAAATAGGTTAGCAGATCGAGTTTGGGTTGAACCCGAGTTCGACCCAACCCAAATAGCATCAACTCGAACTAGACTCATTTATTAAATAAATTAAAATTCATGACGCAAATCTGACCCGATTAATAAATGAGTTAGTTTGGCGGGTTGACTCGATACATTTATAAATTGTTTTTCGATAAAAGCCCAACATGAACTAAACCTGACCAAATTATGCTTAACTCGAACCTGACCCTATAATAAACAGGTCAAAATTCATGACCCATACTTTAAATTTTCAGATCGAGTTCTGTTCGGGTCATATATTGCCACCTCTAATTGAGCTCACTTGCAAAGCAAATTATTCTTCATTAATTTTTCAATGAAGTTTTAAAAAAATGACAATCACTACAAATATAATACTACGTATGATGCACAAATCGGAGGTTGAAGTATCTCCTAACTAGAATTGGCATATAATTTTTGCATTTACTTATCAAAGTTTTGATTTATAATTTATGCATTTCAGTTATAATGTACATAATTTATGCAATTTGAGCCTTCAAAATTATTTGTCAATTTCTTATTTATTTCATTTCTAACATAAAATTTATATAAAAAAATAACTTTATTTTATCTCATATATTTTATCAATACAAATTAACTTATTTCACATAATATTTATATTAATAAAAAATTAATTTTATTTTATATTTTGTATCATTTTTAATATTAATTACTTTTATTTGGCATTATGCAAAAAGTATTAACACATAATTTATCTCCAACTCAAATAAAAACCTCCAAACAGTTGTTGTGAGCCTTTGGATATATAATTACCCTTTTTATTAATTTTTGATTCAAGATTTTTTTTTATCTTATTTTATATTTAAATATTAGAATTAATATTTTTTTTTTTTATAATTTTTTAATATTAAATATATTTTTTTCTTAATAAATTTAAAAAAATTATATATTTTTTCATGTTCTTATCCGGTTATCCTGCCGCATTTATACACTTTTTTTTTTTTTGAAAAAACCAAAAACCCTACTTTAACTACACGTAAAACCCTAATGAGGGCGCACTGGGGATGCCCATTGCTATAAGCCCATTTGATTTATTTGGAATTTCGGCGATAGGGTTTCGTTCGTCTTCTTCCTTTCTTGCCGTTTTCCTCAGGTTTGGCTCCCATTTTTTTGTTCGTAGACATGGAAGCCGTCTACAGAAGCGAGAGCAGTGGAGCTACTGCAGCAGGCCAGTTTGTGTTGGCGTCTATGGTGGAACCCATTGCCGTGGAAGCGATATTGACTGCTTGGAGTTCTATGTCTTGGCTTCCAGCTGCGGTATAAATAACCTTTCTCCCTCCATTTTGCTTATTTGAGATGCGTGAATGTTTTTAGTGCTTGTTTTTGATGTCTGCGTAGTTTTTTGTCAGGTTGGGGTTCATTCAGTTTTTGTGGTTTCTTTTTTCTTTTTATGTTTTCTTATCATGTTCGCGTAGGTTGTTTCCGTAAGCTTTGGAAGTACCTAGTTACTTCACTTTAGCACTAACGTTCTTAGATTTTATTGAACATTTTGATCTTTGCATTTCATGTTGTACGTGTTTAATCTTTATCTCAACATAGTTCTTCAGTTGAGGAATGCATCATTTTTACTAATGCTTATGCAAGATCTGTAATCTTGCATGTTTTCACTTAGATTTGTATTTGAATGACAGATTGATAATACTCTCCGACCTTACTCTCTTTTGTTTTCTTTGCTCCTAGCATTGTGTTTCGATGGGCCATTCTTTTTGTTAGATACCTCAAACAAAAGATTTGGGGGTGTTGGGTTCATTGAAATCTAAATGTTTGTGTTATTTAAATGTTGATGTTATCTAGATGTATATATGTTAATGTATTAAGGTTTAAGGGAGGAGTCCCAAGAAGACGAGAGGTAGGTTCTGTTCAAGGTGGACTTGAATGACAATGTTCGTCCGTGTTGTAAATAAGGAATAAAAGAAAGGCAAGAAGGAATAAGGAGACACAGATTTAAGGTAGTTTAGAGTAGTCCTCCTATGTCCATCATCAAGCTAAACTTAGAAAAGATGTACTAGGTGAAGAGATAGTTCATCATAGGCTAGTACAAAATTTATAGCAGAATATCGATAGAAGAGGGAAAGGAAAGTGATGAAGGAGATTGGTGTCTCTATTGTTTCTGCATCTAGATTAGGGTTGAGGGAGGAGAAAATCGCATGCTAGTTGAAGGAGATGAAATCCTATATTTACAGCTTATTTGGTTCGAGCCTTTGGCCCAATACAAATTTTAATTATAAAATTTAACTTTATTTCACATTCAACACAAATACAAATATTTAGAATTAATTTTATTTTATATTTTACATACTTTCTAATATTAAGCTAAGTTTTTTTTTCATTAAATTTATAAGATAAAATATTTTTTCTCTTATCCAAAATTTAACCTTCGAACTAAATGAGGCCTTACAGGCATAAAAAGATCTGAGCTGGCAGAAAGAGAGGAAGAATGTCCTTTGCCATCTGCCAGGCGGATGTGGGAAAGAGGCATCATTGAGGCCCAAAGAGCAGGGGCATGTTCTTTGCTTGTTTGGTTGATGAGCATTAGTGGCCTTCGTACTACCAATCTACCACAGTTGGGGATAAGATAGTAGCCTGAGATTCCCTGAGAAAGGGATTATATGGGCAAAGATCACCAATGATATATGGCTACTGAATGGGTATGATCTTTCTATGTGTGATGATTGGGACTTAGTAGATTTCTGCTGGCATAAATACAACCATGCCAATCTGATGGTCTGTTTGTTTGTAAGGTTAAATTTAACAAGATTAAAATTAAACTTGGATAAAAATATTTTTTTATTGAAAGTTGTGAATGATGTGAAATAAAGTTAGTTATTATGTTGGGATATGTGAGGGATGTGATATAAGTTAGTTATTATTTTAGTAATGTGTGTAGGATGTGAATAAAGTTAACTTTTAATATTAAATTTTATGTGTGATGTGATATGCCTGGTTAAAATTAAACTAGGTTAATTTTCAACGGCCAAACAAACGGGGCTTAGGGATGATTTGTTACGAGAACCAGCTGATGCAACACATACAAGTGTCTCTGCAACTCATGGATAACATTAGTGGATCTAATTCCCTGTCGCATGACTCAAGTGGGTCTATACGAGTAGGAAACTCAATAAGATGGGTTAGGGCTTGACTTGGCTTGAGTGTTGATCGGCTTGTTCATTTCTTTGACCATCTGCTTTGACCGGTTTGCTAGGGTTCAAGTGGTGGTTTAATTTGTAAACACTGTTAGCTAAATACTATTGTTTTGTTGCCTCAGCATCATTATATTATTTATTAAATTACAATTGTTATCAAATTTCATGGTCCCAAACTTAATTTGTCAGATGTGTAGCCTTCGGCTTCTTTGTCATGAAACCATATCCCCATACTCCTCTTTTTCCTTGATTCTGACTTCCCTTGTTTATTTGTCATTGTTAATTTGCCAGCACTGATTTGTTATGTAGGTTAAGTGACATCTAGATGTTGCCCTATTTATTATTATTAACTTTTTTAGCACTAAGATGTCACCCTATTTTGAGTGACATGTAAATGCCATATTATTGTGGCAATTTTGTAATTTTTTATGCAGTACCACCTAACCATGTTATCAAACAATAATTTTCTTTTCTAAATAATGTGAGATAACATCACAAAAGCTTCATTTGGTTGGCATATTTTTTGGAGATGTTATAAGGTTTTTTGAGATTGGAAAATAAAGAAAATTATTTTAATATTATAGTATAAAAAAATATTTTATTATTAGGATTGTGTTGGATATGAAAGAAACTTGATTTTTTTTTATTAAAATATGTGTAGGATGTGAAATAAAGTTGATTTTTAATATTTAAATTTATGTATGGTGTGAAGCAAATATAAAATATTGATGAAAATATTTAGAGAAATTTGTGGATTTTTTGGATCTACCCAAATGAGTCCAACATTGAATCAAACGCTCCCTTAATATATTCATGTGTTAAAATTGGCATCAGGTATGAGTAAGTTTTGGAATTTTTGCTAGGTGTATACCCTCTCTTTCTTATTAGTTTCATGTATGCATTTTTTAAATGTATTACATCATTGTTGATGTAGAGTAGTTTTTTTCTTCTTTTTTTATTTTTTATGCATGGCTCTTTTGCATGTGCTACTACTCACCTAATGGGATTCTAGTTCTCGCTTTTATAGCTCATTGAAGGAATGAGCTGCTAATTACATTGAGCGAGATTGTGTTCTTTTTGAATGCCAAGGTGGAATGCTTTGGTCAGTTTTATATGCACTCTTCGAGAGTTGACTAGTTCAAACTGATGTGAGATTTTTTCTTTGGATAGTGGCGATTAATTTAATAGGAAATATGTAGCGCATATTAATAACATTTTTATAGTAAACTGAATGTATAAGGAATGATATACAGTCATTCTTGTAGAGGATTTTGTTACATTTAAAAAACAAATTTTCATGGATACGTGTAATGAGCAATTGACTTTGAGCAAGTTGTATTTGCTGAAATAACTTGTTGCAAAGTGTAAGGCTGTGGGAATCCTAAACTTAAATAATTCCTCTCTTTTTTGGAAGAAATATGCTGGTGTCTTGGTAGTTGAAAATGTCTGCTGCTTGAGTTACTGTAAGTTCTGATAAGGTGATATGGAGGTGATGTGATGTGGAATTTGTTTGATTGTTGTCAATTTCTCAAGTATGTAAAATGAAGAAATATGGAAATCATTCCTATCTTATACAGAAGAAATATGATGGCTGTCATGGTTGTTGAAAATGTCCACTGGTTGAGTTACTGTGAGCACTCTTAAGGTGATATGGAGGTGATAAGCTGTTTCAAGGTGTCTTTCATGATTATTTTCAGTTCTCTCTCAAGTAAATAACAGGATGGAAGGCACACTGTACTGTTTTGGTGAAGAATATAACCATGTAAGTGTTGTAGAATGGGAGTGGGAAAAGAGATGAATTAGAGAGGAAGAAGAGGAAGAGTAGTAAGAAGAAAGAAGAGGAGGAGAATCTTAGATGGAACTAATTTTCATTTCCATCAAGTTTACTGATACAGAAGTAATAGTTAGAGTGCTCACAACACAGCTAACGGCATTTTGTACAGGGTGCAGTTAAAACTCATTGATAATTATTGGTCTATCTGACGAAAAAAAGATTCATTGTCTGTGTTCTGTGCTCTGATGATCAACAGTACATTATCATATCATGTGCATTCATTCCTTAGTCAAGTTTAACTATGTAGGGGGATGTTTTATGCGACATGTAGTTCGTATTACAAATGAGCTGAGCCCATTGTTTTTGAGGGTTAATATGCAATTCACATGTATTTTGTGCTCAAACTGTAAACATTCAATTTTGGTTGTTAATGTGTAATTATTTTTGTTTCCTGAGACTTGTATGTAAAAATGCCTCTCGTTTATTTTGTTTATGGTTAAATTGCCTTAGGGTCCCTAAGGTTGGAATGCTATTGCTAATAGCCCTCAACTTCTGAATGGTCCATCAGATCCTGCTTACAATTGGGTTTCAAGGAAGCAGAAGTTGTGCACTTTTTTTTTTCCTGCTGTTTTGTTTTGAGAACAAGTCTTTGTTTGATTCAAATGTTATTAAAATACTACCTTCTTCATACTTTAAATCCTTCCTCTATCTTCGTCATTCTTGTACCCAGTTTGCATGCCGAGCTTCCGGTATTGCCTTCATCCCTTTTGTTAACACTTGGAGGTTTTAAGCTTTTTTTAGCACCACACCTGGTTTAGCACCATGCCCCAGCTATTTTTTTGATTTTATTTCATATGAATTATCTTGAAGGATATTTCAGCCTTCTAGGTATTCTGTTTGGGTTAACGTAGTTGTCATGGAAGTACAAACCACATGTAATCTGTGGGAATCAGACATTGATATTTTATTTAGGATAAATATCACACAGGTCACTGAGATAAGGAATAATATCAAATGGGATCATAAATTTCAAAAAGTTACACCTGGGTCCCTAAGGTTTTATGATGTTTTCAGTTTGGTCCTTCCATCAAATACATTGGAATTTTCTTTTCTACCCTTGGACAAAATGAGTGAAATGTCAAAGACTATCCAGCCCCTTCTCTCTCTCTCCTCATTTCAGTTCTCATCACGCTTGTCTTCTCTCCATCTGAAACTCTTGAGCTTTCCCACCTCTCTTCCCTCTTGCACTATTTGTAGTTCTTTCTTTCTTCTCTTGAAATTCTTACAAAAAACAAGGTGTTAATTTTGATTCTTAAATGAGATATAAAGATCAGATCTGGGGAAATAGGATGGAATCAAGCAGGGAAGATTATTCAAATAGGTACTATATTTTACAGAGAACTTAGGGAAAAGTATGGGAACCTAATTGGAAGGATCAACAATATCCCAGGAAAAATAGAGTATTGAGCTCAAACAGTGGCCTCTTTGTCATTCTTTGTTCTGTTGTTGTTGGAATCTAGTTTGTGTCCTTTGCCATTCTCCATCCTCTTCACTGTTCTTCATCCAGATAGAGTTACTTCGCTTTGTTACCGGTACACACCCTAATCAGAACTATCGCTGTGGAGAGAAGATGAGAAATGAAAGGGATTTTCAATGAGAGTATTTTAGTGAATATCAAATTAAATATACCAATTAAAAATCAGTTATTTATCGTTTTAAGACGGAAATGTAAAGGAAGCTGTCAAAAACAGACCTAATTGGTACATTTTAATTGACCTCAAGGATTTATTTGAAAATTAACTGTAGCTCAGGGACACAGATGTAAGATTTTTAAATTTTTGGACCCATTTGACATTACTTTCTAACCTCGAGAACCTGTATGATATTTACTTTTTTATTTATTATTTTCCCGATTTTAGTAAATTCAAAGTTTGTGGCCAGCTTGTTTCCCAGCTTGTCACATCAGTCACCCTCTTATTTCTACTACTTCATGTCTTCCTCTCACTCTTTTCTTTCGCTCCTATCCCTCGCGCCTTCTCCACGTATCTTTCTTCTTCCAAACATGTTATGCATGAACTTAAGGCAGCTTATTTTTTGTATTCCACTATATATATATATATATATATATACATATATACATATATATGTATATATATATCTTTGTTTAGAGCCTCCTGCACTGTGTTTTAATATTTGATTTTCGCAGTTCATGCATACTTTCTCATTTTCTTTCTTATGTTTTTGTGGCTGCCTTCTTTGACTCATGTAAGTAATTTATTTTTAATTGGAGTCCTCTGCTTGATTTTAACATGTTATCGGGCCCAAAATTATTCTGTGGACATAAGTATGTTACTAATGTGAAGCAATTATTGTCTTTTTCTTGTTTAATTTTTTTTGCAATTGTTCTTCTTGTTTAATCGAACTTGTTAGAATTGCCTCAATATTTGTTGATATTGTGGTTCCTTGTTTCTCATCCATGTTCATGATTTATCTTTAATCCTGCTATCTAGATGAGCTCCATGTATGGCGAAAGCTATGACTTAGGTGAACTAATTAAACGGTATTACTCCTATTCCTGTTCTCCAACTTACCTTGTATCAGGAGATTGTTTTTTCCTAATTGATGTTACACTCTTCTGGAAGGTCTACTTTGTCTGCACATGGTAGAAGAAAAGGCGAATCTGTGCCTGAAAACAAGGATGACGGTGATTCGGAAGATGACAATAATGACGAAGATGATGACGAAGGTTTTGATCAGGATGATGATGGTAATGACGAGGAATTCTCAGGGGACGAAGGCAACGAAGAGGATGGAGATGAGGGCGATGCCCCAGAGGCAAATAGTGGTGGGAGTGATGATGATGGTGAGGATGATGAAGATGAAGATGATGAAGATGATGATGATGGCGCGGAGGATGAGGAGGATGATGATGAGGAGGACGAGGCCGCGGACGAGGATCAACCTCCTACGAAGAAGAAAAAGTGAGGGCTCTTATTATGGGATTCTCTTCCTCAAATCCAGTCCCTGCCAGGGTTTTTGGGTTTTGTTTAGTGTGAGGAAGATGCTGTGTCATGAATATGCTTTCCTCGACTTCAAATGTGAAAACAGAAATGGTTCTTTTTGGATTTTGTTTAATGGTTCATGTTGGATTTTGTTTTACTTCAGAATTTCTTTCAAGTAATTATGTTTATGTTCTATTTTTGAGGTTCAATTTCAGATTTTATCTTCTCATTTGTTTAATTATTATTTAACATTTCATTCTTTTTTTCTATTTAGTTTCGTTTGATTCGCACTGTTTCCTTCTTTTTAAAGAACTTAGAAATCGCCTCAATGAAATCTGTTTCATTTTGAACTTCAATTTCAGTAATTTCAGTTTAGACTGATTCTCTTGAACTCGTTCCGGTAGAATACTACTTTCGAATTTCTATCAAAAAAAAAAAAAGAATTCTACTTTCGAAGTAGTACTCTTTGAATTGAACTTGCTAAAAAAAACTTTATACGCTCGTAGGTGCGGATGAAGCCGAAGTGAGGATGTCGGTCAATGCTTTACTATTAGGAACTTGTATTACTAAGTTTGGTGTTATGAAATTTTTATTTTTATTTTGAACGTAGTTCTTTCAATGAAGTTCTTCTTATTATTAATTTTTTATATATGCATCTTATAAGTATCATATTAAATTTATTGTATAGATATTTTACATGGGCAAATATTCAGTGAGTTCATCTTTTGAAGAATATTTAGACTTATTTAAAGTTTAAATTATTATATTATTTTTAAATATTTAAAGAGATTAGATTAAAGTAAGTTTTGAAAAATACGGGGACCTATATGAAGAAATTTGGCCTCCAAGGTTCATGATTTATTATTAATCTTCTATAAAAAAATATATTATTAATAAAAAATAAGAGAAAAACTCGGGCATCCTTATGTAATTTAACCAAAACTAAATATCTGATAAATTATATAAGAATTAAAATAGGTGTACATCCACCTTTTCGGAGGGCCGCATTTCTCGCCGACTGTCTAGAGAGGTTTTCTCGGCGGAGATCTTTGTCTTCTCCATCCGCGTTGACGAGAGGGGTGGGAGTGCTGCTAGGGTTAGGGTTTCGTGAGCTTGTGGTCCTTACCGGTTGGTTTCAAAAGGCGAGAAGGTGGCGTGGAAGAGGTGGATGGTGATGGGAGCCACGGGCTCAAAGCTAGAAAAGGCCCTTGGAGACCACTTCCCTGAAGGCGAGAGGTACTTTGGTCTCGAGAATTTCGGTAACACTTGCTACTGCAACAGCGTCCTCCAGGTCTTTATCTATGCCTCCTCTTCCTCCTCCAGTTCTATTTCGAATTTTTATCTGCTTCAGATTGGTTATAGGGGAATTCGAGCTTCTTATGGGGAATAAGTTTGATGTCTGATGTATATGATTTATATGTTTGCTGTTTACGCATGGTTTGAAACGTAGGTTATTAATAGCATCACTTGTTGAACATTGTCTTCTTGTGATTCTTCTAATAAAACGCCTTACTCAAATTCAAATGGTTTACCACATGCAAGGGTTGAGATTTTGGCTTGAAGATCAATTTTCGCTTGATATTCAGATCGATATTTAGCTTGAATCGAGCTCAACTCGTACAGTGCTGAGTCACGAGCTATGATCGGATTAGATTGACTTGTCTCAAACTTTATTTTTTAAATGTAAATAATGTATTATTCTGTTTATTGTAATTATTTATTTCTTATACATAAGTATGTGTTGGATGTGGTTAGGATGTTTGTTAGATCATCTTTTGGGAATGGTTAACCCAATTTCAATTCCTACTAGAGGCAATCTTTTTAGAAATATTTTAATTCTTTGGAGGTTTCTGTTGGCTTGATTAAGGCTCAAGCTAGCTCAAAGTTGAGATGAGCCAGCTCGAACTTGAATCGAATTGAGATGAGTCGAGCTTGTGTTGTGCCTGGTTTGACTTGAACTTGGATCATTCTCACCCTTAAACGATTGCTCGTGGACTATCCATCAAGGAAAAGAGAGAGCATGCAGACCAATTACATTACCTGTTGTTGGGCATTCTTGGGGTGCTATTGTTTTGTGTTATGCAGATCTACATGCAAATTATTGGAGGTGCTGTTGATGGCTCTTCCTATCATGCCTCAACAAATGTTAAATTTATACTAGATAAGTTGCAAATTAGTGTCTAACTACAGTGGTCAATGATGTAGTTTTGTACATTTTAAAAATGAATAGAGATGCAGTTGGTTGTTGAATCAATCTTGTGATGGAGATGTCTAAACAAGCTAATATTGGTTTTTCTTATGGATAAAATATATATTAAATATGTTAATTTTCGTTTGACTCCCACAGGTGTTGCTTAAACTTTTTTGGTGACTATTGTTGATTTCCTCCGTTGGTCTTTCGAATGTGACATTTTAAGCTAGAATTTTAGGGGAATGATTCGGTTATAATATTTGTGTGGCTTTTATTTTTTTTGCTTGGGACTTAAGGGGAAAAATAATTTGTTAGTATCTATGTTATCTTCAAGAGTAAAAGTGATGTAAAGCATGGCTATTTGGGAGAATTATTGACTTTCCTGTTTTCTAGGCTCTTATTTGGTAATCTTCTAATTCTTTCAAGAAATATTTGTAAGTAACAATTTTGTTAGATATTGTATGATTGATGTATTTTCATTTATGTAAGCTGTGTTTCTTATTAGAGGATAGCCACTTAATAATAACGATATCATATTTTTCTCAAAATTTCCTTCATCCTTGTAATACAAACTTGTACAATTTGACAATTCATCTTTGATTAGTCCTCAAGATTATTAGTATTGTGTTAATGTTTCTGTTTTGATTAAATGAGGCATCAATGACAACTTGTTCAGTAGAAAGTGCAGCATTAACTAGTAGTTGTTCAAAGTTATTATAAAAATGTAGTTTTTTTTTGTTTTTTTGGAGCTAGTCATATGCGCCATACTGCTTGTCAACTTGGTTTGACCGGTCAGTCTTTGAGGTGAAGATATATGCTTTATTAAGTGGAGAAATGCATTCTTTGTGTCTCATAGACATCTATTTGAGTTTGGCATTTTGGTGACTGTTCTCCTTCAAAAGGAGAGGTTTCTATTCTTACCTACATTAGGCATGTTTGGCATGAACCAAAAAATGGGCAAAAAAATAAAATAATAATATTTTAAATTTATTATGAATTTTAAAAATTTTATTTCACATCCTACACACCTCCCAATATTAAAATAATTTTTTTTCCCATCAACTCTATAAAATAAAATATTTTCTCTTTCCTTACCCAAATTTATCCTCCAACCAAACAAGCCGCAAAATCCCAAGAAGGCTGGCCTATCGTATCCTGTTGAAAATCGTAACAGTGGATGCACTTCTAATTTTTTATATCATCCATCCATTGCATGCTCTTCTACTCAGATTACTTGGGAAGAAATTCTTCTCAAGTTCTTCTCAAGCAGGAAGATTGACGTAGAAAACATGGAGATTTGTGAGAATTATTGATTTTTATATATTTTATAGGCTTTTGTTTCTTGCCTCTTGGTTTCATTTTTCTGAGCTTTGTTATGATATTTTTGTAAGGATGAGATTATTAAAATTGCTATTATCTATTGGTCTATAAATAGATTGTATTTCTTCTTTAACGGGAGACTATCACTAATAAAAGTTGTGATTGCTTGCTAAATGTTTCTTCATCCTCTAAAAGATACACCTGTACACTTTGACACTTGGCTATTTCTTTATGATTAGTTGTATTTCTTTGTGATTCCACTATGTCAAAATGTTTTCAAGCAATGGTAGTTGATGGAAAGTTGGCTTGAAGTAACGTGCATTCTTTAGCAAATGCTGCATGATTAGTATGTAATCCATGTACTGGGCAATGGAGAAGTCCTGGTTTTATGAGTCTTTCCCATGTTTTTCCAGCATGTCCAGTCTTGTAGGTACTTTTGGACTAGGTAGGATTTCTTTGAGCCAACTAACTTCAAATTGGCATTGGGAAAATGTTTCTTTGCTTATTTTTTAGCATTTTATTGTTGAATTGTAGCTGCAAATACATTTGTTTGGCTTGTCTTTATTCTCTAATCTTTCATAAAATCTATGCTATACTCACCTAACTTCTGCAATTAATAGAACAATGAACTTATGTGTATTTGTGTTGAGAAATGTTGTCTGGTGTTCCCCATAGCTGTTGTGCAGCAGCATCTTAGAATACTTGGAAAACAGACTGACAGTTTTTCTATGATAGCATCCTTCTTTTTGGTGTTTCCTGATACAATTATGTTATGTTAAATTGTTTTTCTTATTACATGGTATCCTTCTTTTGTAGTACAGTTCATTGGATTTTCGGTTTTTTTACAGTGCTTACCAAATGAATTGTTTAGCTGTTCAACCATAAAGCCTAGTTTTGGGAGCCTTTGTGAATTTTTCATCTTAAGTAGTTATTTACCTTTACTCCTTTTTGTTGCATATAATCTATTTGAGCTCTGACTTCATTAAATTGTGGACTACTTCGCTTGACTTCTTGAATAATGAAATTTTGCAGGCCCTGTATTTTTGTGTCCCGTTTAGAGAACAGTTACTAGAATATTTTACAAACAACAAAAGTACAGGAGAATCTGAAGAGAACCTCTTGACATGTCTAGCAGATCTTTTTAATCAGGTTTGTTTGTCTTTCCATCTTTTCTCCTTTCCTTTGGCATGCTAAATACCCACCAATGTTTGCTGCACCCATGAAACCTTGTCCTTCATAGATGGCAATACGTTAGATTAAAATGGATGCTATTAGGAATTCAAGTGTCAGGAATTTTAGTTTGGTGGTTTAGTTGAGGTGTAGCATCAACGTCGCTTTCACTATTATTTGTCTTTTGATATTATCATGGTCTTCATTCCTGTCATCTTTGAGGTGTAGCATCAACGCACTTTCACTATTATTTGTCTTTTGATATTATCATGGTCTTCATTCCTGTCATCTTTGCTAATTTCTTATAGCTTTTGTTATGAGTTGACCTTCATTTATTATATAGAATTTTCTTTCTTGAGCTACATTACTTAAATCATTAAACGAAGGAGCTATGCTTGAGGCTCCAACTATTTTTTGGAATAGGAAGGATTGATATATGCATTTTAATTTTGCACAAAAGAGATGCTTTTAGGATTGGAATCAGTAAACTTGGGGTCACGGGAGGCAACCTAATTGTTGCACTAGGGCATACCCTAAAATTTTCCTAATCCTATAGAATTGTTGGTTCTAATTTAACTAATTTCATACAATTTAACGAGATAGTTTGATTTGACCCTATTATTTGTTGGGTATCCCTCTTTATGAGAGTAGGGGTGACAATTTGTACCTGTACCCAATTAAACTGCCCCGACCCGCCCCTAATAGGATGGGTATAGATACTCAAATTTCACTCGTGACCCCGTGACCCGCCTCGCCCTACCCCGCTATGAAATGTGGCGGGTTCGGGTATAAGTCAATCGTACCTGCCCCGCCCCATATCTGACTCGATGTAACTCAAAAATTTTAAAAATCTGATACCCAAATAATCCATCTCATGAAAATTGATTTATCTCACTTTTTATAGTAATCTTAGTTTATTTTTTTAAGTTTTTATGTTTAAAGTTATAACAGTTATATTTTAGTTTTATAATTATTTAAAAAAATACTTGTTCTTTTTAAGGATGAGAAAAATTTCTTGTTAATGTTCAGAATTAAAAAATAGTTAAATTTGTATATAAATTTAAATTTATTATGCAATTAAGATTTTATTTTAATTTAGTTATTTATGAAATTAATATGTAAAATTTTGTTAGACTCAGTGGAATCTTTGGGATGGTCATCTATTGAGACGAAGGAATTGAAGACAAAGAAGCCTAGTCAACAAGCCCTTTGTTGACAAGGCTCGAAAGCTGATGAACACATTATCCAATAAGGATATAAACCAACCACAAATCTCTAATAAAAGACAACCTCTAGCAAAACATTGACTATGGGACTCGAAAACGGTAGGGCAAGCAAGTTGTAGCTTCTATTTCCTATTCCTGGGTAATTGGCACTGGCAATTGCTATCAGATTAAGGTTTTATATATACTTGAAGATGATGAACTATGTAATGTCTCTGAGAATTGTGAGTCTAAATGAGAAAAATCATATCATTTGGAAGCATTGAATGTGGGACTTCTTGAGATGCAGGAACTTGCATTTACCATTGCTCGGTATTGAAAAGAAGCCAACCAGAAGCTATGAAACTTGAAATGGCAAGACATAGATGAGATTACGTTTAGCTACATGCAAATCTGGTTAGATTAAGGTGGTGTATCATTTGGAGTAGGAAACACTTGCTACGATATATGGGAGAAGTTGGAGGGATAATACAAGCGAAAGAAAATGCACTATCAACATTCCTTGATGAGAAGTTTATGAATATGTGGCTTCAAGGAGGAGCTTCCATTTCGAGGCATTTTAATGAGATGTGAAGCATAGTCAACCAACTCACTACAACGAAGATCACTCAGTTCAGTGACAAACTGTTGGCTCATTTGCTCTTGAACTCTGTACTAGAAAGCTTGGAAACTTGTAGTTTCCCTCAAGTTTCTTTTAGTTACTTAGCGCTGAATGGATACTTTCCATGAACCTTGTTTCCTTAAGTCTACTAAATTAGGAAATAAGAAGATGGAACACTAGGGTCATTAAACAATGAAGCTCTGGTAGCTTAGTGGGAAGGGAGAAGCAAAAATAAAAGGGACAAGTCCAAGATCACAAGTCTCAAGGAGCTTTGGTGTTACTACAATAGCATGCTAGGACATATAAAGAGAGAATGCTGCAAGAGGAAGGACAAGAAAGGTGAAGACAAAAAGCCTACAAGCTCTTCTTCAGGTGCTATCACTAAACCATAGTTGAGGACCTTGTTGGTTGTCAAAGAGAAGGGTGAGTGCCTTGCTTGTCATGGCATGGTATGAATAGTTAACTTCGAAGCTTCCTACCATGTAGTAATCGTGAGTAGAAATCTTACATAAAATCTTGTAGTACCTAAACGAATACCTAGTGTATCAAGGTACTTTTATTGGACTAGCAGTACCTTTAGTTGAGTCCATTGTATTTTCTTCAAGTTTGTAAGATATTCTGTATCCAAATAATATTGTTCATTTTTCAAGGGACTTGGAAATCATGTCTTTGTCGATTGTGTTGAACAGTATGAAGTTGAACAGCACAGTCAAATAGTTGGGTCAAAACACCAAAGACAACACCTGCATTATTCCTTGCCTTTCCAAACTAATGCTATCCCTTGAATGATGCTTCTAAATTTTACATTTCCAATATCATCTCTTATTATTAGTAAAATTATTTATTTGATTGATGCTTTCGCCACACTTGTTCTCTTTTATGCATTTAATAGTTTATCTTCATACTTGAATATATTATTTCATGCAACATGGATTTTGAAACATTAACTTGCCTTTTTTGGCTTTATTATTTGAGAGTTTGATCTATTCAGTTTTACTTTCAGGTCTTATGTAGCTCAAATCTAATGCAATATCTTGTACCTGCCTAATTTTTTAGGTTCAATAGATGGATTTGGTTTTTATGTTTTTGTGTTCATTACATGTCTGATTTCTCCTATTTATGTGGCATATGACCAAACAGTTTTAGGTTTTTCGAATTTCGGTTCCTACAAGTTCTTATATTGTTAAAATGTCAGTAGTTTCTAAAGATCAAACTTTTATGATTTGGAGAAGACCAATTTCTAATTTATTTCTCTAGAGCCTTATCCTTACATTTTAGTAAATATATGTAAGCATTCCATCAACTTATTTTAGAGCATTGTATGTAAAAAAATGTGAGGCCAGGTGATTGTATTTTTGGCTTTTACTTACGGGTGTTTCCAAACAAAAGTAGATTACTGCAAATTAGAATATTTATTTACAAAACAACATTTGTATATTGTTTGCTAGACCGTTTAGGCATCAAATTTGGAAAAATATAAATAACCTTGGCAATATCAACAAAAATTTGAAGTATTTCTAGAATTGAGTCCATCGATCGGTCTTTGATTCACAATTTGGCATGCATATGAAATATCATTCAAATTTTAGCCATTTAGAAAATGAGAAATGCCATACCTGGACATTTAACTTGAGATTTGAAATGTCCTTTGTTTATAGACACATTTTTGGATTCTTTACAAAACCTTATAAATACTAATTGCAAATGATCAAGAAAATTTAATAGTTTTGTATAGAATTTTGGGAACTTAATAGTTAAAATATTTTAAAAAGAGAAGTCTTAAGGGGAAATAGAAATTTTTTGTCACATTTTTATGTTTGTAGTTGTGTCTGCAACTTCTTTTCAGATTTCTCTCTTCTCCCTGTGTGTCCTATAAGTCTCTTCCTTGCTCTTTGTAGGTGTTGTGTACAGTGTTTCTTACTGTGTATGGAAAATTTGATATACTATTTGGTGCGGGATAGATCCAAATGATAGCTTGAGAACTAAAGCTATCTCAAATAAACACAAATATTTTTGAAAATTAAATTATGTGATGATATAGAAAATCAAAGCTCGACAAGTTAGACCTATTTAAACTTTAGATTAAATAAAATTGTCGGCAAAATGTAGTTTATCAATTTGGTCAAGGGAGATGATAAAATTTCAATGCATAAGACCTAGGGATAAAAGATTTAAGTTTCAAACTTAGGAAAAACAGCTTTCCTGCTGTCTTTTAGATTGGAATCCAGCAATAAATCTCTTAAATTTATTGAACAAATAATTTCAGTCTTAATTAAAACAAATTTAAACTATCCAATTGAATAAATAATTTCAATTGATATCCACTTAACTAGTAATTCATTAGTTGAGCCAAAATAATATCTCAAGTGATATTTTGTGCTCCTTTGGGTCTATCGTCTTTAGAACCCCGACAATCATGCACGCACATTGGTAATTTCATCATGCATTTTAATGCTGATGACAACACTTTAATAATACTCAGTTGGAGGCTGTAGGCGTTCTTCAATTAGATATTCAGACAAGAAAAGAGGACAATATTGCAGCCATAAAACTGATTGTAGGAATAATGCAAATAGAACCATGGAATGGGCTACACCAATAGTCCATGTATTCTCTTGATGGTTGTTCCTCCCTTTGGGCAGCAGATTCTATTGAATGTTCCTTGATTTGAGAAGGGATTAACTTCCATTACTCACGGAAAGTCCTGGCTAAAGATTGATGAAGAAATTTTCAACGGAAACAGCACCTAGATATCCTAATCAAAGATAGGAATGAAAGCAACAATGTTTGTAGTTGGAGGAGTGAATAGCGAGGTGGCTGGGTGGATTTGAATATCTGCTGGGGTTTTTTCGAGTTTCTTTTCGAAAGAAATTATTGGATAATTAGGTTTTTAGGTTTCTTACTAAACTCATTTCCTTCCAAGATTTTAATCCGTTCCAGAATCTCACACTAATCCCACCACAAAATCAAACCTCACTTGAATGAAATTTTGCATTAATCAATCAGACATTTCCAAAAGTTTAATTAGAAGCTCAATAAGTTGATATAGTGGGCTATTCTACATTAAATTTAAAGAGGTTATGTTGGACTAAACAATAAATCAATATTAAATTAAGTAAAATAAACCAATTAAGCCTAAATATATCAGTTAAAATGGTTTGGTTAGACAGACTCAATTAATTAAAATTGGAGTCGATACAAAACTTACCAACTGAACTAACTATAGATATAATGAAATAAATGAGATCTAAGCCATCAGGGTTGCCAAAGCTCCATCATCGATCAATGGTGTAGATGGACAGTTTGGTGCTCATGGTGTCTTCATCACGATTGCCATTTCTGCATGATTATTTTTGTGATTAATGCTTATAAGATACTGTACACAGATCAGCTCATCTAAGAAGAAGACTGGTGTCATTGCTCCCAAGCGGTTTGTGCAGAGATTGAAGAAACAAAATGAGCTTTTCCGCAGCTATATGCACCAGGTAATTTAAAGGAAAGACGACATCTGTTTTTTCCTGCTAATTTTGTTGGAAAGCAAAGCATCAGCATGTTTATTGCAAGGAAAAAATACATCTATTTTTTCTCGGTAATTTTGTTAGAAAACGAAGCATCAGCTTGTTTATTGGTGCTTGATGATTGTCACCAAATCACTCAATGGTAATTATACATATTTTTGTGGCCTTCATATGGGATCTCTATTTTGCATACTTCTGTGCTTGGTAATTATCACAAAACCTCTCAGAGTTTGCTCAGTTGGTTGAATGTTAACGCAAGAATTTGAAAAATATGTTGGTTATAAAGGTGGCATCGATTTTGAGTCCCGAAGAATCAACCTCATAGAAATTAGATTTAAAATTTGTAGCCGAACTTGGAATCTAGTTTATTAGAAACTAATCAATTATAATTCTACATTTGCTTTACACTCGGGCTAATGGGGTTTTACCTCTTGAATTAGGCATGCATTATATGTTATATTCTTTACCATAAAAAATGCATACATATGTTTGATCTCTCTCTCTCTCTCTCTCTCTCTCTCTCTCTCACAGCACACACACACTCACTCTTGCATGCACACACACATCCTTATGTCATAGGATCTCACACTCATTTTCAAAAGTTGAATTTCAACTTTCAAGTCTGTTTTTGTTGAATTGTAGTCATAAGAAAGTATGTTGATTAGAAACAGTCAAATTCAAGCTATTATAAATGAAGTTTTGAGTTTCAAGCATTATTCCTATTGCTTATCAATTGTCGTAAACATAGAAAATAGAGTATAGAAGCTTATTTGTTTGGTAAGTAGTCCTATTGTAGGCATGTTTAGATATAAGAATTAATTAATGAAGTTTTTATATTGAGATTTATGTATGATGTGAAATAAAGTTATTTTCATTATGAAAACAAAGTTTTTATTTGGAAATATGTGTAAGATGTGAAATTATAAGAATTTTTTTATCTTGGATTTATGTCAAATGTGAATTAAGTTTGTCTAAGCTATTTGTCGAGCTTTTTAAGTCTTTCATTCTTTTCCATCATCAACATTTTACTATAGTTTCTTTACAAATTGAACTGGTTTTTCTTTTTCATTATCCCAGGATGCTCATGAATTTTTGAACTTCTTGTTAAACGAGCTGGTTGATATTTTGGAGAAAGAAGCAAATACTGCTAAGGATTCTCTCGGAACCTTAACACAATCGGGAATGATCTCGAATGGGCCTATTAATCCTCATGCTAATGGAGTTCATAAAGAACCTCTTATAACTTGGGTCCATAGAAGTTTTCAGGTGAAAAGCGTATCATTTTCTTTACTTTTTGTGATTTTTTCTTTGATGCATTGCATGTGAGAGTGCTCTCTACTGTATGGTATGTTACCATAATCTTTACTATTTTCATGCAGGGTATATTGACTAATGAGACTAGATGCCTTCGGTGTGAAACTGTAACTGCAAGAGACGAGATATTTTTTGATTTAAGTGTTGATATTGAGCAAAATAGCTCCCTTACAAGCTGTCTAAAGAACTTCAGTTCGACAGAGACGTTGAATGCGGAGGATAAGTTTTTTTGTGATAAATGCTGCAGGTTTATTGTTACTGCTTATTTCTCATTTCTTTTGATTTGTTTATATTATGTTCAAACCATTTAAGTTTTACTAAAGACATTGTATTCGACTTGATTTGGATCAAAACAATGGATTTCCAGTCCGTGAAATTTATTTCGACTTGACTTAAAATCAAGCATTTTTCAGAAAGAGGGGGGATTTGCATGTCACCCTAAAGTTGTCTTGATAACTCGTTTAACTTGAATATTTACATTTGTCACCCCATCTATAATTAATAATTACATTTACTTCCAAATTATGGGTAAAAAATAAATTAATACATTTTTCAAGAGATAATAGATGTAACTTTGTAATTAATTATTCATCCAAATTAAGGACTATTGATGTAAATATTCATCTTTGAGGATTAAATGAGTAATGAGGGCAACTTTGAGGGTGACATTTATATTAAAGGAAATTTGTATAAGGGTCAGCCCTATGGTTTGATCTTTAGACCTCCGAACTAATTATCATTTTTGGGAGAAGTTTCATCGTGTCATATTTTCTTTAAAACAGAGGTTTCAAAAAATATGTGTTCTCAATTAGAAATAACTTAAAGCATTTGGTATCCCGAACTCGAACTGGACTCTTTATATTTTTTTTAAGCCATATGCATAACTTAGATTATGTCAGACATTAATTTGAGTTGATTTGAATTCGAGTTAAAATGTCTTGCGAGTTTCATATAAAATTGCCAGTCCTATATTACTCTTAGGTCTTTGGCAGTAATTGCTTGACAACATTGATCTTTTTGATGCCGCAGACCTAAAACTTTAATGCTTCAGTTTGCAGGAAGCCCAGAAAAGAATGAAGATAAAGAAACCGCCTAATGTCCTTGTTATCCATTTTAAAAGATTCAAGTACATCGAACAGCTTGGTCGATACAAGAAACTATCTTATCGCGTTGTTTTCCCTCTTGAGCTGAAGCTAATCAACACCGTCGAGAACGCTGATACCGAGTATTCCCTTTTCGCTGTTGTCGTCCATGTCGGAAGCGGGCCCAATCATGGCCACTATGTCAGCCTCGTTAAAAGCCATAATCATTGGTTATTGTTTGATGATGAGAATGTTGATATAATGGATGAGTCCACTGTGCAGACATTCTTTGGTTCAGCACAGGAGTACACTAATAACACTGATCATGGCTACATTCTGTTCTATGAGAGTATTGGTGGCACAAGTTGAGAGGATTTTATGTATCATGGTTTGTGTAATTTTTGTTTTAATTTTTTTTTTTTTTTGTGGTCTTCCCTCACTGCAGAATATGTGATACTGTAAGGTGATTTTAATGTGCTGTAAATTGTGGATAGCTGTAAATGAACTGTATTCTTCTCATAGAATTACATGTAAAAGAAGAATTATAGAACTTTATATATATATTGTTCCTCCACTTGATTCTTTTTTTCGTGCCAAACGCCACCTATGCTATTTTCATATTCTATTTCTGCTTGGTTGAACTCGAGTCTGGAGAGAAAGTAGCTAGTTGACGGCTGGCATAAAACTTCTCTCTTTGGCGGGCTTCATCTAGTTTTGAATTGACCTTTGTACAACTATAACCTTACACTAATCGGATTTGGAGACATTTTTCGTTAAAAAGTTTGAAGTTCCCTTTTGTTTGCCCCACTCAATAAGGAGGGAGTCTTGTTGCAATTGGTAAAATGTTTTTATCAAACTTATATTTATATCTTTTTTTTTGTTGCATTTGCACCAATGGAGAATGCTTCTTGGTTCAGCTTGTGCTTTTGCTCCCCATGTCTTCCTTTCTTTCAAATCTCGTTTAATTCGAGGGTTGCATTTTGAACATGATTAAAAAATATTTTATTTTGTAAATTTAATGAAAATTTTTTTAATTTAATATTATAAATTGTGTAAAATATAAAATAAAATTAATTTTAATATTTATATTTAAGTTATATGTGAAATAAAATTAATTTTTATATTAAAATTTATGTTGAGTTAAAAAAAAAATTGAATTAAACAAGCACAGGGCTAATTCAGCAGAATATTATTAGAAGTGTGTTGCTTTTGATATTTTTACGTAACTTAAGAAATTATTTACTTCTCGAGAAAATTATATTCACATTACTAAAATTTAGTAATATTATATTTTGCCACTTAAATTTTTAATATCATATATTAATTATAAAAATTATATGAAAATTATAACTCATGTATAATTTATGTCATGAAATTTTAAAAAAATGTAAAAAAAATTGTAATTTTATATAATTTTTATGATTAATATATAATATTAAAAAATTAAGTATTAAATATATTAAATAATTAGATTTTAATAACAATTACATAATTGCTTCTTCTTTCACTAGTGCTTTAACTAAAGAATAATTATGGATTGAAAGCCTTATTTGAACACAATGCTGGCCAAAGGAAACATGCTGTTCACCCCATAGATTGAAAGCCTTGCTTGTGTTAGGAAACCACAAATGTATGAATATTTCAAGATTCTATCATGATTGAAATGAGAAAAAATTTTATACATGCAAATCCAACTAAGATTTTGACCTAAATCAGATGTGCTCTGTGATTAAAAGGGAAAATGTAAGGCCTCGTTTGGTTCGAATTTTTTTTTTTTTACAACAACAACCAAGCCTTAATCCCACTAGGTGTGGTCGGCTACATGAATCCTTTGTTTTCATTGCGCCCTATCAGTTACCAAATTCTTATCTAAATCTAAGTAATTAAGATCACTCCTTATAGTTTCTTGTCATATCTTCTTTGGTCTTCCTCTTCCTCTTTGTACATGGGCAAAATCCAATAACTCAATTTTTCTAATTGGAGTTTCAATCGGCCTACGATTTAGATGTCCAAACTATTTAAGCCGACTTTCTCTAAGTTTATCCTCAATTGGTGCAACACCAACTTTCTTTCGGATATACTCATTTTTCATTCTATCCTTTCGTGTATATCCACACATCCACCTTAACATCCTCAAGGTTCGAATTTTTTTTTTTAATAAGAAAAAAATATTTTATTTTTTAAATTTAATAAAAAAATATTTATTATTAGAAAATTTGTAAAATGTGAATTATTTTAAATTTTAATATTCGTATTTGTATTAGACGTGAAATAAAGTTAATTTTTATAATTGGGCAAACAAATTGCCTTGAACCAAATGAGGTAATCTCTTCTTTAACCGTCAAATTTTGGGAAATAAATTTTCCACCAATCTTAAATCCCATAAATTGTCTCAGTTACGTGTGTTAATCCTAATTGAATTAAAGAAATAGCGAATGAATATTAGCGCGGGGTGCTACCTGTAACTTTACATTTAGAATAAATATATTCCTATAAATATTTAACTTAAGAATTACAGCTTGTAAATATTTGACTTAAGAGTATCATCTATTAAAATAAAAGACTTATTTAAAATAACAAAAATAAATTTTCCTATTATTTTTTTAGCTTAAATTTAGTTCTTAGCTTTAAAATATGTAACTTCAATTGAGTTAAATTCACTGGAAAATGAAAATTAACAAAGATATAATTTTAAAATTTAAAATTTGTAAAATTTTCCTCTCAGAGCGCCAGGTTTTAACTTTTAAATACTGGACATTTTGTATTCTAAAAATAAAAAATTAAAATTTTAACATTATGAAATTTATATTTGACTTAAATTTTTAAATTAAAAAAATTAAATATTTTTAAAATAGGGTGAAAATTTAAAATTTTCTAAAAATTTAATCTCTTGATTATTTTGAGCTTTTATGTGAACAACTTTATCCTTGAACTTATCAAGCGACACGTATAAAATCATATTTACATATATCTTCGGGTTATTATGACACAGGTTCACGTTTTTAAAATTATATCTTCGGGGTCTCTAGGTTTTCAAAA
>JAEMOT010003398.1:311586-354598 GCA_019297695.1 Apostasia ramifera | reverse complement strand
CAAATAATCCCAAGGGAAACACAAATCAGATTTATTCAGCATTAAGAAAATAAGAGTAACAGGCGTTTATATAGGCCTCCATACAGACTGTATGACTCAAAAAAAGAAAAATACATGATGTAATAAATTCCTCACACAAACGAGGAAATACTAAATAACATGCCTAAAATAATAATCACTGAAATAGAAACAACTAATACAAAATAAATGCGAGAAATAAAATCATCTCAAAATGGAATCTCCAATCAATCAGAATGAATAGGAGATTTCCAATCCATCGAGTCAGCAATCCGCAGTATCCATCTTTCCAAACCTCTCCTAATAGTCAATCAATCCAGATCGAAGCAGCATGGCTAGATCTCGGCCGTCGACGGTAAACTCTATCAGGAATGAATCGACGGCGATCGTGGTGTCCCCACCAGTTATTTAAATAAACTAAGCATTGCAACAAGATCATAATTCATTAATATTACCTTTTATTGTTACACTTCTTGAAGCATTTATTCCTCATTTTTTAGCAAAAATGTAACCAAAAGTAGAAAAATTATTTTTTACGATGTATAAAATGTATTTTATTTTGTTTTGAACTTGATTAGTTCATTAGGTGAAATATTAAAATAAGGAGGTAATTTATGTCTTGGTTTCTCCCATTGCGTGTATTCTCAAAATTCAAACTCTTACTGTGGTCTCCCACATTGGATACCCCATGCTTACGGGTTCTTCAGATAATGCCTCCCTTCACCTTTTTGCTTTTGCTTATGCGCCTCCCTTGAGGTTGTGGCCCCAGTGGATGATTTTCTCAAAATATTGAATCTTTTTGTGCAATCTCAAGTTGATTAAAGTAAATTGATTTTGAATCTATTTTTGGTTAATTTGAGTCAAATTACAAGCTGAATATTTTGAATAAAGAGCAAACTATTCTCATTTTTCATATGCACGCATGCGTATTCCATACCCTCTGTTACAAATACTTTGTATGACATGGACAATACATAAATTTACATTAGTGATTACCATAAAAGTACCATGTATAAAATATAGAAGTAATTTTCTTTGTTCAAGATAATCCTATACGTTAAGTAGAGTCAACTTACAAATTGACTTAAAATTGATGTAGTCTTGAAATAACCGTAGGATTTTGGGAAAGTTCATGAATCAATCTCAAGGCCATGTGCTAAATGGGCTCTTGGCGCCAAATGCAGATTCTAATTTTTGATGCCATTGTGCAACATGATCTCTTCCTGTAGGACCTGGATGCAATTTACTTCAAAATTTATATGAAATGAATTAAGGGCTATTTGTTTCATTCTTACATCTTTTATTTACGTGATTTTTAACTTGAAACAAATTACTGAAAAATAATGTCAGTTTCCATTAGGAAGGACCCAATTGTAGCATTTCCCTTTGGAGATGTGTAAAGAAAGGTGATTGGGTCAAGTACTACAAATTTTGAGGCCTACGTGCAGTGGCCCCATGTCAAGGATTAAATGCCTCTGCATTGAGACATCTACATGTGCCATGATGCTAAAATGCTTAAATTTTGTTTCTCTATTCAACATGATCATGTACCCATTCTTCAGTATTTGTGAACTCGTGATTTGTTGTCATATAAATATCATTTTCATTTTTTGTTTTGTATAATCCAGCTTTAGTGGAAAGGTTACTTGCCAGATCTTGGAGTGGATTTCCATTTTATTCTCATACAATGAAGCGTGGACAATTGCAAACAGCTCTTACATGTAGGTAATGTACAAATAGGTCCATTTAGTTTTCATTCTTCTTTTTTTCCTTTTGATGTTTATTTATTCTTTTTCTTTTTATGTTGCTATGATTCTTATATGCTATGAAGCATAGGTATAATGCTGCGATACACATATGATATGATGTAAATAAGGTTATACAATAAATTTAAGAAAATAGGATGCGAATACGTCAAGATATAGCAATCATTGACATATGCTTCAAAAACATCTTTTGAATTTTCTTGCTTTTAGTGACATTTATTTTTTGAAATATTTTTTTGATACTACTAAACGCAATATTATAGACAATTCAACTTAAAAATAAAAAAGCCTTTTAGTAACTATTGAGTTTTTAAACTTTAAAATTAAAAGTAATATTATAAAGTTTATTTAATTGCTTCCTAACCAATCCCAAATCAAATTGTTAGATGCAAATGAGATACAATATTTCACCTAAATGCATATATATTAATTTGATTAAAGTAGATGTACCTCTCTTTGATCTTTGCCTCACTGGATAAATAGATAAAAACAAAAAGATGGTCAAATCTATTTCGCAATATGAGTCTGCATGAAGTAAAGAGGTCAAGTAACGTGGTTTGCATCTGATAGTAACAGTGACATGTATGACATCTGTGAGAAAACACCAATTGAGATAAAAGAAACAATGCCATTGGCTTCTGTGTGACAGTTGTAAGTATAAGAAACAATAGTATGTGGATGTTACATTTTTTTCTACAATCATAACACTAGCGTGCTAAAGATCTCTGCTCTCCCAATTGTGTGAATACAACATGCTGCTCTCCCATAATGAGTCGTCAACCTAAGAATAAATTTTTTATACGAGTTTTTTATTTGTTTTATTGTGGGCTGGATATATTTTTTCTTAGTTAAATTACACCTAGATTTTTATTTTAAAGCTTAATATCATGCAGGTTCATGATTTTGAAAAATTAATATTCGGGTCTGATTTTGCAAAAAATATTTTTTTATTATTACTTTTAAAGAAAAGTCTAAAATGCCCTCCCTTCCAACTGTTTACAGGCATCGGCCGGTTGTGTCGCAATAAAGCCGTTGCCGGTGAGAGGGTGGGGGGCTGCCTACCCCTTTTTCTCTCTCTTTAGATCTATTACATATATAAAAAGGACAAAGGGAGCTTCCCACCTCCACACCGGTAGGGGACTCGCCGGTGGCCGCTCCTTTGGTCGACAGCGAAAGGGTGGCTCTGCCACTGCTGGCAAGAGGGGAAAGGGGCTTCCAATCCTTTCCTCACCCTCTCTCCAGATTTGATCTAGAGAGAGGGGAAGGGATAGGCAGCTCCCTGCCCCTTCTCACTAGCGGCAGCTTCTCTGCCTCATGCTGATGGCAGGATGGGTGGTGGTTCTGCCGCTGGTTCCCCCCACCCACTCTTTCCTCTCCTTTTTCTTTTAGGGTTTGCAATAGATCTAGATAAATAGAGAGGGAGGGAGGATTGGGCGGGCAACTTCCCCCTCTCCCTGATCGCTCCCTCCTCACTGATAGTGGTTTTGTTGCACTCCACTAGCGTCGGCACTAGTGGAACTCATGTGGGAGGCAGAGGGGAGGAAGGGAGGTCATTTTGGCCTTTTCTTTAAAATAATAATAGAAAAAAATAACGCATTTGATGATTATTATAAAATTAGGGACCTAGATGTTTTCTTTCAAAATCATGAACCTGCATGATATTAAACTTTAAAATATAAATTTGAGTGTAATTTATCTTTTTTCTTTAATTAGAAGTATTTGGAAGTTTCAAGAAGTATCAAACAATTTTTTAATTTTTTTTTTAAGGAATGAGTTTTCAAAAATGTAAATTGATTATTGTCTTATAAGGAAATGAGATCGCTTGGACCGTAAAAATTGTAAGGTCATTCCAAGTGAATGTTTGACTATCTAACATCGGTTAGTGATCTTAGATTTTAAGATAAAGAACTGAAGAATAAATAGTAAGTCGAAACAGTATCTTCGGACTTGATAGTGGAATCCGAAGAACAAAAATAAAAATATCTTTAAAAAGAGGGTTCTACAACATAGAAGTTCAATTGGAAGGGAAGTTGATCATATGTGATTGAGGGTTGCTAAGTGCATTCGTAGGTTATAAAATATATGTTGAGAGAATATAAAGGAAAAGTTTCAAATAATAAATATGCTTTTTTAACCTAAAATTTAGTCGAATTGAAGTTCAATGGTCTCGAGTTGATTAAAAAATTAAGTTTTCAAAACTTTTTTTTATAGTTAATGTGTGACTTAGTTTTGTATGAATCTTTGATAAGCATCAATAATGCTCAATAGTCGTGTTAAAAAAGTCACCGTGGGATGGAATCCTATTTTGTTCGCTTGAACTATTTTGAGTAGCATTGCATTTGTAGTAAAATTATGAAATGTTATATTTTTGAAATGCTAATGATGTAGGATGAAAGATGAAAATGATAATTTTTTATCAACAAAATTTTTTGGCAAATTATTTTGAAGGGCAAATTACGCCTAGGTCCCTGAGTTTAACGCTTAATATCGCGCAAGTTCACGTTTTTAAAATTATAACATCAGAGTCCCCGAGTTTTAATAAAATATCAAATGGATCTTTTTTTATTTTTTTATAATTAAATTTTTTTAAAATTATCGTTTTACCCCTGCCCCTCTCTCTCTCCTCCTGATCAGGGACACGTGGGCCGTGGTCGCCGGCGGCCGCGCGGCCCGTGCGCGTGTGCGAGATCGGGAGGAGAGAGATAGACCGCCTCTCTCTCTCTCCTCTCGATCTGGCGAACGTGCGCGGGCTGCGCGGTGGTCGGCGGGTCGTGCGGCCCCGCGGCTTGCGTGCGTTCGCCGGATCGGGAGGAGGAAGAATGACAGGAGGTAAAACGGTAATTTAAAAAAGTTTAATTATAAAAAGTAAAAAAGGACCCATTTGATATTTTATTAAAACTCAGGGACCCCGATGTTATAATTTTAAAAATGTGGACCTGCGCGATATTAAGCGTTAGACGTAGGGACCTGGGCTTAATTTGCCCTATTTTTAATTAAACACAAGAATTTTCTAAATAAATTATATGATAAATAATATTTATAATTTTCTCAAATTTAAAATATTTTAAAATTAAAATTAAGTTAGATCGTTTGATAAATAAGAATTTGCAAATTAAATTAGGGTGTCAATTTAAATTTAATAAATTAGATTTGAGGTTTAGAAATTAAGGACATCTATCTCGAAAATAAAATTCAATAATAATTTTCTTTCATTCGAGTAAATATATGGTCGCACAATTAGAGTAATCGAATAATCTAGTAGAGTAAATAATTTTATTGAAATTAGATAATCGGTGAATAATTAAGCTTAATTTGAAATTATACTGGTATAAATCAAATCAAAATTATAAGTAGGCGGATGGCGAAACAGCCTTAGCAAATGTTGGCAGGGAGGGTGTGGAAGGACGAAGGGTACTATTTTTATTTATTTATTTTGGGTATTAAATTTTTAAAATTTTTGAGTTATATCGAGTTGGGTACGGGGCGAGGTAGTATGATTGACTCATACCTGAACCTGCCTCATTCATAACTAGCAAGGCGAGTCTCGGGTTACGGGTGAAATTTGAGCACTTATATCTGTCCCATTAGGGGGTGGTCAGGGGGATTTAATCGGGTACAAATTGCGATCCTTATTGATCCACTTGCATACTCAAAAGAGGGGTGAATTGAGTGTAATTAAAAATTTAAATTTTAATTAATGTTAATTAAATTTTTTTAGTATTTTTAAAACTACTTATTCTTGTGAGGTTTTTATTATCTTGGAGCAAGAGTGAGCAATTTTAAAGTAGTATTTGCAAAAGAATTAGTAAGAATAATATATATATATAATGTGTGCTTATACATATAAATATAAGTATATATGTAAATTCAATTTACTAATATATAAAATATGAAGTGTGTGAATACAAGTGTTGTCTTTCTTTTGTTTATTAATAATATATATATATATATATATTTATATAGATGAATTGATATTTATAAATATTAGTATATATTAATATATGTAAGTTGTATGTGTTTCTACAAAGAAGAAAATGTTATTGAAAAGTTGTATTAATAGTTATTAAAAAATGCAAAAAAGTAAGAGTTAATGTGTAAAATTAAAAGTCAATTGCATAACAAATAAATATTAGTAAAGAAAAAAGTGCAAAAAATAAATTTAATATTACAATAAATAAATATTAGTGGTATGGAACAGTAGGTATTTGTAAGTTAGATGTTTTAAGTAAATTATAGAATATAAATTATTATATATAAATTGCAGTAAATTAATAGTTTTTGAGTGTATAAAAATAAATTTAGTTAATAATTAACTTAACTATAGTGGCATGGATAAATTAAATTATTTTTGATCGTTAGGTGTTTCTCTCGAGCTACTAACCCGCTCCGTTCCGCTACTATAGTTAAGGCAAAGTAGATTCTAGTTAAGTTTTGTCTTGAATCATTAGTTGAATCAGTTAGGTTCAAGCAAAGGATAATCACTTGAACACAAATTGACTAATTTATCAAGAAATAAAGCAGCTTCTTTCTTGACTTTGAGAAATCAATTGCTTTTACATTTCGAATCTCAAAAATGAAAAGATACATATGACGGAAGAAAGCGGATATAATAAGAAAAATATGAGGGACATGATATATAATGGTTCGGCTAAAACTCAGGCCTACTCCACTCCCTTTTGTTCCTCCTTCAGTGTTCTACTATTTCAAGTTTATTTTGGTTAACCTCAAGCCTAATATAAGGAGAAAATTCATATCTTTTCTGTCCAAAGGCACAAAACTAATCCTTTTCACTGGAGTCAACGAACAATCTCACTTAACATTTTACTTAGGGAGAAGGAAAACCCCTCTTTGTGTAGGAAGACTCAAAGATAAAATAGCACAAATATAAAAAAATGACCATTATGAGTCGTACAAAGAAAATCAATTTAGAATTTTATGAGCAATTTTATGTGTAAGAAAACTTAAGTTTCTAGAGAAATTATGGAGTCCTCTTTTTTACATGAGTGTGAAATGAGATTTCAAAATTAGATAAAGAGAATCTGAAATACTTTAATATAATTTAAAAATAAGTGAGCAGAAACTTTGAACAATTTTCTTGACAATAATATACAGCAAAAGTAGTTAAAACTTTTTCTATAGCCTCATTTGGTTGTGAGTTATTTTTGGGTAAAAAATGAGAATTTTCTTTATTTTATAAATTTGATGGGAAAAAGTTTTATTTTAATATTAGAAAGTGTGTAATATGTGGATTAATGTTAATTTTAATATTGAAATTTGTGTTAGATGTAATTTAAAATTAATTTTTTAGGTTAGAATTTGTGTTGGATGTAAAATAAAGTTATCAAAATTTGTAATAAATTTAAAATATTAATAAAATAAGATTGTCTCAAAATAGGATTGAACCAAACATGGCTTATTAGTGTGGTTTTGAGTAAAGAATTTACTGTAAAATTTTAGAATTTTTCGAAATTTATGTGATTTATAAAACTTAAAAAACAGATGAACAATTAAAAAATTACGAAAAAAAATTTGTTTGTAAAAAAATTTCAGATGACGTAGAGGCTCCCAGAAACAAGTGATAAAAATTTTAGATCGTTTGGAGCTCAAATGAGTAATTTGAAAATTCAATAAGCATTAAGGAAAAATTGATTTGGGGAAAGGAAACTTGTGTAAAGATACCTCTGAAAATATAAAAACTCTCTAGAATCGACTCCTTGGAGTATGAATTGTAGATTTGGGTTCATATTAACCCAAATTCTTCCTTATTTATAAATGAAGGGTAAATTGGTAATTTAGGTATCACAACCTTTTTGTAAATTAATTGGGGACAAAACTAGCCACTTCATTGGTTTTATGCTTGGTTTTAAGAAGCAAAATGAGGAAACGAGGATTAAATAAGAATTTATTTGGATTTTTGTTTGAATTTCAAAATAACAAGTTTTGAAAGAGTTGAAATTATTGAAATTCTTTTCAAATATTTGATTGTGTTTTTTTTTTCCATTTTTTTTAGATAATTGAGTTACGAATTTTTTACACTTACATAATAGCCTAAAATTTTATAGGAAATGTGTATTTAAAGTTAATTTTTCAACTTAATGCTTTTTTTGAGGTTTTTTATCAACCTCATTTTTATCTTTATTTTTGGCTTGATTTTGTCAATCTTGGGCTAAGTTCATGTTGTCGAGCAACCTTCTTTGATCCTAAAAAGCTTAGGTACAATATGTACTAATAAACAGAAGGTTAGTCGAGTATATTATTATTAATGTTTTTGTTGTTATCAAAATTGATATTGGGTTTTCCATAGATAATGCATAAGTGGCTGTATTGTTGAAATCAGTTATGTGAATGGTATGACATTGATGAAATCTGTTAAACTGCTCTCAATTATAAGATGAGTTAGTTGGTACACTGGCATTGTTCATTCCTAGTTACTAGTAACCTACCTTTTGCCAGGATCTTCGTTGGTCTAATATGTAGATGTTTATGTTCGGTATTAGTCTTACTTAGGCATTGACTTGTAAAGTTTAT
Source organism: Apostasia ramifera (assembly GCA_019297695.1). NCBI lineage: Eukaryota > Viridiplantae > Streptophyta > Magnoliopsida > Asparagales > Orchidaceae > Apostasia > Apostasia ramifera. The sequence continues at coordinate 346,286 of JAEMOT010003398.1, read as the reverse complement.
GAGTTCTGAGCCTTAATTTAGTCTTCAAAATGAAGAAAAAGGTTTTTTTTGAAGAACTGGTGTTTTGAGACTTGACTTACTCTTTCTATTTCTAAAAAGATCCCAAGGGTAATTTTCTTAGTTGCACTTGGTTTACGATGTCCAAGGAAAAAATTATTTTAAAATCATAAATATCATAAACGTACTAAAGGATTAAGCATGGATTAACTTCATTAAGTCAACTCTACTTTGTTATTTGGTCTTTGTGGTGTAAATCCAAATCAGCTGAATGCCTGCAACACATCAGGGTCACTTGATGGTCTGTCTTAGGAAGCATAATAAAAATCTTATTTTTCTTTTTTGCCTTTGCCCTCTGCAACCCTCTTCCATATGACTTTGGTAAGTGCTTTGTTTTCTTCTTTTATTTTCCTGTTGACTTGTGGCCTTTTCAGGCTTTTGTCTCCTAAATCTACATTCATATATGCTTATTGTTTGTCTTGTACGTTGTCTTTATATTGATTTTAGTGACATCCTAGATAATCTCCTGTTTTGGTATGGGCATTTTGACTATTATTTTAAGCGTTCGACAATGTATTTTATACACTTTCATACACAATGAAATTCTGGTGTCTGACTTTCTTAGATGAATGTTATTGTCACCACTCTATACATTTACGTTCCTTTAGGCAATGATCCTTAATTGATGAATTTTACTCCATCTTCATCCAGAGATTTATTCATGTCATTGCTTCAACGGTTGTGCTGGAAGTCACCTCATTTTGTTAAATAATTTATTTTTTTCCTCCATCTATTATTGAGGCAACTGGAGAAGTTGTATTGTCTGAGATTTAATATATAAGCAACAGTTTCTTTTCAGGTTCCTATTTGCCAAAATTACAGAATGACATTGTACCAGGGGAAGATATTTTTAACACTATCAAATCGGCTTGTTTAGAGGATGAAGGTACACTTGGCAGCACATCCATCCCTAGAGCAAGCAAACTTTTATGTCTATTTCCTTCTTGATTTTAGGGAGAGCAAGCAAACTTGTATGTCTATTTCCTTCTTGATTTTAGGGAGAGCAAGCAAACTTATATGTCTATTTCCTTCTTGATTTTAGAGAGTTATGTCCATAAAAAAAAGGATTTTAGGGAGTTATGGAAAAGTTAGAAAAGTAGTATTTTCAATCATTTTCATGTCATGCCATTATTAGATGCCATTATCTTTTCCCAATCTACCATTGTATCTCTATTCACTATCTGTTTATTGAAACTTTTGATTTCTTTTATGCTTATACTAGCAAGTACTTGTGCAGTACTGAACAAAAAAAATAAAATATAAATAAACATAAATTTATGTATTTATATTATAATATTTGAACTTGAGTCTATATATTTCAATATATAATTTAATTTGTAAATATAATATTTAACTTTTATATATAAATTTATATTGAATAGCAATATTATGATTAAATTTAAAAATGAAAAAATCAAATTTCAAAGTTATCAACAGCCCATGGGCCTTGTTGACTTTCTAACCTTAACATACTATTGAAACTAAAACATAAGAATGATAGAATAAATAATAAAGATGATAAAATATTATGAAATGATCCCATGTGGAGTAAAAATATATGAAGTAAATAAATAATAGATTAATTACTAGTGTTATGATTTATGCATATTATTTATATATTATAGCAACTGTCATTTTTATTTATTTTGTTTTGCTATTTCTTATAGAAGATAATTGAGATAAGTAACTCAAAGGTAATATTGGAGATGCAAAATTACTTAGAATAGAGTGAAAATGCAAAATTTAACGAGCTTATGGTATTTTGTCTGCTGTTATAGAAAGTACTTAAGATAAATAATTTAAAGATAAAATTGCAATTGTACATTTACCAAGGGTAAAATTGGACATATAAAATTAACCATTTTATGGTACCAACTTTTATATAGTACTAGCTTAAAAATATAAAAAGATTTAATATAGTAGTAGTTTATACTAACAACTTTAAATAAAGAAAATGATAAAAATAAAATAAATGAAATTTAACATAAAATATAATTAAAGTTTAAGCGGTGGTTCAATCAGCATGCATATAGCAAGGGCAAAAATGAAATGATAAAATTTGGGCAAAAACAGAAAGGCCAATGGAAAGTTAAGCGGTTGTCTAATGAGAAGCTGCATGGCAAGGCAAAAATAAAAGGATAAAATTTCAGACCCTTAAGGGCAAAAACAAAAAGCCTAAATTTCAGCAGCTTAAGTACCTGCTTTAATAAGATATATAAGATTGGCTTGAGCTGCATTGAAATTCACTCATCTCATGCACTCCATTGAAAGCCTTTGACATACAGGATCCATATCCCCCTGAATTATAGAGAATTTATTTTTCACCATTAATAAATAGATAAAGACGACCTTTGAAGATGCAGTGGAATATTTAGTCTATTGAAATAATTAGAAATAAGAGAATTATTGGAGTCATCCTAATATTTATGTCCTGGAGTATTTATTCTTTTTCTTTTTAATATTTTATTCATATGGCAGTGCCAAATTCGAGAAAACTATGTATTCTTCATGATCTTTTCTCGGTTTTACAAGTATTCTTTTCTTATGTTAAAGTGAAGTTCAAGAGATGGTTACTTCTATTGAGGTGATGATTAACTTGATTCCTTGAATGACCAACGTGCATCTGTGCAGGTCCAAATCATTGTTGGGTGAACAATGTTGGTAATGCTAGCAAGTTGTTTGGCCAAGACAACACCTTTTTGGTTCTTGCAAATGCTTATCTTCAGGATGTTTGTTTAGTTGATTGTTATGGTCGTAGTCTTCTTATTGAAAGAGTAAGAGCTGTTCAAAAGAGGTATTTACCCTTTTAAACCTCTACATTCTGTTGTCCTTACCATTCATTATTACATTCTAGGATCTTCTTACAGATACCCAAATCTCAATGTTATTGGTTTGCAATCTGTGGATTCTGTTAAGTCTGCAGCAGCTCATTTTGATGTTATTAAAACAATCATAAAGGAGTTCATCACATTTCCAGTCTTGCTGTTTGACAAAAACTTAATAAAGGTTAGTTGCAAGTTACAAAATATTGACACATGCTTTATCAAGTTATGACTATGAGTTATGGTATGTTTTCATTGAAATTTAAAGGAACTATTGCACCATTAATGTTCAAAATATTAAGAATTTATTAGAAACAATATGGCGCATCTTTGTGGAGCTTTCTTGTCATATAAGCTGGGTTATAGTAGATAAATTCGGTGATTATTTATGTATTTTCTGCAAAGTTTTATTCATGCAGGGATTGAATTCAAGAGCAGAGATGTTACTAGAAAATCCAACTTTATATTTACCAATTAGAAATTTCCAGTAATTCAATTCCTCGTACCCTAGAATGGTTCAAGAAGTATAGTTCTAGGATTATTATCATGCATGGTAAGAATATTTATCTGGCAAATTCACTGAATTGACATCCTTCTTGCGTGATAAGTTGCAAAGTGGTAACTTTCCTAATGTAATCCTAAAAAGGATTGTGATCACTGAAGTTTATGTTACATTAAGTCATTAATATCGAATATAATCTTTTCTTCGGTGAACCTCTTCAATTTGGTCACACATTACTTTTACTAGGTTCTGAAGCAGACATGATTGGTACTGAGTTCAAGTGGCCAAGCAATTACAAATTTGTTGGGGCCTTTTGGTCTTGTGACTTAGATTTTTCTTGACATCCTAACAAAAAATGCATGTGGAGACTTAGATTTCATTAACCCTTCCATAAAAGATGAGTGTCATTTCTTAAAAGTATACAGAACATTAGACCATGAAATAGTTGAATCCCTTTGGCTGTGCCAAGCGTTTAGAGGATATGATGAATGAGATAATGCACTCTCTGTTATATGAGAGCTTTCATTCACCCGATGGAGTAGCCATAGGTTAACAGTGGGATATGATTCCTTTTTTTGGTTAAATTGCATTTTCTTGTTAGACTAATGTAGGATATAGACTGCCAGTCTGCCAATAACTTAATTTATCAACTTCAGTGATACCTTTAAGTGTTCTTTAAGAGTGCTGCTGGAATTAAATTTATCGTGCTAAATTCATGATACTTTTGTTGTCATGATTTTGCATCAAGATAGATATTGAATATTTGTTAGACCTTAAAAAATTTGTGCTACGATTGAAACAGATGTGCACCATTGGGTTCTCATCTTGGAAGAGAACCAAATTGAATTAAGTAGATATTTATTTTATTTGTGTATTAAGTTGGTTTTACATGAACAAAGCTAGCTGATAAGAAAGGGCATTTGTATGGTTGCCACTTTTGGGATATTGATTCATTGCAAGTTAGAAAGGACATTGGTGTGATGTGGCGAAATAATTGTAGGTCATTGAATCAGAGTTCTGAAGATCTTGTAATAGGAAACACTAGGAGAATAGGAGAAATATAATGGAGATGTTCGTTAGTGGAGTACAAGTCAAGTGCGGTGATGACAGTTAGAGATGAGTGAAGGGTGGTTTTGTTTGTTTCTAGGATAATCATTGAGGTGGATGTAGGGTGGTCTCGGCCTTGTCTTGATGCTGACCGCCAATCATGTTCTCTCTCGTGGATGAAAATCAAACAGGATATCATTGTGGAGGAGATAATAATGCAGGGTGCCCCGAGGGTTGTGATAACTTGGGGGAAGGAAAGTAGGGATTGTGAGGTTTTTTTTTTGCGGTGTGGGAACCAAGAAGGCAAGAGAATTGTAGATTCAATTTTGTAGATGGTATACTGGTGAAACCCAACAATTGAGGTAAAAAGATTTACACACGTGAATGACATTTATAGAGTGCAAATCAGATCGGATCAATCCTAACCCAAGTAACCATGTTAAGATTCTAAACATATTTAATGATGTGTTCAGTATTTATCCAGGTAATCATTTTAAATTGTGTTGCTGCTTAGCAGATAATTGGATTGTATGTCTAAGTATTTCTTACCAAAGCCTACCATTGAAAAGCATGGTATGCTGAAGCATAATATATTCAGTAATGTTCGTCCATTCATTTCTTCTCTTTTGCTTCCGGCTCTTTCTTGAGGAAATTCAGTAGCTATGATGGCTTTATTTTTGGTCCTTTTTTGTGGAGTTTGTAGAGATTGGATGTTCATTTATCTTCAATAATACCTCTGCCATGTAGGAGACAGATCCTGCCATCTACTTGTTTGTTGAAGGTTCATATATAAAGACAGAAGCTGAATCAATTCTGAAAGGTACGTGTTCAACTCTGTTACCGCATGCCTAACGATCCTTGTTTAATTTTGGCGCAAGGGCCAATATATTTATTTAAGGCAACGACATACTTCATTTTGTGGAATATTACTTTATATTTATACCACTATTTTCTCCAAATTTGGAATATTATATGACTAGGTATATATAAATTCATCATGGACGTTGGAAATTGTGAAATCAACATTTTTACTTGTCCAGAGGCATATTGATTCTTATGGAACTTGTTGTGAACTCTTAAGCATTCTCCTTCTTTGTTGTGTTTTTGTAAGTTGAGGCTTTTCTTCCATTTGTTTGTTTCTTGGGAAAAGAGATCACATTTATGCAACAAATCTTCTCAAACAATAAGGTAAACCTATGAATTATTTGAACCATTTGCCGTCCTGGTAAATTAATTTCATTCTTGTAGATTATTATGATACAATAATCAGTTTGATTATATACTAGGTAGATTTATTATAAAAGTTATTTATTTCCTGAAAGATTTAATGAAAAAGTTTAGGGAAAGAAAAAACTGCATTGGTCTTTTATTGATTTAGAAATAATTTATGATAAAGTCATAAAAGAAGTGCTTTATAGAGTTTTTAAAAAAAATTTATTTGCACTGCTTATATTTAAGTTATTAAAAATATATACAAGGAAGCTTTTACTTATATTCAAACACAAGGGAATTTGATTAAGGATTTCTTTATTATAGTTAAATTACATTAAGGCTCAACTTTATATCTCTTTGTGCTGGTTATGTAGGTCTTAACTAGACATAGTAAGAGTCAATTTGCTTTAGGAGAAGGATCTAGTAGCAAATGTTGATTAAATGATTTACATTGAAGAAAGCAATAACTAAGTTTCTATACTTGGTGGACTTGTTAGAAGACTCACTTCTTCAAAATGTGCGCACATCATGAGATCAGCGCAAAAACTAGACTTGCTGGGGAAAACTTGAAGTACCACTTCGATGATTCGGAAGACATCCTGAGAGTCAGAAGGTAGCATGGGAGCCACAAAAGAATCTTATGATGGATAGCACCATGAGGATGATACCTCAAGAAGTCACTAACAACCCCATGAATATTCGAAGACAACTCGACCAGCTCTAAAGGAGGTGGATAGACCCTTGACGATTGTCGAGGTTGAAGACCTGAGTCATAGGACAAACTCTCACAAAGTGACTCATGGAAGACATGGAATAAGAAGGTTCAACTAAGGATTTTTTAGGCAGGACATCACTCCCGCCTGTGTTAATATCTAAACTCACTAGACGGGCTGACGAGACCATAAGTGAGAGAATTTTGGAGTGCTATAGTACTTGACCAAGAGTTTACCCAAGCGATCAACCTAAGAAAAGCTTTGAGAGGATCCCACGAGGATTGTTATAATGTTTTCAACAGGATTGGCCTAGGGGTGTTAAAAATATCTACAACTCGGAACGTACTTGGAACTCGTTACTCGCTCGGAACTTGTTTGTTTTTTTATTGACTTGAAATGGTTTGAAATATTTGGATCGAATCATGAGCTTTAGCCTGTGGCCCGAAGTTCATTTCAAGTTGATTTTGAGTTGACTGGCTCACTCAAAATATGATTCAAGTTGACTCAAAATTACATGCATAATGTAAACAATTTTGATATATATATTTATATGTTCTTACATACAAATTAGCTTAATGGTCTATTGGTGGAATAGAAAATAATTAAAGCTTTTGTTCCTCAAGGTTAGGGATTAAATTCGTACATTTTTTAGCATAATGAGTTGTTTCAAATCAAGGTTCGAGCCAATTTAGAATCGATTCGAGCAGAGCCAACTCGAATCATATCCGATTTCAATTTTAGATTACTTTCCTAGTTTAAAATTTTCGATTTTGAATTGCTTTCAACTTGCTCGAAATCGGTTCGATAACATCCCTAGATATTAGCTAATTACGCACTTGAAATCGGTTCCATAATGCCATTTCTGCCATAGCTCCTTGGGGATCTTGATCCAATCCCTAACATCTTCTTGAGATCTGTATCATGGTTGCCAAGCTCAGGCTCGATGAAAAGGTTGCCATCATCACTGGGGACACTATCACAATGGGCGAAGCCACCGCCTGCTTCTTTGCAGCTCACGTCACCATCACCGTTCACCACAACTCCATTCACATCCAGATCCTGCTTTTACAGTAAACCCTAATATTTTGATCTTGCTTCTTTCGTCGATAGTTCTACATTTTCTCCCGAGGCAGGTAAAGCGGTCAAGTGGGGTGGGCAAGTCTAGGAAAGCCTAGGGTGTGGTTGGAGAGGAATCAGGGCGGAGCGGGACGAGGTGAAATTGGGTATGGGGTGGGTATGAGTATTGAGCAATATATAATGGGACAGGTATGGGCATTAATCAACCTAACACAAAGCCTCCCCTTTGGCACCCCTTAGTATTGATAGGATATTTGATGAAAAAAGTAAGGAAATAGCAAATAAGTAGCTAGCACACATGTGACGCCCAAAGAATTATGATTTGAAGTTTTAAAATTGAAACTGTTTTGGATTTAAAAGAAATATTTTTTGGACCTATTTATAAGAAAAAGGAAATAGGGGACCAAAATGCAATTGTTCCAAATCAGATAGGAACAGCTTGCGCTAGAACCGCCTTTGCCTCTGCCCTTTTTCCGTGTGTTGCCGTGTGTTGGAGAGAGAAATTTCTCTCTGTTTCTCTGTTCGTCGGTTCCGCCCATCTCTCCGTCCGCGTTTCGCCGTTCCGCCGAGCCAAACCAACAGCAACAGCAGCAGCTGCGGCTGCAGCCAGCAGGGAAGAAGGAGAAGAAGAAGAAGAAGGAGGGAAGGAAAAAGGAATTGAAGCGGATTTTCTCATCCGAAAATTCTTCTCGTATTTCTCGGCTTTATATTGAGTTATCAACATGACGTATAAGAGGTAGACAAGAGTTCTAAGTTGTATAGTATTAGTTTGTTATTTAAATTATATTGCTTCCGTTGTATGAGATAAATATTTCTGTTTTGTTAAAGTTAAAAGTTTCTATGTATAATCTTCCCTATGATTTAAGTGAGTTTCGTGGTGTTCCGAAAAGGGGACGTCACGTGTGGTGTCTCGAAAGGGGACGTTACAACACATCTAATGCTAGCAAATACATTAGCAAGAAGAACCTGCATAAATCTGTTATGTCTTTCTTATTGCTTTTTTAGTCTCTTTCTTAATTGATTATAGTAAGGATATCTCTAATTTCGTAAATTGATGTGGCTTATTACTTACTTGCAGTGATTGGTGAGCTTGATTTATTACAGAATGAAAGCATGTTGCAAAAATCAAATGGTTTTAGAAACACTCAGCATGAGATTGTTGAGGAGCCATTTGCTGGTTCTTTTATCAGAAACCTACTCCTATGCTATCCAGGTTAAATCTCATATTTTTCTCTAAAGAATTCCAAAATCTATATTTTTCCCATTGCAACTGTATTTGGCTGAATATATGTTTTCTTATATGAACTTTCATGTACTTGACTTGGGACACAAGTGATAACATGTATTTGCATATTTCAATTTAGGGTAGTTGCTCACATAATTATGTTAGCAATTTTACATGTTAGTCTTCCATTGTGTATTTACATCCAACACACTGCACTTTCGTTGACAACTAAAATGAGATTGATTGGATGTGATTAAATCCACCCGTTCATGCATTGATATATGATGAAATATGGCCATTCATTAAATAAGCTACACAAGGGATGGTAGTGTTGTTTTTCTGTCATGGAGAGCTGTCTTTTCCCGTTAAAGCGGCGAATGGATGACTTTACTAGAGTTGAAGAAAGTGAAGAAAAAGAGGGCGATGGGCGTGGCTGCAGATGGCAGTGTGAGTGAGGGCAATGATGAAGGAGAGGTGGCTTTAGCGTCGGAGGAGAGCCAGGGGGACAGAGAGCATGGTGGGAAATTTTAAATTTGAATTTTTAACAGAATATTCCTTTATTCTCATGCTTGTTAACTCAGCGTGTCTGTTGCATACTATTTTATGAGTTTTGAGTGTGTACGGCTTGATATTTAAAAAAAGATGACTAAATTAAAAATATGACATGTGATGTATGTAAATAACCTATTATTTTATAATAATTTAGTTGAATAAAAAAATAGTTACATGACTAAGACAAATGCATTATAGAATTCAAGAATTTGCTATTTAGCTACATTTTGTATTACTTATTGAAAGAGATTGGAAATTGTGAAATCTTTGGTTGGCGTTTTTTGACATGCTGATAATTGAAATTGTATAACTACTTGCTTCATTTTTTTAAAGGGAAAGGCAAGGTTATATCTTGTATGCTAAAACAAATGGTGGGAATAGCTTGGTATATCTGAAGGTTTAAATTTTATTTGGCTGGCCTTATTAGGTCAGTTTTGTTCCTATTAATGCATACATTGATCATACTTATTCGTTTGAGCAACTAAGCACAGTGAACATCTTTAGTGAGATTGCACTGTTGTATGTATCTTTCCTATCACGATCTTCTTATTAGTTTTAAATCTCAGTTATATTTTTTAAGTTGCCATGTAACAATGCTAAAACAAGTTAATATTGCTTGCTACCTTGATTTTTATGAAGCTTGTACTAATTACAGATGGATTGAACTAGTGTTTTTGAATGTCTGCAATTATAACTTATATGATTCAAGTTGAAAAACCTCTTTGAAAGATATGTTACCTTTCAGTTTTTGAGAAGTAGTGCAGAATCTATGTTGTAATCGTGCTTGCTTATTTTACTGGTAGAAAGCATAATGAAAATTTTAAAATGGAATTAGTTTTTTTTTATAGCAAAAATGGAATAAGAAATAATAAATTACCAGAGGTATGTTTGATCTATTTGTTAGTTTATTATTTAATAGTTAGCTGTGCATGTATATTTCTGTTAATATTGAGTAAAAGATGTATATTGTTCAAGTACTTCCGCTATCTTAATATAATAAACATACTTTCCTGGCATAAGAAGTGCACAACTTCTGTTTTTTCGGAAAATACATGATATGATTTACTGGTCATGCATTTTGTGTGTTTTCATTTATATATGCAGGAATCCGTCTAAAATTGTATAACATTTGTTAGCAGATGTATAACATTTTTTTGCAGTTCTTTGGTAAAAGTCTTGTTTGTTTCCAGAGTTGTATTGTATATAAATAATGTTTTGTGGTGAAATTGTTTTATAGCTTAAATCAAAACATCTTAGTGTAGTGCAACAAATTCAATAAAATATGTGAGGTTCAAAAATGAATTGGATAGAAAATTATACAATATTCATGGAACAATAGATGAAAAAGGTATTAAAATTCTCGTTGGCTGTAACGTTTATTAGTATAAATGTTCAAATACCGCTACTGTTGAGAATATTTATGTTTTTAAGCGAGATCATAAGGATATGGCCTTCTTTAGGGCATTTTAATGCCATGTACAAAGTGCAAAGATTTTTAATTTAGAATTTTTTGATGTAGATACTTCGATAGACAATTTTACTACATGGGTCACATTTATCATGTACTAGCCATTGCTTTAACTTCTTGAACAGATTCTGGGACTAACTTGAAAAATGTCATATTTGGTACTTTATATATGGTTAGTCTTCATGAAATTTATGTTACATGAATCTTGCATTTGATCTTTTTGGACTTGCGAAACCATTGTGATTGTGCTGTTTCCAAGTTGTCTCAAATGTGTATGAAAACCTTTTTGAGAATTCAAGGCTTCAGTTGGGTGATATTTATTTTTAATATATTTAAGGTGGAAGCACCTTAACTTTGATTTCAACTTTCAAATTCTTGGTTTGTGGTGAACTTTGTAAAGCTTGTGTCTCCTGATTTATGCTTTAAACCTTACAAGTTTTCTTTCCATGTTCTATTTAATTTTTCATATTTACAATTGTTGAAACCATGGTTTTTTTTAATTGCTGAACTCTTGGTTTGTTGAACAGCAGTTCTCAAATTGTTATGACAAAAAATCTATTTGAACTCATCTCCTAAATTACTAAAGTGAAACTCGGTGATATTTGTTGTGCAGTCTGGTCTCTAGTAGGATTTCGACAAGGCACATTGTTGGTAATCGTTCTTATATAAGCATTTATTCAATGCTGCAGGGTCATTATCTGTAGACGAATATACAGGTCACATATTTTTATCTGATAGCAATCACCATCGGATAATCATTGCTGATAGTGACGGAAAGATTCTGGATTGTGTAAGAACTTTCTTCATATTATTCAGATGATTTAATTGCATCCTTAATCGTAATAATAAACTTATAAAATTTTCTTTAGGTTTTAGGTTTTTTGGTGGCATCTGTTTTTTCCACTACAATTATCTTTTTATATACTCTTTGGCTTAAGATTTTTGTATATAATTTGAATCCTCACTATAAATAACATGCGAAAGCGTTATGGAGTGTTTGATGGTATTGCTATGTTTTTGAAGTAGTAAAATACCATTTGAAAATTAAAAGACCACAAATGGGACAAATCCTATAGCATTCAAGGAAAAGCCATTGGAAATCTTGAAAAGGATCAATTACTCATGGAAATGAGTGTTGCAAGGGAATAAAAAAAGGGGGTTGCATATTTGAAGATGTAAATCTGACCAGTCATCTTCCTTCAGTAAATTGGAGAGAACGCCATGCAACAAGGGTTTGAATCTTTTTGAAGTAAGGGACAACTGCGAGGCATTTTTTCGAGATATTGAGTTGGGACCCTTCAATTATAGAAAATGGTCGAGTAATCCAAGATATTGAGTTGGTACCTAACCCAAACCTCAGATCAACCCAGAGAAGTCCCATGGCAAGCCCTAGGACGGTCTTAAAAGAACAAACCCTAAGTTGACTGGACAATAGATTAGAGGACTTGGATATTTGCAGGGAGTAAAACAAGACTCCAAGGGACATACTGGGGCCCTTTAGAAGACGACTCACAAACGAGAGCAAATATTTCACAAAAGAACTGGAGGATACTCGGGCTTTAGAAAGTATCCCCACAGAATTTCCACTAAAGACCTTAATGGAAGTGGGTGATCATGACAGTCAAATAGGAATGTCATACGATAAATAGTCATATGTTATTGACGTGCGAGAGATTCCTAGTATTGTCAACTGATGAAGAATGACCCTGTACGGGACAAGTCCTGCGGGATTCTACCAAAAGCCATTGGAAAAGTTTAAATAAGACAGTCAACTGTACATGCGTAGCCCCATGCATCGAAAGTTGTTGGGAAAGTTGCTAGCCTAGGGAATCAGGTGTAATGGGAGAATGGAAAAAGCGGGTTATAGATTCTAAGGTGATGTAAATCCAATTAGCTATATGGTTCCAATCTTTTTGAGGTGTCTACTTCCAAGCACTTTTTCCTCCTACCGTTACCCTTTGACTCTAGGCCCCCTATCATCCCTACTGATGACATTCTAGAAAGGAGAAGAGGAAGAGGTAGAAGGATATATTCCCACGCTACTAACACTCCTTTCGGCAAGAGTTGAGAGATTCCTCTCTGCTGTACATGGCTGACTTAAGCCAGAGACTTAAAACCAGTTGATCCACACCAGGAGCAACCCTAGACTCCGGAGAAGGTGAGGTTGATATGGTGGGAGCCCCATACAGATCAAGGATCTTCAATGCAGATGATGTGCTTCTTGTACACATTTTATCATTGTCTCTTTGAGAAATTCAGACGGTTAGGACTGGGACAAAGCAAAAGTGTGAATTATATATATGAAATTCTTTGATGTAAATACCTGCTGCATGCTTTCAGCGTAAGAGTAGTCAGTTCTTGTTTGTTTACTGTTTAACCTTTTAGGCCTATTTTTCAAAGTCCACACATTTTTTCTCCCTTTGCCTTTAGAATATTCTCTCAAATAGAGCTTCTGGCCTGATGAGCAATATTCAAATTTCACATGTGATTGAAAGCTATTTTGTGGGTTCTAGTTGTTTTCTTTTGACTAAGTATATCTGTGTACATTGTGTGATGTCCATATGAGCAGTATCTTGTGAACTCGTGTTTTTCCTTTTGGATAATTACATTTAAGGCATGGATTAGTGAAAGTTTGGCCCTTCGCTAGTTGCTCATTATTCTGCAAGTAAATAGCAAGAGCAAGTCTCTCTATTCCAGGAACTGTCGAACTGATTATATATAATTTGATGTACATGATAGTTTAATGCTGTATCAGAAGCAAAGCATCCTAGCCATATGTTGCTTTGAACTTTTGAACGTTAAAATAAAAAAATTCATATAGTTTGAAAATTGGTTGATTGGTTTGATTGGTAGACTGTCATTTGACCTGCAATCTTTTTAGGTGTGTATCATATAGACCTGATCAACGGGCTTAGGCCGGGTTCTCAGCCCAAATCTTTAGTGAGCTTGGGTTTAAAATCCCGTTATTGGTAATCCGACTTTTTTTGTCCAAACTTACCCATACATGGTTTGGGCTTAATTGGCCATCCAACCAGTGATCAGATCTAGTCTGTCATTGTTAATAGAGAGAATTTATATGCGGCTTTAATTGCTAACAGTACTGTTATTACCTGTGTCCTTGATCATGTAATCCAGTTGAGAATTTTCATTGTCACATTTCTCTTTGTTTTGCTTTTCATTTTTTTTCTGATGCTTGATTTGCTGATTTAGGTTATAGTATGTTGTTAGGCCTTCTATTTACCTTTCTGAACTTTATTTTATTGTAAAGGACCTCAAACATACAAATCCAGCTGGATTATTTTTATTGTTTCTAGTATTCTTTCCTTGTTTTTAGGTTCTGTTTGAATAAAATTTGACCAATATTACTACAGCTGGTTTTAATGGATATATGTAATTGGGTTTGAGGTGGTCAGCACGTTTTAGTATCTCTTTGCCCTGTTAATGTGAATATATGAAGGTTATTTTGCATGAGATTATCTTCTAGAAAAGAGCGCTCAGAAAATTATGCCAGCTTTATGGAATTATGATATCAGTCCTTATCCAAATATGATTTAACTTCTTAAAAAAAAAATGATTTGACAATTGTCTTCAGGAAAGAGAGCTCACAAATTTATTCCAACTTTACATAATTATGTTTTATCAAAAAAAAAAATCACAGAATTATGAAACTAATCCTTGTCTAAAATTGACGTCATGTATAGCCTTGCTTAATGGTTTGGGTCAACCCGAACTCAATCTGAAACCAGCCCGGTAAGTGCCTGTCCAATTTGGAGACGGTTCTTGTCAGACCGGTCCGGATTAAGGCTTGCATTCGAAATGGTTCCCATGCCTCCCAGACTTGAGTTCAGCTTGATTTCCTGAAACTGGTCCGGTTTCAAATTTTAATTTAATTTAAATTTTTTATATTTTTTTGAGATTTGAGTACGCCAGCAACCTTGGCCGACACGCTCAGAGGTAAGGGTGCGGGTGGGCTGTGGGTCACATGATTAATTATCATGGACCACTAGTTTGTTTTTATTTGAAAAAGAGGGACCTATTTGTATTTTTTATAATTTTATGATTATTTTATACATGTGAGATCCCTCTACTTAATTTTTCATTAAAATTATAAACTTTGGCTATAACGTTCATTTGACTGTTTGCAAGCAAACAGTCAAATGGAAGTTAGGCCAAATGAATGTTACAACCAATATTTAAGAGTGAAATCTCTATAAATAACCCACTTTTGGTGTCATTTTTCTCCTCATCAAGTTATGAATCTCTTCCGAAAACTTCACTGTCAAGAACATTTTTAAAACTTTTGAAATTTCATGGCTACAGGGCATCGAATGATGGAGGAAATCATTGAACATTCCCAAATTTTTTCAAATGTCTACTATAATGTGATTGAAGGTTTGTTTGATGACAACGACTCCACCGATCCGAATTTTTAGTGGGAACAATTTTCACTGCAACGAAGGAGGCGCGAGAAATTACTGAAGTGTGCACGTCAACGCAATCATTGGGAACCGCAATTCATGCTCATGGTAAGTGTAGTATGAGAACTGTTTGACATTACTATGAAAATACATAATAACAACACCAAAATCGTCAGTTTGTTGTTTGTAAGATATTTTAAAGTGCAGGCTGGTACCGCGCTTTGGACATTTCAGACTGACAAAGCAAGACATGGATCGGATTGTTTCTTCGTGAAAACAAAAATACCATCACTATTTGTGAATAGGAGAGATCACTTAAGTACATGATTCAATATTTACAACACTACGGGCAACCACCACATCGGGAACAAGTAATGGTGTAGACGCTAGTGTTGTGCATCAATAGGAGAAGGCACTAATGAACCTGAACGAGCTGCAATTTTATCAACATTTAGGGGCCGAAATTGAGGATGATATCATTATTTGTCATGGTGAAAAGTTGCAACAACATTTACGTATATGCAGCACAATCTTCTACAATAGCTGCAGAATCAACTTTTTCTCTAAGTGGGAGATTAATTGAGGATTATCAAAGCTCGCTATCGCCAATTTCCTTATTCATGCTAATTTGCTCTAAGGATTGGTTTGAAGCATAAAAGAGAAATTAATAATATAATTTTGTTGATGAATTCAAAGATAATCCTTCTAAGGAGTTAGAAATTTCAAAACAAGTATTTTGTAATGTTTCAAAATGATGCAAAATGTACTTTAATTTGTAATTTCATCATTTTAATCGTGCTTTTTTTTTACATTCAATGAAATTTATTTACTTTAAAATTTAAAATAAATTTAATTAAATTAACAGATGTCCTGAATTGGATTAAATAGGTCAGAATTGCCCAATTCAGTTGCAGACCACTCATGTTGGTCTTGTTCTGGGCCATTTTGTCGGAACCACTTTGGTTCCAATTTAGGTTCGAAGTCAGACCCCTACCAGTCCAAATCGGTGGGCCGGTAAAGGAAGCTAGAACCGACTAGTCTTGAACCGGTTCATGCCATTAAGGAGCCCTATGTTTGTACATAGATGTTAATGCGCCTAACACCTCTATCTCAATTGTTACATGTGGTAGGCCATGAATTGCTTGTCTTGGAGGTATTAGGAATAATAGTGACTTGCCTTTACATGTGAGGTTATGAGAAGGAACAATGAACTACCTCGCAACCAAGTTATGAGGGAAGACAATTTCGATCATATTAACATAATCGTATTATTATTCTCCATCCTCGCAACATACAAGAAAGTGAAATGTCTCCCTTGTAATAATATTTCGTAGAAGGGATTTAACCATCTTACAAGGAAGGAAAGGGGTAATTCCACTTAGGCCCCTGAGGTTTACTCGACTTGCCACGCAGGTCCATAATTTTGAAAATATGCCAGACAGGTCCTCAAAACTTACTGTATAGATCATTATGGTCCTTAATATTTATAAAAAGTTTCCAATAAGGTCCAATTAAACATCTTTCGTAAAACATTCCGTTAAATCAAAATT
Organism: Apostasia ramifera; assembly: GCA_019297695.1. Taxonomy (NCBI): domain Eukaryota; kingdom Viridiplantae; phylum Streptophyta; class Magnoliopsida; order Asparagales; family Orchidaceae; genus Apostasia; species Apostasia ramifera. The sequence goes on along the minus strand of JAEMOT010003398.1, from coordinate 329,643 downwards.
TTAATTAAGAAATCATAATTTTTTTTAATGTGAAATTACAATTGTACCCCTAGTCCTCGCACGCGCAGACGCCCTACAATGACTTACAATTGTACCCAGGAGATCGGAAATATGGAAGGGTAAAAAAGGGTATTTTTATAATTTTAATAGCGTTTAACGGATACCGTCACAAAAGAACCACAATGATCTATACAGTAAGTTTTGGAGACCTGTCTGACATGTTTTTAAAATTGTGGACCTGCGTGGCAAGTCGAGTAAACCTCAGGGGCCTAAGTGGAATTATCCCGAAAGAAAATTAAGACTTACGCGGTTTCTGGTCATTAACTTCTGGTTGCTATTCCCAACCACGCCGGCAATTGTTTCAACTACCTTGATCATAGCGAACGATCCATATTGTAAATATGGGAGCTTTCCTCGACACTCTCCTCAGTGAAGCATAGAGGAACAAGTGGGCGATAGAAAGATGAGTTATTATTCTTGCTAGGAGGAATCATAAAAGGGAGATGTGAAATAAGAGGTTCTTACTTAGAGGGCTATCGAAGACTGGTGAAATCCACTTCTTGTGATGATTATAAATCCTTTCAAGGCTTCCAATGTATAGTGGGATCTTTTCCTTTGCTTCTGTGGTCCTTTTCTTTTTAGGTTTCCATGTATGAAGTTTTTAGTATATTCTTTTCTATCATGACATTTTTCATGAGGGGGTGATCTCCTTACCATGACTTGACGACCATCAGTCCTCATCGAAGATTTTTTACATCAACAATGGTACCCTTATATAGACATGAAAATTCTCTCCAAAAGGCTGAAATTCTTTCTCACAATAATGCTAAAACCAGCAACGGAGGAGCTAGAAGTGGAGCTTCCTTTTCCTTCCATTACATGGCCAGAACAACATTGATTGCTTAGCACTTCCAGAAACATAATACTGAGCTGATGCTAAGTTTGGTGATTCCACAGGTAATTGAAGCCAACACCTAGGTGTCTTTTGATGGAATACTATAGAATTGTAATTCCTTGTACATAAAGTGGTGATGATCTAAGGAAATCTTTTTTCCTAAAGCTCTTTAGTTCTCCGTTTTCTTTCACTCCTTAGTCATTGAATATGATCTTTGTGATTTGAAAATGTACGAGGCATTTTGTTATTCCATAGAACAATTTGATGATGAAATTTTTATATTGCTCCTGTATGTTATGATGCTTGTCATATTACTAAGAGTAACTCTCAAGATGAAGTTTCTACTCCTTTGTAATTTGTATATGAAGCCCTCTGGCATACACATCCTATAGTGCGTAGTCCTCAATAAAATCCCTATTGCTGGCTCTTTCTAATTGTGATGAAGGGATCTCAAGCTATTTAATGGCTCATCAAGCGAAAACACAAATCGTTGCCTTAAATTCAAATCTTGTCTATGTCTCACTTACATATGTGGACCAGGAAACATCATATCTTTTATGTTGTTTCTATGTCAAAATTAATTTTACGAGGATATATATTTTCCTATGTCATACCTTGCTTATATGGATATATACTTTCATGCAATTGTTCTTCCCCGTAATACTTGATGAGGAAGCAAACTCTGAAAATATTTAAATGCCCTGCATGTTGTCATATTAAAAAAAAAAAGCAAAAGTTTAGATGATTTCAAACTTCCATTCTTGATTGTTTTGCGATGTTTCAGATACATGCATGGGGACTGCACCTGCAAGTGATGCCTCAAAAATTATCTCCAATGAATATTCCTCCTTGATGTTGGAATTTGGCAACGTCTCTTACCGAAGGCATTTTCATTTATGTTGTTACGGGGTCTCCTGTCTCTCTTAACGTCATTGTAGTTCCAAAACAACTTGATGCCAATGCTAATAGTGTCACTTGCAGAACACTGAACAGGAAGCTTTGATGTTGTGGAGTTATCAACCTCAATGTGAAGATAATAGACCCTAATCGTACTTGATTTTCCACTTTAAACACCTCTTTAGCTGCATTTGGAAAGTCAGATAATTTCCCCAGAACTTCCTCGTAGCTTCTATATAAGCCACCTAGCAAGAATTCTTTTCATGGTATCTCGTAGTGCTAAGATTGAGCCACCAGCCTTCCACATATAACCACATTAAATATTCCCCATAAACTTAGTTTGAACTGCCTTGGCACTTTCTTTTGAATTTCCCCATAGCACTTGCACCGCCTATCTCAGGGATTGTTATGAGGCTCATAGCTTTAGATAATGTTTTGTTTGATGATTTATTGAGCCATCATTCGCTAGTTAACTATTCCTATTACTTGAATTATTATTACTCGGCTCTTCTAAAGTTGATTCTCAATTTTCATATTTGAGTTTGCCATGATGGCACTTTGCTGAGGTTGTTCTCGAATAAAGTTATGACTTTTACTTGCACTCTTCTCAAAGGTATTCACATAGGTTATTCAAGGTTGTGCCGTTTTGGCCCTCATTCTTATTGTATTCTCAGTGGAGCTAGCTCAATGAATCATGTTGTTATTGAAAAATGTTATAGTGGTTATCATTGTTGTACTTGATGAAATCTTTCTAATTATCTTCTTAGAGTATTTTAACCTATTACATTATTATTACTCTTCTTCAAAGGCATTATCTTTCAAGTTATCTCCACTCAAGCTGCTCTTAATTAGGGTTGGCGACTCTTTAGGCTTGCTTTGATTGTCCCAGCCCACTTGAAATGATGCTTTCGGTCAATCATGGGGCTTATGTTAATGCTAGAATTGATGCCACCATCTCAACTATACATGTGGTGATTAATGGACCAAGGTAAGCTTCTTTTGGAGGCACTAGGAGGAAATGTTGCTCACCTTTACTTAGAGGACTATTGCTACTAGTAATGATTGGGACCCCCTTATAGAGAAATCATTTCCAGTGCTCCCGTAGATTTCTCCTTTGTGGCTTTCATGCCATGTTTCATTCATTAAAGACCCTCATTGTTTTCATGAATAATGGACTTGCTTTATGTGATGTTATTGTAGAAATATGTTGGGTGACTTTCATTGGTACGGAAAGTAGATATGATTTTGATGTTGTTGGCTGTAGAGAATGAAGTTTGAGTAAATTTTCTTGCAACAGGAGTACATCTTGCTAATTTCATAAGGCATACAACAAACACTTTTTCGTGAGGCTTGTATAAATAATTTTTTGCAGCTTCTAAAAGAATTTGTAAAAAGATGTAAGTATATGTAACTGAGAATAGTTGAACTAATTATGCTTGTATAACGTGTAATAATGAGCTTAAGTTGAAGAAGTATTTGGAAGCTTTTTCTCCAATGATCCTGAGGATGTTACCTTGCCCATTTTTTTTTTCTCACAACAAGGAGTTTGATATGAATTTGGAGTGTTAGTAAAGTTTTTCTAAAACTATATTGAATGTATAGCTTTTTTTTCTTTCATATTTTTTTTTTTTTTGAGGTGCAATATCCTGAGCTCTACGTCAATGAGTGAATCCTTGATATATTTTGCCATGCAGATTGGTTCTTCCCCAGGATTTGTGGATTCTGACTTTGAATCAGCCAAGTTGCTCCGCCCAGCTGCTTCTTTTTTCAACAGTTCTGATGGGTGTTTGTATTTTGTAGATTCTGAGGTATTAATTATAACAATTCTCTCTTTAATGATTTCGAAGAATAATGCCTCAGTTTCTCTTTTAAATTTTCTTGACTATGATTCGTTACGTAGTGATTGTGCGCAATATATAATGAGGCCAAAATTTGAAGCAGTGAACTGTAAACTGTAAATAGATAGTTAGTGGAAGTAGTTAGTCATTGATTATGGACGGCTTGCTTTCTGTTAGCTACTCATTTTACTTGTTAAGCTTGTCTTATTTAAAATTGAATTGAGTTCTATGCATTCTTTTTTATACAATTTTCATATGCTATGTCATGTCTTCCTATATGCCTCATAGCATGTCCTTATGCATGCCACATTTTCTTCGGGGAAATAACAGTCAATTGCAATGGCTGGACTTGACAAGATCAGTGACTGAGCACGGCCCTCCTTTTTGGCTATGTCCAGAATTAATATGTACAAGCACGTTTTTTCATTTGATATGGAGTTTAATAGTCAATTATTTGGTCTATTTGAAATTCAAAATTTGTCAATTTAGAGTCTGGCTAAGAGGTTTTGTTTTTGATGGTAGATTCTGGCTAAGAGTTAGGTTCAAGTCTAAACACTATATTAATAATCCTTGTGTTATTGTTTTTTTTTTTTTTTTTTTGATAAAAATCCTTTTGTTATTGTTGGCTACATAATGAAAGTGCATGTTTGCAGTAATTTTCCGGTATCCTCCCCCATAACATATGGTTTGTAAAGGGTTATTTGCTATTTGTCTGTAATATGAAAAGAACTTTGCCCAATGTTAAACTCTGATTGCCTTTTTTGGCCACGCATTGCCATAGATATGGCTGAGACGATTGCCAACTATCATGTTGATTAAAAAGAAAGGGGTCAAATAACTCAAGGAATGTTGAAATAATAAAAATTATAAATTTAAATATTAGAAGTATGATGAGCTAAGCACTCTTCTAATGTCCTTTTTAAGATTTTGTTCATACAACTTTAAGCAATTTATCTCAAAAACTAATAATGCAGATGTCACTGTACATATATGCGTACTGATACTTTTTTTATTTAGGGTGCTAACTTAATTTATATATCATGTGAAAGTGACACAAACTTTTGTATTGGTTATGTTACACTTTTGAAATAGAAGTTGCATTTAAATGATTGCTGCACCACTTTTCTTGTCACCAATGATGTCATATCCTCCTAGTAATCAAAAATATGTTGTCAATAGCTCAAAATCCTAAGCACCATTACTTCTATAAAAACAAATTGCTAAATTTTTTTATTATTCTGGATGTGCTCCACATTTCATTCGCTTTCCTTTCACATCGGTCTTACAATACAAGGCCCTTTTCTTTCATTCTTAGGTGAGTTGCAAGAGATTTTTTTATGGATATATAGGTAAGGAAATAACGCGCCGTTGCCGGGTCCCAAGTCCCGGATGAGAAACGCGGAGGGTTGCGTTAGGCAGTCGACAGCCAGCGTAAAACTTGTCGAATCAATCATGACATGAATCCTTTAGAAAAGTAGATCAAAAACTGAATATATGAAGTGCACATTTAGTCAAGAAAGAAATACTTATATTGGAGATGTGACAATTGGTGATCAAATTGTCAAGAAGAGTGAGCGCTTTAGATACCTTGGATCAATTATACAAAATGATGGCGAAATAGATAATGACGTTATTAGCAGGATTCAAGCAGGCTGGGTAAAATGGAGAAATGCTTCTGGTGTGTTATGCGATAGAAAAATCTCATCCAAAATTAAGGGTAAATTTTATAAAACTGTAGTAAGACCAGCGATGATATATGGTGCTGAATGCTGGCCTGCAAAGAAGAAACATACAAATAAAATAAATGTTGCAGAAATGAGAATGTTAAGATGGATGTGTGGATATACACGAAAGGATAGAATGAGAAATGAGTATATCCGAAAGAAAGTTGGTGTTGCACCAATTGAGGATAAACTTAGAGAAAGTCGGCTTCGATGGTTTGGACATCTAAATCGTAGGCCAATTGAAGCTCCAGTTAGAAAAATTGAGTTATTGGATTTTGCCCATGTACAAAGAGGAAGAGGGAGACCAAAGAAGACATGGCAAGAAACTATAAGGAGTGATCTTAGTTACTTAAACTTAGATAAGAATTTGGTAACTGATAGAGCGCAATGGAAACAAAGGATTCATGTAGCCGACCCCACCTAGTGGGATTAAGGCTTGGTTGTTGTTGTTGTTGTTGTTATATAGGTAAGGAAATGACTTTGGGAGGAATTAAGGATCAGTCCTCGAGTGGTAGTGGATGGAGATGCTGACTAGTCTCTTTGTTCTCTAATCTAATAGTTACTATTTGAATTATTAGTACCTAAGAGACAATAAGTGTTTAGAAGTTAGTTTGAGAAAAGGTAAATCAATTCACATGCTATTGTATTATATCTGCTAAAATAACATTAGTACTCTACTTATGGCTTAAACTTTTAGTACCCTACTTGTTATTAGTTATATCAAATTACCTTATGGCTTAAACTTTTAGAAATATTCAGTAGGCTATAAATATCCCGAACTAGTTGGGGTTGAAAGCGAAATAAATTATAGTTTAACTTGCATTCTTGGTCCCTGATCTTTAAAAGTTTCATCCTTAGATCATGTCTCTTTGATCCTTTTTATCCATTTTTGTTTCACAATGGTCATGAACTTCACTTATTTAGTTTCGTCTATTTCTGACTGATTCCTTTAAACTTAATAGAAAGTAAAATTTAATCTTTTATTCAATGATTCGTATACTTAAGATCTCTTGCATTACCCTTATATACCTTGCCCCCTTTTTTGGTAAATTTTTAAAATATTTACCTCAAAGAAATTAGTAAAATGAACAGTGTAATACTACATGTTGGATTTTGGTTTAGGTTAGACAATCATAAGCATCTAGAGAAGAAAAGTAAAAAGTATTTCGAGGATAAAATCGGAAAATCAAAAATATTTGAGAGGGTCTTAACTTGAAATAAAAATCTAACCAGAAGGACCAACATGGAATAATTCAAACTTTGTGGAGCAACATGAGAAAGACACTTGTACCTCAAGGATCAACATGTGAGAAACCTTGAATTTTATTATTTTATGTTACTAGATATATTGAACATTCAAGCATATGTATGTGTGCACAGGGATGTGCTTGGAGGCACATATCCTTGTGGCTTCTAGAAAATATCAAGCTAGAACAGATAATATTGAGGTGAGACTTCCTGTTATTGGAATGTCCATGTTTACTGCCGGTTGCATTCTGCAGCTGCCTAGCTTCAATTCAAAAGCCATACCACGTCATCTCTCCTCGTTTGTTACCCCTCGCTCTATGATCAACACTAAGGATTTCGCTGCTGGTGCATTATGCCTCATTTTATTTGTTCAAAGTGGCAATTGCTAAATTGCAAGGTTTCAAATCCGTTAGTTTGTGGCTTTACGGTAATTACTTTAGTTTTATCAAACAGTGTTCTACTGCAATACTGTTTTTTGAAAGAATTGAGACTCTATTGAATATATCTCGGACAGATTGGAGGAGTATCTTAATCACGAGCAGTAATGGAAGTTGAGACATGGACGTAGCATTTTATAGTTGGAGATGTTCTGTATTTGGTACCTTAGTATTTCATGTTGTTGTCATATGGCCTGAACCAATCAGATTCATTAGCCAAATAAATTTTTATTTTATTTCTAGATCCAAACTGCCCCTTGTTTGGCATACGAATTTCAAGTGTTTTTCATTTCCATATCTACTGTCATTTGTTTTTATACAATTATGTTTGCACCTTTACCATAATTCAATAGTCATTACAATAGTTTAGTTGATTTCAATGCATCTTTTATTTGCCTGTTTGTAGCTTTATAATGAGATATCTTCCAAAAATAAGACTTACTTCCTCTGTGATTACAACCTAGATTCATTCTAACTTTTCTAATAGAACAATGCAATCAGAAGAGCTGATATGGAAAGAAGGTTGGTGGAAACAATGTACCCTGTTCCAAAAGCTACTAATATTTGGGGCCAGATCTTGCACGTGTGGGACTGGATCTTAAATATTTCTAGGCTTTCAAAAGATTGTATGAAGCAAGGGAAATTTGATTTGGATTCATTGGAATCCCCCTGGCATTTGTTGCAGGTAGGGGAGGATGAATTTGTAATAATTAGCCTCAGGTAATATTACGATCACTTTTCCATTGCCTGCTGCTTTCTACCAGCCCTTTTCACAGCACTGCATCTCTTACACCCCTTGTAATTTTCAAGCTTTGTTTTTTGTCATGAAGGTGATATGCAACTTTTAGGCATTAATGCAAAATTTCACAATACAACTTCGCATATTTTTATTCCTGAGGGTCCTATGTTGATTTGGTCATTGAAAATAGTCATTAATATTATTTTGCATAGTATCATAAAATCCAAAACTGTTATTATTATTTGGGAACTTATCTAAAGCACATTGACCGTGGAAGTCAAATCGACTACAAAAATAGATGTGAAGCAGTAATATACTAATGCTCGATCCCTTTCCTGGGCATCAATTGACAAGCAGCTGCTTCAACATCCGTAAGGCTTGTTGGCACTTGAAAAACCATCCAACTGGCTATGCATATTAATATGATAGAATACCACAAAAGTTTAGTGACAATGGATAAAGCCATGTTTATGATGAGTCTGAACTAATTTATGCACAGATTAGATCTTCAGCTTATCACCATCACATGCAGTGAAACTCTTTAAAAATGTTGGCTCGATATGAAGCTCATTACCATAGTTCTGTCATCTTTGTTTGAGATGAGATATCTGACTTAGATTTTACCCTTTTCCCTTTGTGAAACTATGTTCCTTAATTTGTTAAGACAATCCTATGTTATTCTGAATCTTCAGCTTTGGGACTGCATGGGTAATGAGCAGGAAAACTTGGACGATAAAAGAAGTTCTCAGAGGTTTACTTCTATATAGCGATTTTCTTCTCTAGTCAAGCTGGACGTGTGATAATATTGTTTTGTTCTTGAAGGTTTCCCAAAAATTTTTGAGAACTATGGATATTTGATAATGGCGAAGCTGTCTCTTTTGGGAGATGCTTGTGGTGTCTTCCGACAGAAGTTTAGCACATCAATTCCTCCAGAAAAGCATTCATTTGTTGGTCGGATGTCTTCAGTTGGAAATTTACAAAATGATGTTATTTTCTTTGATTCAGGTACTTGCAATTTATCTTTTTAGATCTTTGGGTTTCTCCTGACATTTCCACTTTGTTTTAAGAAACCTGAAATGCTTTGTGCTGACTTTTTGTTGAAGTTGGTCAGAGACTACTTAAATATAACAGGGAATCTTCATCTGTTTCGAGCATCCATTTCTCAAATTTGGGAGTCCTTGGGGTGCCTTATTGGTTGAATTGCCCTATTGAAAGTGTTTTTCATGGGTGAGTGCATTTGTTGGCTGAGTTTGAGGTTGATAGTTTAGTTTACTAGCTTTCACGTAGTACAGAACATTTTAAATTTTTATTCTGAAGTAACAATGGTGTCTCCTTGCAGTAGTCACTTCAAGCAAGCCACTCGTGTTTATAACTTCAGTGTACTTCCTGGTAATGTTCTTTCCAATACTCTTTCCTATTATTGGTGGAATTGCGTTGTCAGAATCTTTCTGTATTACCTTTGAAGTCCTGTATTTGACGGAAAAATAACTAATCTGCTTGTGTCATGATATAATAGTGTGGATTTGTGTCCATGTTCTATATACAAAAAATATGATGAATTTATATTTTTGAAGATCAATTAATTTTTAGACTAGACTGACCATTCTGTTATGCTGTATGATAGCGGTAAAGAGCGTGAAATATTCAAATCTGGATTGGGGATAAAGCATTACAAAATGAGAATGACAAGGAAAATGGTAAAATGTGGATGGTACATGTGTTGATGGCAATATTTAATAACTAAACTAATGCATGCAAGCACCAGGGGTAAGATGAATCTACTGTGCTGTGAAGGTTTGATGACATTTTTTAAAGAAATTTCTTTGCAGCATAAGGATTTTGTCGTATGCCAAAAATGGACTTTCACCCGAGTATCCGAAAACTAGCAGTTTGTCCCGTCAATCCTCCAGGGCCCAAATAACTCAATTTTCTCCCATGAACAATTTGTGTCAATGGATTAGTTTGATCCAAAACTTGCGATAAAGGGTGTAGGGCAAAAAACGATTCATAAGTAGTTGTTAATGAGGTTGAAGTTATCAAATTTTGAAGATGAAAGAATGAAAAAGTGCTTTCGTTGTTGTGGAAGAGGAAGCCTTCGTATCTTAATGCATGTATTTAATTTTTTCGGAGCTATTAGAGCGGGATCCACACAAATTGGGAGAATTCGCACCTACTATAACTTTTGCGAAACACGCGAGAAACGATAATAAATCTCGTCGTTAGTCGTAAAGTAAGAAAGATGACTAGCCAGAAATTTAACGTTAAGGCCTCCAACCAAATGAGCCAGCTTCTTTTCTTTTTTATGGAACCTGTGCCAGTTTCTATTTGTTAGGGGCCCCAAAACACCCCTACTCATCTTAAAAACACCACACTAATTTTAAAAATAGTTTCACATCTGACACAAGTTCTAATATTATAAATCAACTTTATTTTACATATTGAATAAAAAAGTCAAGTTACTTTACATTCAACTCAAATCCCAATAATAAGATAATTCTTTTCACATTGTAATATTAAAATATTTTTTTTTCACTCTAGCTCAAAAGCAACTCAAACTAACCCAAAATATACTCCCATCAAACAAAGAGTTCTTAAATTAGATATTGTTGAAGAACAAGAATAAATATTCTATTTTCTTTTATTTAATGTGGTTGGACTACTTATGATAATACTAGTTTTAATCAATGAATGCAGGGCGGTGTCGTATACGGATTAATGTTGAGATACCAAAGGACACTGAACTTGTTGCACCTTTGGATGAAAACTGTATTTGGCGCCAAGCTAGAGGATCTGCTGCTGAAATTTCTGGATTAGTGGGAGAGAATACAGATAGAGAGAAGGTATACATAATATGATACGTCAACTTAGTCTGATGACAGAATACGTCTGATTCTTGAATTTCTACTTTTGGCCATACTAGGTTGGCGTAGCTCAGCAATGGTTTGATGAGTTAGATAATCTTGCCTTCTCAAATTCCGGATTGGAGCCCATTGGTGAGGTTGATGACAAATCTATGGACCAAACTTTTCAAGACATGGGGCTAGTGCATTTCTTCTGTGACGTTAATGTTTGTCCCGGTACTAGTGAGGTATTTCTGGTGCCTTTCTACTCTATAGATTATCAGATGAACTTGATGAATATTTCATACTTTTGATTTCCTTCAAGGCAAGGATGAATTCCAGTTCAAACCGATTACACAGCACTTGATTTTCAAGCTAGCTCAAGAGCATGCACTTTCTTGATGTACGCACATTATCAGTTATTAGTGCATATGAGATCATAGAAGTTTGATTTTTGTGCATGGAATTTCCTTGGGTCGGTGGACTCATCATTCTGACTTTTTTTAAAGTTGGTGAACATTAACTTCCAAAACTAGGCTCGAAAGAATGATTCTGCTTGATGCAAAATTAAAGATTTCCAGCTGAGAAAATCATCAATATTTTGTCCAGCGTGAAATGATTAACAATCTTACTCATCATAATTGTTAAATCTCCCATAACCTATTGACCTAAAAGCTTAGGTGTTGGCTCAACTGTTGTGATATGCATTGAATCCGAACTATTCCCAACATTCCCACAGATGACATCAGGCGAGGATCTGCTTGAGGTTGAGCCCCAATCTTGATTCTCTGGTTTGACCCAGGCGGTGATTGAGGTCTAACATCCGACAATAAGGTTTAGCCCAGGTTGAGTCTCGACTTCTAGTTAGTAGTTGAAACTTGATGGCCATCAAGGTTTCCTGCCCGACGTCTGATACTTTGTTAGGTTAGATTCTGCCATCTTCCTATTCAATGATTAACATGCCAGCAATGGCGGTGTGATGCTTTGCCTATCTGGTCGACCTTCGATGTTTGTCTTCTTTGTGTGGCATTATGCACCTGGTCTCTCTGCCAATCTGTTAGGGTATTCTGTGGAATTGGCATTTGTAAGGAGTATCATATAAATGCTATGGGAGGTTCTGCAGTTGGTATGCTGCCTGAACTATTAGCTGGGCTAGGGAACAACAGATGATACGCTACATCGGTTTGTAGTATGATGGCGCACTTCCATTAGTCGCGGAATTGAATATGCCATCTGCACACTTTTATAGCATGCCATTCGGGAGTTCAAATGCCATCATATGAGTCCTGCTAATGACGCAGCATAGTTTGGGTGAACCCATGCAAACCTCCGTGTCCATCTCTCTTCTTTTTTGGTGTGTTTCCAGCTTTTGTGCATATTTCTGCACTTTCGTATTTGTTTATCTTCTTCACTCCTTCATCTGCACACTTACGTAATTGATTTTACCTTAACATTAGGCTTGTGGTTCAGCTCGAGAATAAATTTGTAATCTTACATGCATCACACACAATTTCATTTGCTTTTGTAGCATGGACTTATTGCAGCATAGGCTCTTATTTTGACACTTACCTATAAATAAATGGAGGAATCTAGGACTCAATTTCAGACCTCTATCTCTAATATCATGTTAAATCAATTGAAATCAACCAACTCAAAATCTCAACTTTGTAGGTTATGACTGACTCAAGATACCAAGATATTACAATAACTACATTTTTGCCACAGGTAATTGTTTCAGCAGCTCTGTATTTGAGGGCAAATTCATCATTGAATTTCAAAGAAGTGGCAAGTATGCTGGTGCCACAAGAGAATGACAAAGGAGAACTAGAGAGAGAATGCATTAGCTTTCTTCTTGAAGAGTGTGGACAAAGTTCTGGCATCATCTTCACCAAGCCACTGTATCTCAGAATAAAATTGGTTTGTGGAGATCATCCTACTGCTCCTACTTCCAGGGAGACCATTTTGACTGACACCACATTAGAGGTCAATGCGGCCATGGATTAGCAGTAATGCTTCATTTTGTTTCCGAACTTTTGCACCTTTTTTTTTTGTATTTATACTCATCTAACTTTGGGGAATTAGGATTGATATCTTCCATTTTCTTATAGCTTGGGAAGAGCAAGGTATATTCCTGCAGTTAAAGAGTATTTTTTTCCAATTTTTTTCAAGATACTTGAAGTCATTGTTTTCATCATCAGCTCTGAAGTATGAAAATCATATCAAAATTATAACATTTGCTACATAATTGTTTCAAATTTGTGGCACGAGTTGTGCATGGATTGTAATTTTCATATGATTTTTGTGGCCAATATGAAATATTAAATATTTGAGTACATGTAAAATAATTAGATTTTAGTGATATGTATTTTAAGTGCTCATATATTTTTTAATGCCATTAACTTCTCGAGGATCTTGAGATTCTCAAGTTCATCCTGATTTTTACAGAAGTCAGGCTGATTTTTGATAATTTAAAATAAAAGAGGGTCGTTATTCTTAAACCTCCTGATTGGGGTGAGTGTTATTTTAGTGAAGACAACCACCAACGAAATTAGGATTATAATTAAAAAAAGTCTTGAAAGGACATATAAAATTAAAAAAATAAGATTACAAAATATCAAAAAAAAAATTATTTATTTTTCACGGCAAATTATATGTTCCTTAAAGGGCTGAAATTAGTAAACCTGAATAGGCCCGAAATTAGTAGGCCTGTCCATTTTTTCTTCTTAAAATTTAATATTTATTTTAAAATTCTTCCAAGTCTTTCTTCGTGATTGATCATATTTTTTTAAAATTTATATAATTTTTTAATAAATGAAAATAAATTAATTATTTTTATGTTTTTTTTAAAAAAAAAATAATCTATGCCTTAATAATTAATCAAAACGTAAGAAGCTGAACTGGCTCATATGGGTCATAGACCAACTCCGATCCGAGTGATGTGCAAGCTAAATTTGAATTGAGTTTAATCTGATGCGAATTTGGCTCCTCGATGGGCCTAAAAATTAGTTCTTATTTACACACTTTAGCCGTTGTATAATAAATTATATATTACATGTGAATAGGTCACAATGGAGCGCTTATGTTATTTTTGTCACAATTTTTTTTGTCTATTGTTAGATCCCATATCCCACGTGTCGTGTATTTATTGGCCCTTGAACATCTGCATGATACCTTAGCCCAAACCCAATAATTCTTTTAAAAAGAATTAAATCCCACAAATTCATATTATGTTGGTTAACTACCTCAATAAATGAAGATCAGAATTTTCTATTGACACGTAGATAAAATTATTTTTAACATGAAAATTTTAATTAATTTAATTTTAAAATCTTTTATTGAAGGTAGAGAGCATTTCTTTTCTCAGCCTAATCGCGCATCCACGCCATTATTTAGTGTACTGATCTTTCATGTTAGATGCTCTCTACCGCCTACCGTCCGATCAACATTTCTCGCTGCACACGATAGCATGACCGTCCGATGATCCAATCCCGCTTCATCTCCTCCGCCGCGGACCTCAACTCCACCATCGCCGCACATCTCAGCAACGACAGCCTCGCCGCAGCCGCTGCCGCCTTTGCCGCTAATCCCCACCATCGGAACACCACCTCATGGAATCTCCTCATCTCCGGCCACGCTCGCTACGGCGAAATCCGGCTCGCTCAGAACCTGTTCGACGAAATGCCACACCGCGATATCATCTCCTGGAACGCCATCATCGCCGCCCACCGCCGAGCCGGCGAACCCCTAACATCCTTCCAGATCTTCATCCAGATGCTCCGCCATGGCCTACGCCCAACAGGCTCCACTCTCGCCACCATCGCGTCCGCCCCGCTGCCCGCTGCCATCCCGCAGCTCCACGGGACCATTGTGCGCTCCGGCCATGGGTCGAACACCGTCGTCGGCACCGCCCTCGTCGGAGGTTACGCCGCTTCCGGCGATGCAGTAGCCCTACGGCGAGTCTTTCAGGAGATACCCTTAAAGAATTCGGTATCGTGGACGGCTCTCATTGCTGGCTATATGCGCGTTGGTCTCCCGTTGGACGCCTGCCGGGCGTTCGACGAAATGCCGGAGAAGACCACCGTCGCGCGCACGGCGCTGATCAGCGGCTACTGCGCCGACGGGAACGTTGTGGAGGCTCGTCGGTGCTTTGACGCTGCCGAGAACCGGAGCGCCATCGCTTGGACGGCGATGGTCAGCGGCTACGTCCGGCACGGCAGCTTCGCTGACGCACTTCGGTTGTTCGTTGCCGCTGGGAAGCCGAACCGCTACTTGTACTCGGCGGCCCTTGCCGCCTCCGGCGGCCTCGGCTCTGTCCGCTCCGGCGAGTCCATCCACGGGCGGATCTTGAAGACCGGCCTGCCTCCGGATCCCGCGCTGGCGACCGCGCTCATCGACATGTACGGCCGGTGCGGCGACGCCGACGCGGCTGTGGCGATTTTCGCATCAGCCGCCGCCGGCGGCTCGCTGAAGGCCACGGCGACCTGGAACGCGATGATCGGTGCGCTAGGGAGGAACGGCCGGGCGATGTCGGCAGTGGCGGAGCTCCGGCAGATGGCGGCGGGGGGTGTGGCGCCGGACCAGACGACCTTTGTGCAGGTGCTGTCGGCGTGCGCGCACGGGGGCTTGATCGAGGAAGGTGAGAGGATCTTCGGATCAATGGGTAGGGAGTTCGGGGTTGCTGCCTCCAGAGAGCATTACGGGTGCATGGTGGATCTGTATGGGAGGGCGGGAAGGAAGGAGGCGGCGGAGGCGGCAGCGGAGGCAATGCCGGCAGGGCCAGACTCCGCGGCGGCATTGGCGGCGGCGGCGGCCGGAGGGGCTGTGTCGGCGGGAGAGGAGATGGGGGCGGGGGGTCACGCGTTGATGGCTAGAGTTTACGGGGACAGAGGAGAGACGGAGAGGGTGAGGGAGATGAAGGAGAGGATGGAGGCGGCGGCGGGCTCGAGAGGGAAGCAGAGGGGATTGAGCTGGGTGGAGACCGTCCTCCTCCGTAAAGAAAATTAAATGAGTATTTTACTTCTGGGTCCTCCTAACTTTTAATTGATCTAACTTAAAGACTTTTATGTCAAATTATTTTTTGGAACCAGAATTTTAAAGAACATAATCATAATATTTTAATAAATTAATGATTAGTGCATTTATAATTAAATATCTTACTGTCTTTTTTTGAAAATAAGACAGGGTAATGAGGGGCTTTCGATAATTTTTTTTTTGATAGACAAATGTAATAGGTCCTCTTGTTTTCAGCATGCTTGAATGGGTCCTGCTTTCAGATTTTACACATTGGTCCCTACAAGTTTCAAAGTAATATGGGTAAATAGCACATAAGTCCCTCTAGTTTGGTCTTATAATTAATTGGGTTTCTCTCATTTCTAACTTATCCAAAGAAGTCACCTAGATTGAAAACAAGTTCAAATAGATCCATCTAAGGTAGCCATTAAACCCCAATATAGAAAGACAGTTTTGCGCTTGATGTAACCTTAAATTTTACTATCACTTCCTCTTTCTTTCGTATGATTGGAAATTTATATTAATGATAAAATTATTTTTTCATATTGGAGCATTAATGATTATTATGATGGAAGGATCAATCTGTGCATATTTTCAAGTTTAAGCTAGAAATATGTAGGACTGAATTGTGCATGGACTCAAATGAGAGGAATCTATTTGCTATTTACCCTAAAATGATTTGCTCACAATAACGGCCCCAAACTTTCTTTCATAATAATGATAAACTACTAAAAAAAAAGCTATAAATGGCCTAATACTATTATATTTACCATAGCTTGATACTATTATTATGCAGATACAAAGGAGATCTACCTATACATTTTGTGAGGCAAACCTGTAAGAATAAGAGAAATTATTGGGTTCAGGCGGAGCATCATTCAACACTCAATCACTAGCACCACTTGTGCTCATCCCTCTTCGATTACATATATAAATTTCGATGATTGGGCGTTGTATTATGTTTCTGTTGAATCTAATAATTTCTCAAAAGAATTGAGATTCTATCTTGATACTATTATTATGCAGATATGAGGGAGATCTACCTATACATTTTGTGAGGCAAACTTATAAGAATAAGAGAAATTATTGAGTTCAGGCGGAGCATCATTCAACACTCAATCACTAGCACCACTTGTGCTCATCCCTCTTGGATTGCATATATAACTCTCGATGATTGGGCGTTGTATCATGTTTTTATTGAATCTCAAAAGAATTGAGATTCTATCTTGTAGTTGAGCAAATAGAATATCATGTAATTATTACAAATATCTATAACCATTATATATCATAGAATCCCACTACACATTACATAAATTGGCATTTCGTCAAACACTAGGTCAGTGTAGCATGTATAAGTATCCATAAGAACGATTAAGCAGTGAATAGAAGGATGTTAATAAAACTTGAAGAACAATCAAAAAGAGTTTTAGTAATGAGAAAAATTTAGAACACATTCATATGAGTGATTATTTATATAAAATAACCTAATATGAGAGATATAGTCACTGCTAAATTAAAAATTATAACAAGATTGAGAAAACTAAATAAGCATTGAAATAAAAGAAAAAAAATTAATATAATTAATTTTTTTTTAACTACATGATATTTTACAATAACAACTATGCTTTGATCTCACTAGGTGGGGTCAGCTATATAAATTTTTTATTTTTATTGTATTTTATTAATTAATAAATCCTAATTTAGGTTTAAGTGAGTAAGATCACTTTTTATACTTTCTTACTATATCTTCTTTAGTCTCTCCCTTCCTCTTTACATATGGGCAAAATTCAATGACTAAATTTTTTTTAACCGAAGCTTTAATCGGTTTACGATTTACATGTCCAAATCATCTAAGCTGATTTCTTCTAAGTTTATTCTTAATTGATGTAAT
Source organism: Apostasia ramifera (assembly GCA_019297695.1). NCBI lineage: Eukaryota > Viridiplantae > Streptophyta > Magnoliopsida > Asparagales > Orchidaceae > Apostasia > Apostasia ramifera. The sequence continues at coordinate 312,124 of JAEMOT010003398.1, read as the reverse complement.
TCTAATTTTCTTGCAAATATATTTATTTTCTATTCTATTGTGTATACCTATAGCATTCTTATTTTTGTAAAATTTATTTTATTTGTATATTTTATTTTTTAGTTTAATATTCAATATTATATATGATCACTGATATTATTGCATGATTTCTTACAACAACAACAACAACAACCAAGCCTTAATCCCACTAGGTGGGGTCGGCTACATGAATCCTTTGTTTCCATTGCGCTCTATCAGTTACCAAATTCTTATCTAAGTTTAAGTAATTAAGATCACTCCTTATAGTTTCTTGCCATGTCTTCTTTGGTCTCCCTCTTCCTCTTTGTACATGGGCAAAATTCAATAACTCAATTTTTCTAACTGGAGCTTCAATTGGCCTACGATTTAGATGTCCAAACCATCGAAGCCGACTTTCTCTAAGTTTATCCTCAATTGGTGCAACACCAACTTTCTTTCGGATATACTCATTTCTCATTCTATCCTTTCGTGTATATCCACACATCCATATTAACATTCTCATTTCTGCAACATTTATTTT